>JBBBDQ010001442.1:77500-272500 GCA_037127315.1 Ascarosepion bandense
CTATTTTTAAGGATATTTAGGTAATTGGTGGTATTACACTTGTAAATGTTATTTGATTTGTCCGATTTAATCCATATGGGTGTGTGTAAGTGTACACTTGTTGAATGTATTAATATATTACATTCCTTAGGTAAACTTTTTCAACTTTTTCATCTTTATTTTTGTATTTATTATGTTTTATGTTACTCTTTGATTTTATAAATTTTATTAATTTTCTATAATTTTTTTTTAATTTAAATCTAGTTTTAAAATTAAATTATATGTCAAGGTTTTCCCCCACAATTTTTTTTTCTAATAATTTCATCCCATTTATTTAAACCAAAAACCGCTATGATTTATTTGTCAACACGTCTGTTAATGTTTCTATGGAGATTAATTTTTTCTTTTTTCTTTTTTCTTTTCTTGCCCTTTCTTTTTTTCTTAGCTTACTTCCCTGTCAACCACCACTTCTTTCTTTCTTTCTTTCTTTCTTTCTTTCTTTCTTTCTTTCTTTATCTTTCCACTTCCTTTTCTTAGAACCAGACAAGACTAAATTTTAACTTACAACTTAGTTTGAAAGTAAGTTAAAAGTAAGCTTTCTGTCTACTTTCTTTTAATCCCACCCCTTCATTTTTTCTGTGATGTATATTTTTTTAAACTCCCGCTGGTAAAATTAAAATATCTTGCTTTATTTTGAAATAAAGTTGCCGATGATGCATGAAATTTCTCTTAGGGATTTCATGTAGAAATGTCCATCCACCTGATTTGAACATTGAAATTTATTTTATTTTATAATTGGCTACGTAATTTAAATATTAATTACACTGAGCCCTCCACCTTGATTATTTTTTAATATTAATGTAGGATCGGTTCTTTGGGATTTACCTTCCTGCTTTTCCTTTTGGATTAAAGTTTTATATTTAAAAAAAAAAAATATATATATATATATATATATATATATATATATATATATATACACTCACACACAATGGTTTTTATTATAATAAAAAGGATATAGATATATTCTTCATTACTCGACAACATAATTATTGCAAAAAAATAAGGCACTGTTAAAGAGCAAACACATGGCAAGAGCTTTTATAAGTGGTAGTAAAGAGAATGAACTGAGCTGACACTGTCTATTGTCTTTTTTTTTATGAGTGTGACAGGAGAGAAGTGTATATATATATATATACTAGCAGTATAGCTTGGCGTTGCTGGGGTGTAATGAAAGCTTTAAAACTAATCCATGGCCCTGGAGATCAAACTCTTTGGACATTGTTCCAGTTAAAGCGAAACCGTAGACTGAAAGAAAAATGAATGGATGTAAGTCAAATTTTGATTTCCTGGTATTTATATCAAATTTTATGCACTATTGTAAGAACTGTACCTTGAAACTTCTGAATATTGTTTCTTACACCTTTGTCTGTGATTTGATTAAAATTGGACCACTCCTTCTATAACTTGATTTTTTCGATTATCGATTTTCGATATTTATCGACAGTACCTTGACTCAAAAACTAGCTAAGAACACTCGCAGATGCTTATAGTACAACTCTGTAAATTTTCAAGAAAATCGGTTCAGCCATTTCAGAGTCTATAGGTAACGGACACACACACACACACACACACACACAAAGTTCCATTTCTAAATAAGTTTATTTATATATATATAAGAAAAAAGTGTGAGAACCCATGAATGTTTTGTTTAAAGTGTAAATTTATTGTTGTTATTATTAATAATATTACTTGCTTTTTGTATGATGTGTTAAGTGACCATAAGTATTTGTGTCGCTACACGTGTTTCAAGTCTAAAGTTGACTGTGTTTAGGCAAATAAACTTGTGACTTCATATTTTGAGATCCATTTGTTTTTCTGATGACCAAGGTATTGCGTATAAATAGATAAGTCAAGTGTTAAGTAGGTCAGAAAATTCATATGCATGCGTGCATGTTAGGTTTTTTTCACACTCACACATATCTCTTCTGTCACCTTAGTTGGCTATAAAAAATATTTTTATTGTCTTGGGAAATTTGATTTCGTCTTTATACTTCAAAATTGTTTTCAGTGATTTTGATTCAATTCTTCTCTACGAGTCATCTAGTTCTTTTTATTGTTTTTAGAATACTATTTGAATTTAATGTGTGTGTGTGTGTAATTTTTTTTTTATGTTTGAATTTTGTGTGTCTATCTGCGTTTCTTAGGTTTTTCATGTTGTCTTGTTGAGGGAAGGCTTGTATTTTTTTATAAATATTTTTCTGCAACATGAGTGAGTCATAATCTGCATTTTGGTAAATAGGCATTACTCTGAATTTACCTCCACTGCATTCATTTAAATGTTGGGAGATATAAAATTTCCTCTTATTGGCTAGTTTAATGGTACTTCTGTGCAGAGCCACTCTTTTATTCAGGCCTTGTGTCGCCCCACATATATTTTTGCACATTCATCACATTTTAGAGCATAAATGAGGTTTTTAAAATTTGTTTTTATTCAAACTTGAAGGGTTTTCCTTCTATTATTAAATTGTATGCCCCACATCTTTTCTTGTTGCATTTTTGACCCTTTGTGTTGTTCAAATTTTGATGAGGTTGCGATGTTTTTTTAAATTTTGGTGTTGGCGTTTGCTTTTAATTATTTGAGTTGTCATTAAGATTTTCTTTATTTTAACATTTTTGTAGAGTTATATATATATATATATATTTTTTTTTTTTTATGGGCAAAGCATTCAGCCTTGTCCGCTGAGGAGGTGAGGACCTCAAACTCGTTTATTAGTGGGGGTATTGAGGACTTACTCTTGCTAAGCACGCACTTGCAGAGGTGCCAGTAGTCTTTGGTACAGAACTTGGAGGATGCTATGCGCTGCTTCATCCTGGCAGTAAACAGCATCTTAGCTTTGTTAAGTGTCTTTTATACTTATTACGAACTGAGGCGAAAAGGCGCCTGTTTTGGTCCGACACATGGCTACGATAAAGCCAGAAGAAGTGATTCCGGTGGGCAATGGCGGCCGAGCAAGCAGGCGTGAACCAGGGAGACGAATGGGATTTAAGCTGAAATTTCCTGGCAGGGATGAATGCATCGATGCCAGACTTAACCCAGGAGGAGACCTCGGATGTACATTCTTCAATGGGAAGACTAAAAACATTGTTCCAAGGGACATCGCAGAGGAAGTCATGGAACGAATTCCAGTTTGCTCTTTGGTAGCAGTAGGATATTCTGTTGGTCTGGGTTTCTTGGGTAGGGGTGGAGTGGAATGAGAAGTTGACAGAAACTACAGTGTGATCAGAATTTCCGAGATGGCAGAGCTGTCTGGTGGAGCAAGAATTTGGGGTGGAAGCGAAGCAGAGGTCTAGTAGCGAGTCCCTTCCGTTAGGGCTATTGGAAAAACACGTGGGGAAGTCCACCACTTGCGTAAGAGATTGGGAGAAAAATTAAAGGTGTCGACACCAGCAGTGTCGGTTACAGAGTTTTCTAGCCACTTAGTGTGGTAGGCGTTAAAGTCGCCAAACACGAAAATATGGGCAGATGTGTGCGATGAAATGGCCTTGTCGATATTGTCAGAGATGCTGTCAAGCACCAAGCAGTCAGTGAAGGAGGGGTGCAGTAGAGGAAGAAGAGATAGCTAACAGAGCTTAGAAGTGAGAGACAGATTATATATATATATATATATATATATATATTGTAACAAAGTTGTGGAACTCGTAGGTTTTTTTACCTGCTGTTAATGCATTTACTTTTATAAAGAGTGCTCGATACAACATAGAGCGTTAGATTGTAATAGTTGTTATCACTATACAAAAATTTTTGCGTTTTGAAGCTACTTTACGTGCTTCTCATCGGGTGAAAAGGTTGAAATGAAAATTAAATGGTGAAAACGGTTTATTTGTGGTGATATGATGTTTAAGTGAAAGTGGGGTTGGAAGCTTATTCTGATTCTGTCGGCCGTATTGTAGTCTTAGATATATGGGTTAGGAGAGGTGGCTTAGTTTAAGAAAGATTCCCTTTTTTTATTTTATCTGGATTTGGTGGAAGTGGTGTTGCTGTTAATGAGAATCATGTAAATATATGTGGTGTAGGGAATTTTTAGAATGGTCTAGTCATAAACCATTTGAACCATTGTAACAACTATTACAATATAACGCTCTACACTGTATTGAGCACTCTTTATAAAAGTAAATGCATGAACAGCAGGTAAAAAACCTACGAGTTCCACAACTTTGTTACAATATATATAAACACAGACCAAATATTAATAATATGAAATTATTAAATGGAGCAAAGGATTGGAAAGTTTCAGCAGATCTGAAGACATCTTTGAAATTTCCAGTGCACATCCTCCAGACAGACAAGCGTCCTGACATTTTGCTCTGGTCTGACTCTAAAAAGAGTATATTTCTAATTGAACTTACTGTCCCTTGGGAAGAAAATTTTTCAGAGGCCCATGAACGAAAGAAAAATCGGTATGAATTCGTGCATGCCGAATGCATAGAAAAAGGATGGACATGTAATGTGATGCCTATTGAGGTTGGCTGTCGTGGATTTCTAGGACACTCCACTATTTCATTTCTTTCGAAAATAGGCGTCACTGGAAGGGATTTAAAGAAGCAAATATGTCGCCTTCAATCTATTGTTCGACAAGCGTCATGCTGGATTTGGCGCAATTCGAAGAAATTCGCAAAGAAAGCATGACGTCGTCTACTTCTTCCGTTCTCGTTCTGCTCTTGAATTTTAAAAAACTGTTAAATCGTTTTCATCTGTCTCAATGTGCCAATTGATTTTATTTTTCTGTCATTTACTTTGCCCAGTAGCGATTGCTGCTGGTGGTGCCAGGGGTGGCAGTCCCGCTTTAAACCACCGAAACTGTGTATTCACCCTTGGTTAGCGGCTGATGAGGGCAAAGTAAATGCACATGTGGTCATTGGTCACATGTTGTATGTAAGAAAAAAAAAAAATATATATATATATATTGTAATAGTTGTTACAATGGTTTATAAATTCATAGTATCACTACACAAAAATTTTCGCGTTTCGAAGCTACATTTTTTAGGTGCTTCTCATCGGGTGACGAGGTTGGAATGAAAATTATCTGGTGAAAACGGTTCATTTGTGGTGGATATGCTTTTTAAGTGAAAGTGGGGTTGGGAGCTTACTCTGATTCTGTCGGCCTTATTGTAGTCTTAGAGATATGGGTTAGGAGAGGTGGCTTAGCTTAAGACAGGTTTCTTTTTTATCTTGTCTGGATGTGGTTGAAGGGGTGTCGTTGTTAGTGAGACCGATGTAAATGAAAGTGTGGTGGGAGTTTTAGGATGGTCTAGTTATCTGTTTGTGGTCCTAGAGGTGCTGCTATTGAGTTAAGAGAAGGGTGTGGGGTAGCTTAGTTTTGGGCAGGTCGCTTTTTAAACTAAGCCACCTCTCCTAACCCATATCTCTAAGATTACAATACGGGCGACAGAATCAGAATAAGCTCCCAACCCCACTTTCACTTAAACATCATATCACCACAAATAAACCGTTTTCACCATTTAATTTTCATTTCAACCTTTTCACCCGATGAGAAGCACGCAAAAGCAGCTTCGAAATGTGAAAATGTTTGTGTAGTGATACTATGAATTTATAAACCATTGTAACAACCATTACAAACTATATAGAAATATTTCACCAACAATAAGCTGGAAAATACTGAAAAAAGCACCTGCCTATGACAACATTACAAAAAAATACCTACTTTGCCTACATGAGAAAGTAGCAATTATATCTCATACCCCACAAAAGAACTTACTAAACACGAGATCAGAACTAATTTCCAAATGCAGACATGAAAATAAATACCTATTATCACAATTTATACCAAACGGATAAAAAAAAAAAATTTCACACATCTCTGCCATAGTAAAATTCATACACCACAAATAAACACTAACACGCATTACAAATTAGAATTTCTACCATTTAAATATACACAACCACAAAAAACAAGAAAAAGCCAATAACCGACTTTAAAACAAAAAATAACAATACAGCCTTAAATAAAATAATAGCAATTCTTACCTATCATAGTTTCACACAGAACCCATCAAAACTACATATGTACGTACGAGAAATCAACACCTGTCCACGCGTTGACATCGCTACACTATTCGAATACACCAACCAAACACGTATGTATGTGCGCAATGGCACACATATACATATATATACCGAACACCGCACGATTCACATGTGTATGTTTATGCAAGCCTCACTGAGCGAACACGCGCACATGTGTGTGTGTCCTTGCATGCGTTAATGGGTGTACAAATGTATATATATGTGTGTCTGTCATGACGACAGACTTCCCTCACTTCCACAAAAATACACAAATATACGCAACCCTACATATAACCAATTTTTTAAAAAATGAATCAGTTTGTCGCAAGAGCATGAAACCCAGGGTTACAAACTCACACCTATCTGTATGAAATATATATATATATATATATATATATATTTTAATTCAGATACTTTAATCCAAGGGAAAAAAGCAGGAAGGTAAATTGTTGCTGAGGTGATGTGTTATCCCCCGTGGGGATCTTCATATCGAAATGGTCATTCAACATCATTGAATTAATCCTTTTTTAATATATATATATATATATATATATATATATATATAATGTGTGTGTGTGCTTCCCTCCTGTCCTATAATAGTCTTCCTATAATAGTCTTTAATAGTCTTCCTATAATAGTCCTATAATAGTCTTTAATAGTCTTCCTATAATAGTCTTTATTCCAATAGAGAGGATTGCCAATAATCTTAACTTTTTTTTCTTTTTCCTTTTCCTTCCCAGATTTGCATTCCTCGCAAATGGCAATGTGATGGTGTCGATGACTGTGGAGATAATTCTGATGAAGCTGCCTCAGTGTGTAAAGAAATTGAATGCCCTCCTGATACGCACTTTCGATGTGACAACTTTATATGCATCCCCCGTTGGCGCATCTGCGACAAAGTGGACAACTGCGGCGATGCATCAGATGAAAAAAATCTTGAACTATGTAAAAAAAAAAATTTTTTTTTTCTTTCTCTAGCCAAATTTGATGACATTGCACAACATCCCCACCCTCTCTCCTGTTTAGGTTTAATATGTCAGCATCATAAATGTCGAAGGTGGAAAATACAACTGGCAAGCCGAGTTCAAATTCTGACTGAAATTTCACAAATCAGTATATAATAAAAACAGTGATGCAAAAAGAATTCTAAAAGCCATGGAGACCAGATTTGCCAGACTTGCTTTTCATTGTTTAGTTAATGTTCGTGCTTTAGCTATCAGCACGAAAAAAGAAATTAGCAAGCTAAGGTCAGGTTCTACATTACTTTTCACATGAATGACCTTGGAAAAGAAAAAATTCCATTTCTTCTTCCCCGCCATTATCTAGCCTTGGATAGTAACCAGTCTAGGAGAAAAACTCTGAACTTGAAAAACCCTGGAGAAGTTCGTAGCAATTTAGACAATAAAGAAAAGAATGCAATGAAGAAACATGTTTGCCTATGTTCAAAAGTAAGGACATTGCATTAAAAAAAGATTATCTACAAAAAAATTGGTTTTACATTATTTGGACTATTGTCCTCATCTTTGTTGCCATATTCAGGACGTTTCAAACATTGTACACTCTGACCTTCTTCAGGTGACTGGAATTTTGAACTAAACTCTTCATTTTGCTCCCTGGGTTAGTTCCATTTTTTTTTTTCAGTTTTTGTTCCATGAGTCATGCCACTTCTACCCCAGTAAATTGTAATAGATGCAGACAGGCCGAAGTGTATAAAGGGAGCTTAGATGTGGCTCAAGGCCAAAAGTAAAGGGCTCCCAGTGAGGATTAAACTCACTACTAAATTGTAATGATTCTAGCAAGATAAGCTTGCTAACCATTACACCTTGTCAAGACGCCCAACACAGCTTAGATAGGTGCTGGCAGAGTGAGACATATTTTTTTCTAGAAAAGCATCAAATGATTAATTGTTCAATGTCATGACAACTTCTTTCTTGAAGAATGGACAAAAGAAATTATCACATTTTAAATATCTTTTCTGATTTTTTTCTCAATTCTGATGGGAAATATTAAACTCATAAAGCCTGAATTTATAATTCCGATTTTTTTTTTTTTTCAGGCCAACCTGTTCAACATCGATGTGAAGCGAACCAATTTAAATGCAACTCACATAAACAGTGCATTGATTCTTCTAAAGTGTGCGATGATATCATCGATTGTGAAGATTCGTCGGATGAGCAGGGCTGTCGTGAGTTGCACCTTTTTTTTTAAATAAGTTTTTGTCAAAAAGTAGCGTCACAAAAATGTTGCTTTTGTTTTTTGTTTTTTTTTTTAAATAAATTGAGTTTATTATTTTTTTATCGTTAATTCTAAAGAACAAAAAAAAAATGTATAAATTCCCTTTCATCAATTGTTTAGGTTTTAATACAATTCTAATTGTCACTTTTTAAAACAATAAACACTGCCGAGAGAGTGAAGGTAAATAAAAAAAAAAAAAGTGTCATGGGGAAAATTGTACGTTTTGCATGCACATTTGTTCATTTTTGCCAAATTTTTAAAAGCCATTTATAAACATTTCCTAAAATATTAAAATATGCCAACCAAATATAAGGAAATCCTTATTATTTACCATTTTATAAAGTTGGAATCAATTCTACAAGAAATTATAGATATAAAGTGAGGGATTGGTTCTATCTTACAATCAAGATATGAAGTGATCCCTCACTTTATGGCCATGATAGTTTCTATACATTTATATTCCAGAGAATCTAAATAATTCCAAAAGACACGCCTACAAGAAATTATAATATAGATATAAAGTGGGGGATCGATTCTATATTACAATTAAGATATGAAGTGATCCCCCACTTTGTGGACCATGATAGTTTCTATACATCTATATTCCAGAGAATCTAAATAAATCTAAAAGACATGTCTACGTCTATCTCATTCTGTTCATATCTATCAAATATTTACAACATTCTAAAAACTAATACAGTTAGAATAAATGCAATTCAATATTTATCATATACCAATTTATTATGAAATAAATATGAAAATAGTATTTTGTTTATAAATTAATAAGCTTTTACTAAATTATTAACATACGTGAGCCAACTGTAAGGAAATCCTTATTATTTACCATTGTCACGTTTGTAACTCGGACCTTCCGTCTTCAAGGACAAATTCTTTTGGACATCGTTTTTTGTTTGTTTACTTTTTACCTTTCGTCTCGCTGCGACGTCTTTTTTGTTACTGTTTTTTATTCTTTTTATTTTGTTTTTCCTTTTCTTTCATTCTTATGCTTTCTAACATAGACTATGCTTCCTTTTGCTTTAATTCCTGTCCTTATCACGCCCTACCGTTTTTTACCCACTCTCGGCAACATGATGAGGCCATGTGAGCGAGATTGTGTTTTGGCGAGATCTTCAGATTCTTCTTGTTGGTCCCCATATCCACACGTTCCTCTCCGCCATTTCTTATAACTTGATTTTTTATCTAATTCGAATAATAAAATCTTTCGTTTTTCAATGAAATTCGTCTGTGTGTTCTTGCGAATTTGAGTTTAAACTGGCTATCTGAAGCAAGATGCTCTTCCGCATTTTGTCCAGGGCAGCACAATCATTTTATAAAGTTCAAATCAATTGGTAATGAGCTGGTGTTTTGCCAATAGAATAAATAAATAGTGTAAATAAACAATCTAATGAAAATGTTTATTTTTGTTGTCAATTCATAAGAATAAAGAAAATCTATAAATTGACTTTCATCATATGTTTAGGCTTTATTCCCATTCTAATCATCTCTTTTTAAAAGAATAAACATTGCCTTTGAGGAGTGAAGGTAGTTAAGATAAAAGTGGTGTTATGGGAAAATCCGTCCTTTTGACACTCCGTACCAAGTTCCATGTTTGCCCAGAAATATTTGAAAAGGTTTAAAGAAATTTGGAGAAAACGATTTTGTAAAAATACATCTACTATGAAAATTGCATTCGTTTTAGTTTTTAAAATGTAGTAAATATAAAATGATTTTTGTAAATAAGCAATTTAATAAATCAGGTTTAATATTTTTGTTTTAAATTTTGAAGAACAAAAAACAAATATATAAATTCCCTTTCATCATGTTTAGATTTTATTACAATTCTAATCATCGCTTTTTGAAACTATAAACATTGCCTAAGAGTGAAGGTAGTGTTATGAATAATCAAGAGTGGTCTCCCATTGTTTTGTCACTCTCCTCTTTGAGAGAACTATTTCTGTTGACTAAGACTATAAAATGACACTGTACTCAAACCTTGTGTTCTCAGTTGAATAAAGCGTTCATTATTACAGAAAGTTAAAAACTGTCATTTTAAGATCTGAACTAACTACAAGGAATTTCATATTATTTAACATTTTATAAAATTTTAATTGATTGGCAATTATTCCCATGTTTGTCAATCTTTCTAATAAATAAAATAATAGTATGCTCTGTCAATAATGGTGGCTGTACACATGACTGTACGGACCTCAATAAACAAGCTAATAAATAAATAGTGTTTAATATTTTTGTTGTACATTCTGAAAAACGAAAAACCAATTTATAATTTCCCTTTCATCATGTTTAGGTCTTATTACAATTCTAATCATTGCTTTTTAAAATGATAAACATTGCCGAGGAGTGAAGGTAGTTAAAATAATTGTGGTGTCAAGGGAAAAAACTTCTTTTCACACTACATTTTATTGCCAGCACTTTTGTATATTTTTGTCCAGGAAAATGTTAAAACAAATAAAATAGGATGGAACTGCGATATAACGTCAGTCTTTCTATATAGCAGTGAATACTGAACAATTTTCTATAGATAGCTGAAGAGGAGACTTCAAGCAAAAGATATGTTGTACTACAGAAGGATGATGAGAATACCATGAAAGGAGCATGCAAGTAACAAGGAAGTTTGATGAAGTTTGATTTGCGTATTACAAATTATCAACTTTTCTTACAACTGGAAATAAACCAGGCAATTGTTGCAAAAATCCCTTTCATATATTTACGTTTTATTGGAATTCAAGTTATCAGTTTTTTTAAGGAAAAAACATTGCCAAAGGACTGATAATAGTGGTGTCAAGGGAAAAACCATCTTTTTGACACACTCCATTTTTTTTTTTTTTTTTTTGCTAGGAACAAAGGTGCATGTTTTATTTTATTTTGATTTCTTCTTGCAGATAAGTCGAGTGGCACAGTCAATTGCTCTGTCAATAATGGTGGCTGTACACATGACTGTACGGACCTCAAACAGGGTGGATTCTACTGTTCCTGCAGGAAGGGATACAATGTGTCAGCCACAAACAGGAAAGAATGTGAAGGTAGGCACAATATGTATGTAATGTGTTTTTCTTTATTGTCCAGATTATTAAGTTGTTATCTGATGAGAATTTTTTTTTTATATCAAATTTCAATTAATTCATCCATTTTGGATTGGTTGCAAAATTTTTCCATTTAATATATACATATATAAAGGAAAACTCAACACATCATTTCAAGTGGTTATGAACTATAGTTCATTTCTATGAGCTTAATTAGCTCATTTCATCAGACCACAAAATATTCCTTCCATGTGGTACAAAAAATTTTGCCGGAATAAGCATTTTCTTTAACTGAAGAGAAGGATAAAGATAAAATGAAAACCAAAAAAAATAAGAAGAAATAAAAGGGAAAGGCAAAAGAGGAAGGGGAGGCATTGGCATCAGATCTGTCTGGGATTGCCCAGGTAGTTGTGAAGAGGTTGACCTGTAAAGGAATTTCTAATTCTTTGGATACTGGTGTTTGTTTGAGCTCATAAAACCAACCCATCCATTTATACTAACTTATATCCAATTTGCTCTGGATAACATCTATTGAGCTCTCTATATAGATATAACATTTAATATTTTATATTAAGTTATCTTCTTGGATTATCCTCACCGTTTACGGACTGGACATTATTTATATATATATATATATATATATATATATATATAGTCATTCGCGGCCAGATTTGTCTCGTTGCATCACAGCTCATCAGTACAGTTAGACATCCAATTGCTAACCTGACCGAATTGGCATCAATCAACGATTCTACCTCTGAGCTATGGGTGTTCAGTAGGAGGAGGCAGACTTTTAACGTGTGATATACCATATGTTCGTACACCAGTAGTGAAAGTGTTCTAATTCATTACTGAATGAATGATGCGTAGATGCTAGAGTCACTACTGTTTTTTCAAAGTCTACTATTCTTCCAAAGTGCTCAAACACGGTGTCAGAGCGGAAATATTCCATTTATATATATTGATTGGTTCATTTTCTACAGCTTTGCATGTTATTTAAAGCCAGAAAATATTTTTAGGTTGTAAGAATTTTATTTTTTAAATATTATTTAGTGATACAAGTTTTACTAATGAACCCATAGATGGAGGAAGAGGGGAGAAGATAAACAAGTAATTATAATATGGATATAAAGTGGGGAATCAATTCCATATTACAACCAATATATAAACTGATCCCTCACTTTGTGGCCACGGTAGTTGGTATATATTCCAGAGAATGTAAATAAATCTAAAAGACATGGCTGTGTAGCTAATCGGTATTTCATTGACTGATTCATTCATTTTCTCTGGCTTATTAGCCGAAAATAAATTATAATGTGCATATAAAGTGGGGGATCAATTCCCTATTACACTCAATATGTAAACGGATCCCTCACTTTGTGGCCACGGTAGTTTCTATACATTTATCTTCCAGAGAATGTAAATAAATCTAAAAGACATGCCTGTGTAGCTAATCAGTATTTCATTGATTGATTCATTTTCTACAGCTTATCAACAGACAAGATATTATAATCCATATGTAAAATGGGGGTTCAATTCCATATTACAGTTAATATACGAACTGATCCCTCACTTTGTGGTCATGATAATTTATATACATTTATTTTTCTCAGAATGTAAGTCAATCTAAAAGACAAGCCACTTTAGCTAAACAATTAATTTATCTACATTGGATTGGTTGTAAAATTTCTCCATTTAGTATTGATTGGTTTGTTTTCTATACCTTTGCAGGCAATTTAAAGCGAGAAAATATTTTTAGACAGTAATTTTTTTTTTTTGAGATAATAATTATTTAGTGACTTGTCTAAAAGTCATTTATCTTCATTCCATGATTTTCTCCCTGCCTCTTGCTCTGTACTTTGAAGTTGACTTCACTTACATTGATTGAAAGTAAATGTTCTGTATTTATTTTTGAGACAGGTTCAGCTGTTAACAAGATCTCGGCTAACTCATATTGCTCCATAACTGTTACCTTCTGCTCTCTTAATTCTTGTGTTTTTATCATTCTTTCTTCTAAGTAATGTTCTTCTTTTTCTTATAATCATTCACACTCAATAACTCCTTGTGTCATAGTGGCTTTATTTCCTTGCTTCTCATCTATACAAAGGTTTGGAAAAAGCCAACTTAGGACATTGGGAGCAACTATATTCAAATATTTAAGAAACTTTTTTTTTCTTCTTTTTTTTTTAATCATATCACCCCAAGCAAGGCGGTAATGCCACTGATGTGCAGGGGGCTACATAAGAGTGAAGAGATTAGAAAAGAGAAAACCAGAAACCGCATCCTAAACAGGAAACAAGGGATGAGCCTCTTCACCTGTTCAATAGATGTGGGTGGAGTGTGAACCGGGCAATAATTTAGTCTATCTACTCCAATGGGAGCCTTATTTGCCATTGAGCTTTGTTGCACACATTAAAATAGGCCTTGCTGTCCATGTGGAAACATGTAGCAACTGATTTTCAACCAATCAAATGAAATTGCTCAGCCACATGTTCCATCTGTCTAAATGCCTGCAAAAATCCTACAGGCCTTGGGAAACCAAGGCATGAAGATTTTATAAATCTGTCATTCAATATTGTTGGCAAAGAAGAATCTGCAATGTAATCGGTCCTGACTTAGCATCTCACCTTCAATCACTTTCTCTCAGACATGATGTGGCTTCCCTCTGTCTTTTCTACAAGTATTTTTTTATAGTAACTGATTGGACAACCTATTTTTTCGGTTGCCTCGACCACATATATACTAGATTGGCATCAAGGTCACACTTTTTTTTTTTACAACTGAAATAGTTAAACATAACGATCTCTTCTACTCTAACAGTTTCTTTTCTAGCACTTTCTGTTTGTGGAACTCCCTACCATTTGCTTGCTTCTCTGATAGCTAAAATCTCCAAAAGTTAAAATGTATCTACTTGATTCCTATTCTTCTCTTATTATTTTTTTTGACAATGCCTGTATCTTGTTTCGTTTTTATCTCACTGTAACCCCTCTGTGCACTAGTAGCAGTCCCGCCTTACTTGAGATGAAAAGATTATAAGAAAAAAAATGTCCATAAAAAGTTCAGCACTTTTATTTTATTGACTTTTCATTTTTTTTCCCCCATGATGAGAGAGAGTCTGCTATATATATATATATATATATATATATATCTGAAATGATTTGTTTGAACATTATTTTTGATCGATACTCGTATTTAAGTAGATATTCTGTTTATAATCAAACAGTATTATATATATCCACATAGGGGAAGCCACCATGTGATCTGGCATGTCTTAGACCTCTCGACCACAAAGATAGGGTTGCAGAATGACACACATTTTCGTAACAAAAATTTATCGTAAATTATCAGGCCAGTAGAAATAAATATATAATACTGTTTGATTATAAACAGAATATTTACTTAAATAAGAGTATTGATAAAAAAATAATGTCCAAACAAATCATTTCAAATTGTCGGTTGTTTATAACCAGTTTCGTTAATATATATATATATATATTTTAGTAAAATACTTTAATCCAAACGGAAAAGTAGGAAGGTAAATCCCAAACACCCGATCCTAATTAATATTAAATTTTAATATTAAAAAATGATACAGGAGGAGAGCTCAATGTAATTAAAATTACAGAGCTAATATAAAATAAAATAATTTTTCAATATTCAAAAATATATATATATTATTAATTAATACTTTAGAACCTGTACAAACTACTACAAAATTGTACATTTTGTTTCAACATTTTAAATTTAAGCAGGAAATAAATTGTAGACAGATATAGATATTGGTTACATGGTGTCTGGGCCCAAATCTTTTTGCATTAAAAAAAAATAGAAGCAGAAAGCAAAGAGAAGGAATGTATAGAACATCTTCTTACCTTGTAGAAAAGAATTTCCAAAAGTAAAAGGAAGAGGTGTTTTTTTAAAATGTTTTTTTCAATAAAATGTTTTTTAACTTCATTTTTTTCATTATTAACTACCTGATGAGTCATTATTTTTTCAATGTCGAAACAAAAGAGGAGACTGTATTTTTGTCCCTAGTAATAAGATGACCTTGGCTTAAACCTTTTAGTTGGCCATTCTCAAATACATGACAGTAAATTTAAGGGCTCTATTTTCACTAGAAGAAATGAATTATCAGCTTTTTATATTAATTCTTATGGTAATAATAAACAAAATAATAATAATAAAACTTGAAAGACAACAAAGGGAAGCAAAAACCAAAAAAATAAGAATAAAAATATGTTTCCCCCCCATTCTGCAAGTTGTCCAATATAAATATCAGCAGATACTTTTTTAGCCTAATAGAAAAACACATTAACCAAAATAACCCCCAAAAAAGAATCTTTAACAGAAAATCTCTAAAAATAAGTTATTCATGCACCAAGAATATTCAAAACATTAACTCACACAATAATCAGTTATTATAAAATTTCCACAATAAACCACAAGAACATAAACATCCTTGTAACGGCCTTAATAAAACCAACAGCCTCGTTGAAGGCAAGTGCGATTCCGATAAAGCAATATATGAAACCACCATTTTTCCGGAAGAAGATCCCAACAAAAGAAGAACATACATAGGGATATCCTCGGGAATTTGGACACAAAGGTTCCATAATCACTGACAGTCATTTTCCAATGCTTCCTTAAAATACCAAACTGCCCTATCAAAACACTATTGGAAATTAAGACGGAGGACTCACCCCACCAAATTAAATGGAGGATCATTGAACATGCACAAACTCCCAACAACTTCAGGGACAGATGCAGCCTATGCTTGGAGGAAAAAAAATCATAATAATCAAATATAAAAACCCCAGCAAGTTATTAAATCAGAGGAATGAATTCATTTTCTAATAAAGCCCCAGCAAATCTTATAAAATTCCATAACAAAATGGAAGTTACACTTAAAAAATTTGATTTGGGAAAACCCTCAATCATTAATTTAATTTGAGATTAAGTAGTACTAACATTATCATGTTTATAAATACAGGTATGTAGATGTATGCATATATATGTGTATATAAACACATAACATAAATGGGGATTCGTCCAAGATTAAACGTAACAATATATATATATATATAGCAGTATTGAATGATAGATTTGACCAGATGCTTATATATACATACCTATCTACCTATATATATATATATATATATATATATATATAATTTTCCATTTTTTGTAATGGAAAATATTAAAAAGTTCTACAATATAATTGTATCGAAGACTTTTTAATACGAATGTGTACTGGTCTAACACTATTAGGACCAAAAACTAAGTATTAAACAATCAAAATATATTTATATATATATATATATATACACACACACACAGTATAACCCGGATATAAGATACCCTGATATAAGAGAGATTTTCTCTGGTCCAAGATTAGATCCTGTAGTAATGTATATAAAATAGACCAAACCCGGATATAAGATAACTTTTATCCGGTCCCAACAACTCTCTTATATCAGAGTTACACTGTGTATATATATATATATATATATATATAAGCATCTGGTCAAATAGTTTGTTTTCAATTTTCAAAATAATTCTCGGTTAACATTTCTCTTGGATATTGGACGTATTGAATAAAATATAATTTGTCGATGCTTTTTTTTTTTATCTAAACCTAATTAAAAAAGAAAACTTTTTTTTTAAATATATTTTTTTTAATTTTCTGAATATATTCACCAGGTTAAAGGTCAACTTTATTTGCATACCAAAAAGATCTCATGTACAAAGTTATTTAGTTTCTCAATTGTTGATCTTTTCAGATATTGATGAATGCACCCAATGGGGAAACAACTGCCCCCAGATTTGTAACAACCTGAAAGGTTCCTTTAAATGCACCTGTACAACAGAATTCTATCCACTAAAATTTCCATTCCCCAGGTGCAAACTATTCCGTGAGTATTTTTTATTGTTTTTACATTTTATCACACCATTCTGGTGCTATACACTCTTCATTATAAGGTCCTGGGCATGACAGTAAACTGCATCCGGCAGCAAGACCTCTGATTGGGAGGTTGTAAAGAACATGGAACCACCTCTTAATTGCCGTTGTTCCCAGGTCCACATTAACCCAGAGTGGTAGCACCTGTTGGGGTCCCATCTATGGGAAAATAGTTAACTCCCAAATTGGGGTCAAAACACTATGAAAGTATAAAAATACAATTTTATAGAAATATATACATTAAAATAGAATTTTATAGAAAAATATACATTTTTGAAGAAAAAATTATTACTGTAACACATTTTTGAAGAAAAAAAATTATTCTCAGCTAAACATTTTTGGATGCAAAATTAGAAGACATTTTCAGTTTTCTAAAATAAAAAAAAATAAAAAATAAAAAATTTTCATTAAGATCTGACTAAATCAACCTTCTCACTATAATCGAACATTAAAAAAGAAAATACCTTAAAACCCGACCTTTCTGGCATTAAATAACCCTCAGAAACTCTTCATCATTACTATTATTTTATTTCTACTTTTATTTTATCTTATTGTTGTTGCTTTTTATCCTGACATGGAGGCTTTTCTAATTAAACAGAATACAAAAACAGAAATACAAAATTGTTAGCCAAACTTTATAAAGCTCTTTTACCATTTCAGCCATGGAGGCTTTTCTAATTAAATAGAATACAAATTTGTCCTCATTCTGCCACACTTTCTTCTCTTGTTATCCACGTCAATTTTTTTTTTCAACATCCCTCTTTTTATTCCATAATAATTTTATTTCTTATTTTATAAGAAACCCTCCTGCACCTATAAAAATCTACCACCCGCCCGTGCATTGAATACTGCTGCCATATCTGGTCGGGTGCTCCTGCTATCCACCCTAGGGATACTTGACAAAATCCAACGGAGAATCTGTAATGTGATCGATCACGACTTGGCAGCTCAAATGCAGTCACTTTCTCACCGGCGCAATGTGGCTTCCCTGTATCTCTTCTACAAATACTTTCACGGCTTCTGCTCCGATGAACTTAGCTCACTGGTGCCCCCTATATATGAATTTACTTGAGCTACTAGATTAGCAACTAGGTCCCACCCTTTTACTGTGAAACCAATAAAATGTAAATGCAAATTCTACTCCAGCAGCTTCTTTTCTCGCACTTCCCGCCTTCCGTTTACTTGCTTCCTCGTCAGCTACAATCTCCAAGAATTTAACTGTAAAGTCAATAGTCATCTCCTATCTCACTAACTTGCATCCCTTCTTTCATGCTCCTTTCTCCATCCACTCCACTCTCATCAGTATTCTCATCCTTCTCTTACCCACTTCCTGACACCCCATATAACCTGTCACTCTTTCTCATAACTTCCCTCCTATGTAACCCCCTGCAAAACAGTGGCAGTAAAATGCCTTGCTTAGGACAATATAATAGTATAGAAACGTTTTTTTTTAATAATCATAATGTGGATATAAAGTCTGGGATCAATTCTACATTACAATCAATATATAAATTGATCCCCCACTTAATGGCCACAATCAGCTTTCTCTTACCTATTTCCTGACACCCCCTATATAACCTGTCACTCTTTCTCATAACTTTCCTCCTATGTAACCCCCTGCAAAACAGTGGCAGTAAAATGCCTTGCTTGGGGCGATATGATTATAAAAAAAAATTTTTTTAAATAAGATAATTTTTGTCTCTTTCTCCTTCTGTGCTTTAAAAGTCCTTCTTATTCTTTTCCAGTTGGGGGCTTACCAAATGTCTATTTCACGATGGGCAGCGAAATACGGCAATTTAGCCTACGTAAAAAGAAATATGTCGAACTGTTCAGCACTCGTCGGCCTCAAGCATTAGCTTTTAACACTCGGCAATCAACAATATACTGGACAGACTCGACCTTAAAATCAATTCATAGGGCGTATGTTGCAGAGACTCCAGGCCCTGTTGCAAAACTTTTCATCACCGGACTTCAGGAACCAAATGGAATTGCTGTAGATTGGATATCTGGGTAAGTATTGCTATCCTTATTAATTGATCGGTTATTCATTCATTTTTTTACATTTTATCAACCCTTTTGCAGGTTATTTAAAGCTAGAAAATATTTTTAAATTGTAAGAATTTTTTTTTTTTACAGAGATAATGATTTAGCGATGCAGATCTTACTAATCAACTCATAGCTGGAGGAGAGAACAGATGGATTCATACCTAATCAAAATCTGATAAAGAAATTATAATATGGATATAAAGTTGGGGATCTATTCTATATTACGAGCAACATATAAACTGATCCCTCTCTTTTTGTGGCCATTGAAATTTCTTTACATTTATATTCAGGAGACATACATAAATAAATCTGACATACATGCCTGTGTAGCTAATCAGTATTTCATTGATTGATCGATTTGTGCTCATCAACAAAGACATTATAATGTGTATATAAAGTGGGGGATCAATTCCATATTATAATCAATATATAGACTGATCCCTCACTTTTTGGCCGAATTAGTTTCTATACATCAGTATTCCAGAGGAGGTAAATAAATCTAAAAGACATGCCTGTGTAGCTAATCAGTATTTCATTGACTGATTCATTCATATTCTACTGCTTATCAACAGAAAAGAAATTATAAATGTGTGTATATAAAGTGGGGGATCAATTTCCTATTGCAATCAACATATAAACTGATCCCTCAATTTGTGGCCGAATTAGTTTCTATGCATCAATATTTCAGAGAAGGTATATCAAACTAAAAGATATGCCTGTATAGCTAATTGATTAATTCGTACTCTACGGCTTATCAACAAAGACATTATAATATGTATATAAAGTGGGGGATCAATTCCATGTTATAATCAATATATAGACTGATCCCTCATTTTGTGGCTATGTTAGCTTCTATACATTTATATTCAGGAGACTGTAAATAAATCTGATAGACATGTCTGTGTGGCTAGTTAGTATTTCATTGATTGATTCATTCATTCATTTTTCTACAACGTAACACTTTTCAGGTTATTTAAAGCCAGAAAATACTTTTAGATTATAAAAAGATTCATACCTTTCCCAAGTGTATTTGCATGTCAGTGAATATAACAAACCCAAAGGAAATTAACAATTTTGAGCCATTATTTGTTACACCACCTGCATATCCAAGCAACCTCCCACCTAGTTACTGACCATGCTTAACATTGATGACCATATAAGAACCGTTGTCTGAATGCTATGTGGTCATAAGCTGTGACACTTATTAAATATTTATCTCTCCTTTGGTGGCGCAGGAGTAATGGATAGCAAGTTAGATTGAGGAAATGGAAAGTCGTGTCCATTAAAATTTACTTAAGTTCAAATATCACTGTGAAAGATATGAATTCATCTCTTCTCCCTCAAACTATGGGTTAAATAGCAGTACAGACCAGGCTTTATATCCTCGGGTGGTAACTGGCCAAAGAAGAGGATAATTTTGAATTCAAAACCCTTAACTATGGGTAAATAGTAGAGCAGTCTGCGCTCTGTAGGCTTGATTGTTTACGGTCATATCAAGTTTAATACACCGGTTCTCGTCCAATCACCGAATTTAAGCAACATTGAGCCTGGTCAGTACTTAAATGGGTGACCGCTTGGGAATATCAGGTGCTGTAAGCCTTTCTTGACAGATGTGCGTTGTGGTGCAATGGATATTGGCTCGGAAAGAGAAATCGGGGAACCAAGTCAAATTCCAGTTGAATGCCTTGCATTCACTTACGCATTAATACCCTTGGGAAAGGTATTAATCCGTCCCTTCCCTCCAGTTATGGTTAAATAACAGGACAGATTGGGTTCTTTAGTCTTGACTGGCAGATACTCTACCGCAGAAAGCAATGGCAACCTGTTGCGGGATAATTAAAATGCCTGAGGTCTATACAGGGTAGGACTTGGGACCCTGCCCTTAAACAAATCTTTCTCCATTGCTTGGGAGGAAGCCGGCTCAACCCGACCAGGGTGAATGCCGAAACACGTATAAAAGTATTACTACTGACACTAGTTTTAGTATTACTGATTATGCAGTATGAATAAATATATAAATAAACATGATTAAGGCTTCTACTAGGCATAAAGTGGGGGATCAGTTTTATATTGTTATAAAGTAAAAAAACTGATCCCCCACTAATTACTGCTTATTAATATCATACATCTCTTCCCCCTCTAGCTATGAGTCAAATAACAGGACAGATTGGGTTCTATAGCCTTGACTGGCAGACACTCTACCGCAGAAAGCAATGGCAACCTGTTGCGGGATAATTAAAATGCCTGAGGTCTATACAGGGTAGGACTTAGGACCCTACCCTTAAACAAATCCCATCAAATCTTTCTCCATCACTTGGCAGGAAGCCGGCTCAACCTGATCAGGTTGAATGCCGAAACAGGTACAGGTAGGGTGTAGCCTTGATTGGCAACCAGTCTGGAAGGATAACAATTTAAACGGTATGTAACTCTGGCAAAGCATATATTATGTAACTAAAGAAGGGATTATGGAATTTGCATTGAATTAATGATCCCCAACTACAGTTGAGCTTATTGATTACGGATTTGGATTTATCTCTATATCTTGGTTGTTTGAGCACCTCGGTGGGGTGTAATGGTTAGCAAGCTTGTCTCGCTAGAACCAGTTACAACTGAGTACTGAGTTCGATCCTCACTGGGTACCCCATACTTTCGGCCATCTAAATGGCACTTGGAAAATGAACGATATTATGGTTGTTATTAGCAATCAATTTTTCAACTGTCATAGTTTCTCATGTTCCGACAAAGAATATACATTGTTCTCAAATGTGAAGATCTCATATCGATTTGTGTTTGTGAGGCGTAGACTTGAGGCAACGAAGACATGGTTCTATAGAAAAATACTGAATCTACTTTTCACACTAACTACTACTTAGTTCCCCACGAAACATAATTTACTTTGGTCTCCTGTAAGGACCTTGACAAAGTAAACCTGACTGCTCCTCTTGGAAAGAACATTCAGTCTGCGACAGACTGGGGAAGGAAATGGCTGGTAAATTTTAATGCCTATAAAATAAAACTGCTCTCCGTTAACCACCATAAAGAAACAGTCCTGCCACGTCTAATGCACGTCTCCTGGAAAACAGACACTGTGCCTCATTGGCTTCACTCTCTCAACCAACCTGAAGCAGAATGACTACATCAAATTTAGAGTCCTGGGCATGACAGTAAACTGCATCCGGCAGCAAGACCTCTGATTGGGAAGTTGTGGGGAGCATGGAACCACCTCTTAATTGCTGTTGTTCTCAGGTCTACCCTGACCTGGAGTGATAGCACCTGTTAAGGTCCCAGCTATGGGCAAATAGTTAACCCCCAAACTGGGGTTAAAACACGATGAAAGTATAAAAATGCACTTTTATAAAAATATATACTTAAAAAATATACTTTAATAGAAAAATATACATTTTTCAAGAAAAAATTATTGCCATAGCACACTTTTGAAGGAAAAAAATTATTCTCAGCTAAACATTTTTGAATACAAAACTAGAAAACATTTTCAGTTTTCTAAAATAAAAAAAGAATTTAAAAAAAAAAGTTCATAAAAATCTGACTAAATCAACCTTCTCACTATAACTGAACATTATTGGCATTAAATAACCCAAAGAGGTAGGTTGATATACCATAAAAAAAACTCACTCACTCACATCAGATCTATAGCTACATCTATGGCTAGGAAGGTTGGGTCACTGTGCTGAGCAAGAATGTTTTTCTCGTTAAAATCCACCTTGCCCATTTATAAATCTACCATTTGTCTGTGCATTGAATATTGTTGCCATATCTGGTTGGGTGCTCCTGCTATTCGTCTTGAGGTTCTTAACAAAATTCAAAGAAGGATCTGCAATATACTCAATCTTCACTTGGTATTTCAACTTGAGTTTCTCATCGATATCACATGGCTTCCCTCTGTCTTTTCTACAAATATTTCCATCACAACTGCTCTGACCACATCAATTCATACTTGTTACTAGATTGGCATCTAGGTCCCACCCTTTTACTATTGAAATAGTTAAATATAACCATCTCTTCTACTCAAAAGTTTTTTTTCTTGCACTTTCTGCCTGTGGAATTCCCTTCCATTTATTTGCTTCCCTGATAGCTACAACTGCCAAATTCTATCCCCCTGAATTCCACACACCCTGTACCCTTTTTTCTCTCTATATCCCTCCCTCTCTCTCTCTCTCTGTGCAACCCCCTGTGCACTAGTGGCAGTCCTGCCTTGCTTGGGGTGATACGTTTAAAACAAAAACAACATATACAGATGGTGTATAAGCACAACCACTGTTTACTCACAGACTCAAGTATAAAAAAAAAACACCCACAGACTCACATATATGATACACACTTGGGCAATCATGTCTCAAAAGTGACATGACTGACTGGGCAGAAGATTATCCCGCAGTAGGTTGCCATTACTTTCTGCAGTAGACTGGTTGCCAGACAAGGCTATAGGACCCAATCTGTCATTTTATTTAGCCCATAACTAGAAAGAAGAGATGGATTAATACATTTCCCAAGGGTATTTGCATATAAGTGAATGCAAGGAATTCAACTGAAATTTGAACTCGGCACGCCCGATGTCTCATTTCAAGTCAATATCCACTGTGCCACCCACGCACATTTGTGTATAAATACCTAAAACAAATTCAATCCAATTCACTTGCAGAAACATAATTTCATGAAATAAGGTGCTCTTGCGGGGTTTATATATAAAATGTCAGTGTTGTTCAACTTTTTTTTAAACATATTTCGGATTTTTCTTTCAGAAATATTTACTGGACCGACACAAAAAAGAAGACAATATCAGTTGCTGCCTACGACGGGAAATACAGTCGAACACTAATTAGAAATGGACTGAGAAAACCTTATGCCATTGTTACCAACTCAAATACGGGGTAAGTATGGATTTTGATTTCCAGATAGGAAGGCCGGCTCAAAGTTTTGGTAACACTTTGCCACCATGTCATTCAAATCAAAAGCTTATGAAAACATACTTCCACTCGTCCATGACTCTAGACAGATTAAATTCTTTGGCTATTTTTGTCAATAGAAAATGATCCTACATTATTTACATTGTTCGGACTGTCGTCCTCATCTTTTTTGCCAACAATTGGTAATAAAATTGAGAACAGTTCAAACGTTGTAAATAATGTAAATACTACTTCATCTCAAAAGTAGAGACAAATACAGAAAATGATCTTATCTAAACTTATTTATAAATGGAACTTTGTGTGTGTTTGTGTGTCCATTACCTATAGACTCTGAAATGGCTGAACCAATTTTCTTGAAAATTTACACAGATGTACTATAAGCATCTGCAATTGTTCTTAGCTAGGTTTTGTGTCAAGGTACCCCCAATAAATATCGAAAATCGATAATCAAAAAAATCGGGTTATAGAAGGAGTGGTCCAATTTTAATCAAATTTGATACACTCATAGACAAAGACATAAGAAATGATATTCACAAGTTTCAAGGTTGCAGTTCTTACAATAGTGCAGAAAATCGATTATATATATATAAGGCAAGATGTTTGTGTGCGTGTCTGTTTATCTGCCTGTATGTCTGTATTTTTTTCAGCTCTTTTATTTTAGTTTTTGCTTCAGGTTTGGCTCTAAGTAGGTATAATTGTAGTCCTTAGTCTCAGCCATGATACCATTTACTCACAGGACTTATTTAGCCTTCAAAATTCAGTTTACAACGAAAAAACTTATTTGATATCGATACTAGGAAATCAAAATTTGACTTACATCCATTCATTTTTCTTTCGGTCTATGGTTTTGCTTTAACTGGAAACAACTATTGCTTTTTAGTTTTTCGTGCCAACGTCCAAAGAGTCTGAGCTCCAGGACCATGGACTAGTTTTAAAGCTTTCATTACATCTGAGCAACGCCGGGTTATACTGCTAATAAAGAAGATAAGTGTAAGAAGTGCTATGATTTGCAGATCTAAAGGCTAGGAAAAAATGTTTTAGGTTTGATGATGAAAGTTTTCGTTAGCGTGTATTAAGTTGGAAATTGTAATAAACTTGTTATTCTAACTTTTCAGTTTTTCTCCTTGTGAAAATTTAAAAAAAATATACTTGTCAAATGCTGGACAGTCTCCTCAAAGATGAAGAGACTTAAAGTAACAGAAATGTGGTTCTACAGAAGGATACTGAGAATACCATAGACCAAACATGTGAGCAACAAGTTTTGGAGAGGATACAAATGAAAAGGAAATTTTTGCTTGGCATCAGGAAGAAACAGATTAAGTGCCTGGGACGTGTAATGAGGAAGGAGTGTTTGGAGAATCTGATACTCACAGGGTGGATATCAGGACGGGGGGAAAGCAGTGTGAAACATACTTGATGGGCTTGAGCAATTGGATGGTGGAGTGGGGTTTGGGATAGATACAAAGAGGAAAAATGTTAAAAGTGAAAAGGGATGGGGGGGTAAGTGGAAGTTCATGATCGCCTGACAGTTGAAAGACTGATGCCAGCAATATCCGCAATCTCTCTGTGTGTGCATTCAGCGCTACAATTTTGGTATGCTTTCTTGGAGTAACAACTATCGTAGACAATAGTCATATGACAATCGACAGTTGAGAGAATAGTGTCTGGGCATGATAAAAATATGATGTGATCATGGATGACACAAAGCCAAACAAATTTCATCATACACCGTGAAAATTAATTCTTATTACTGCACACCACTGGAAATGACCTAATCTGAGAAAAAAATAGAAATCGATTACACCCTGTCACTCCAGTGGGTCTAAAACTGTGTAACACTATTTGGCACTAAAGGGTTAAAAAATAGGAGGAAAGACATCCAGATAAAGTAAATGAAGATTTTTGTATTTTGTTAGAAAATATGAAATCTCAAAAACCCAAAGAGATTTCTCACGGAGAGGCTAAGATCAAAAAGAGCCATGTGGCAAATATAGACAACTGATTAATGACTGTGTCTTTTGCTGCAAGTTATCAAAATACGGGACTGGATGGAGAGAGTTTTTACAAGCAAAAATTGAAATAAAAAAATATTTATCAGTTACCAGGTGACATGTGATGGTGAACAAGATTTTGTTTATAGTGCAGTCTTGTTCACTGATAGAATAGGGCTATTAGATGTATAATGGAAATGCATTGCTAATGGTTTTCCTATAAAAATGCATTTAAAATCAGGAAGAAAGGGATTGTCAGTGGTCAGGAATGAATGCAAGCATTACTGATAGAATAGGGCTATTAGATGTATAATGGAAATGCATTGCTTATAATTTTACTATAAAAATGCATTGAAAATCAGGAAGAAAGGGATTGTCAGTGGTCAGGAATGAATGCAAGCATTACTGATAGAATAGGGCTATTAGATGTATAATGGAAATGCATTGCTTATAATTTTACTATAAAAATGCATTGAAAATCAGGAAGAAAGGGATTGTCAGTGGTCAGGAATGAATGCAAGCATTACTGATAGAATAGGGCTATTAGATGTATAATGGAAATGCATTGCTTATAATTTTACTATAAAAATGCATTGAAAATGAGGAAGAAAGGGATTGTCAGTGGTCAGGAATGAATGCAAGCATTACTGATAGAATAGGGCTATTAGATGTATAATGGAAATGCATTGCTTATAATTTTACTATAAAAATGCATTGAAAATCAGGAAGAAAGGGATTGTCAGTGGTCAGGAATGAATGCAAGCATTACTGATAGAATAGGGCTATTAGATGTATAATGGAAATGCATTGCTTATAATTTTACTATAAAAATGCATTGAAAATCAGGAAGAAAGAGATTATCAGTGGTCAGGAATGAATGCAAGCATTACTGATAGAATAGGGCTATTAGATGTATAATGGAAATGCATTGCTTATAATTTTACTATAAACATGCATTGAAAATCAGGAAGAAAGGGATTGTCAGTGGACTTGTTAATAAATCAGTGTTCTTTTCCATTGTTGAATCCAATAAGAGACAGTCTTGTTCACAACTGAATATCCCGAATTGATGTTTTATTTTTCAGTTGGCTGTATTGGACTGATGTTGATAGTGAATGGCCAACGATTGAGAGAGCCTGGATGACTGGTGATCAACATGAAGTTTTGGTCAATGAACGATTGTCATATCCCACAGGAATCACCATAGACTATTTAATGCAGAACCGAGTTTTTTGGTGTGATGTAAAGCTCAATGTCATTGAGTCTATAAAACCTGACGGCTCAGATCGAGTAATTGTTGTGAGTCAAGGTAAGAAATCTAAGTTTTAGTTACCCATAAATGCTTTTTCTTATGTTTCTGTCAGCATCCTCATGCTGAAATGGGGGCCCACAATTCAGCTTTACTTTCCCTATCATGTTCTTCTATCAATATCTTCAATTCTTGTTAGTTCTATTGTTAGTATGATGATGCCATATTAAACATATAGTGGCAAGACAAAGAAGAAACAACGGAGGTTTAGGAAATAAATAATTGTATTAATGAAAAAATACAAGTGGTAAATTGGTGTGAATGTCCCTCATTGAAAGAAAGAGATAAGTAGATTCATAAAAGTTGTCCATGGAGGCGTACGGTAGGAGAGGGAGTGTGAGTTGTGAATTATTGTGGCGATGGCCTTTAGTAGGTATTATTGGAGATAGGAGGTTGCGGTCGATGTGTGTTGTCAATTGTGGCTGGTACAGCAAAAAAGTCCCTTTGATGGGTTTTTATATCCTTTTCTTAGGGTCAGATCAGCTTCAATTTTTATTTTATTTTTTTAGGCAGGAATGGGTGCTATTGATGAAAATTCTGGATTGTATTTGTCTTTGAATATATAAGTGAAACAGAAGCTATGTGGGGAGCCTAAGTGCAGTTCACAACAAGTTTTCAGTTCAGCCTTAAGTTTCGGAGTAGTTGCATCTGGCCAATGGCAGAAGTTTGTGTAACCCCAGATGAGATCAAGAACCAAGTAGGCATCTACGCAGATGACACCACAATTTACTCCCGCATCAGTAAGAAACCTGACGTAGCGGACAAATATAATCTCGCTGCTTGAACGGGACCTACACTCTGTGTCTGTGGTGAATTGGGGCAAGAAGTGGCTTGTCAATTTCAATGCGACTAAGACCAAGCTGTTGTCTGTCAATCATCACAGGCAACCTCTCCTGCCTCCCATAAGCATGGACCAAGCCACTGTGCCTCCTCAGCCTTAACCTCTCTTCTGATCACAAATGGAACCACTACATTGAGTCCATAGCTAAATCCACTGCTAAGAAGGTTGGGTCACTGTGTCGGGCCAGGATGTTTTTCCCGCCTGAATCCATCCTGCATATCAAATCAACCATTTGTCTGTGCATGGAATACTGCTGCCATATATGGTCAGGCGCCCCTGTTGTTCATCTCAGTGTTCTCGACAGGCTCCAAAGGAGAATCAGTAATGTGATAGGTACCGACTTGGCAGCTTGACTACAGCCACTTCCCCACTGACGAGATGTGGCCTCCCTTTGTCGGTTCTATAAATACTTTCATGGCTTCTGCTCCAACAAACTTAAGTCACTGGTGCCTCTGCAACAGGTGTTTACTCGTGCAACCAGATTGGCAACTGGGTCCCACCCATTCACAGTTAGATCAACCAAATGCAGACAACAATTCTGCTCCTGCAGCTTCTTTTCTCGCACTTCCTGCCTGTGGAACTCACTTCCATATTCTTACTTTCCTGATGGCTACAACCTCCAGGAATTTAAATGCAATGTCAATACTCATCTATTAACCACTTGACTAGTTTTTTCACCACCCCGTACATCCTTTCCTTTCTCTCCACCTTTGCAACTGTCATCACACTTGTATTCCCATCCTTCTCTTGCTCCTTTCTAACTGGTTCGTCTTCGTCTTCCTCTTCTCTCTCTTCTACTTAATCTTTTTACTCTTATGTAGCCCTCTGCACATCAGTGGCATTACTGCCTTGCTTGGGGTGATACAATTAAAAAAAAAAAAAGAAAAAACAAGAATCAGACGATGATTTGCTTTTAAGAAGATTATAACAATGATAAATTAGATCCAGTAGCAAAGGCTCTGATCAGGAGACTAAAGGCTTCAAGGAGCATGGAACTACCTTTTAATTGCTGTTGTTCCTTGGTCCACTGTGACCCAGAGTGGTAGCATTTGTTAGGCCCCAGCTGGAGGCAAATAGTGAACCTCCCAAACAAAAACTAATTTGCTAGGAAAGTATAAAAATACCAGTTATACATTTTTATAAAATAGAAAATTTCAACCAATACACATTTTTTTTTTAAAATGGAAGATATGGCATAAACTGTCAAAAGAATTTGCTATGCTTAATCTCGTCTCATTTCAGCAGAAAAAATTTTTACTCCACATTTTATTTTTAAAGATTTGGTAAAAAAACAAAAAACAAAAAAAACTGCAGTTAGGTGATTTTTTTTAATCATTTCACCCCAAGCAAAATAGCCTCACCACCACTGGTGTGCAGGGGGTTACATAGGAGAAAAGTGATGAGAATGAAGAACAGGTTATACTGGGTGTCAAGAAGTGGGTAAGAGAAGAATGAGAATACTGGTAGGATGAGAGTGGAGTGGACGAAGAAAAGAGTATGAGAGAAAGGATGCAAGTCAGTGAAATAAGAGATGACAATTGACCTTACATTTCAATTCTTGTCGGGGAAGCAAGTATACGGAATGGTAATTCCACAGGCAGAAAGTGCGAGAAAAGAAATGTCATTCTCTTGAATTAATTATAAAGTTTCTTATTTAGACTTTGGCATTAAATAACCCACATGGGTTGAGAAAGAACTAACCATCCACCCCCAAAAATCTCCGTATGAAACTTAATCTTTTGTTTGTTGTCCAAATTTGTTTTATCAAATTTTTTTTTTCTTCTGCTTAGGTCTACAGAACCCTATAAGTCTTGATGTGTTTGAAGAATATATGTACGTGCTGTTTCAAAATAGCGGAAAACTAATGAGGATGGACAAGTTTGGTCGGCAGCGCAATATTACCCTACAGAGTGGATTACTGCTGCCAAGAAGTATCAAAGTGTTCCACGTTCTCAAATTTAGCCAAGATGGTGAGACAACGATATTTATTTTCTTCTTTCTTAAATATAATCTAACGACAAAAAAAAAAATCCATCAGCTCAGATTCGACAAAAGATGATCCAAAATGGATGACTTTTGTAGAAAGCACCATTTTCAAATATGGCTGCCTCAACATAACCTCACACAATTTAGAACAATTCCAATTTACTAACAACAGCTTCTAAGACTTCAAGCCACTGCTTTACAGAAAAAGCCCAGGTAACAATATACTCAATATGCAATGGGGGTCAAGTGAGCATGTGACCACTAGCATTCTGGGTTCAAATCTCACTGTGGTCGATTTGTTAATTTGTCAGTTGGCAGAGTAAATTGCGTCAAGGTGGTCTTTTTCTCACAGACAATTGCCCAACTGGCCCTACTATACAGTGCAGTCAACAAAATCAAAAACAACACATGCACTAAATTAGAAATATAAAATGGCAACAATTTACCCATTGTACCCCCCCCTCTCTCTCTCTATATATATATATATATAAAGCGCTGGGACATGGAAATTCCCAGGTTGGTGTCTGGGGGCATGTTTATACCACTGGACAAGATACCATCCTTAGTCTTTGTTAAGACATGTATCTAGGAGAAGGAAACTCTGATGTAAAACCTGAGGTCTTTTCTTGCTTAATCTGTGGCAATTTTTTGTACCAACTTGAGTTTATGAATGGATCCAAAAAGTGTGGATAGTATTTGCACAGGCTTTCACCACTATAATCAAATCATTTGTGTGGGTTTCTTGACAGCTTAAGCTTATTCAAAAGTCCTGCACACACAAAAGTCCACAGGCGATAGGGTGAAGGCAACGGGAACAGGTGAAGGATATCACTAGAAGTTCCTGGCTGGATCTCTACACTGTGGCGACCGGTGGGTGATGGCCGTTCTGCACAAATACCTAGCAATTGTGCAGTTCGTGTCCTCCATCGGTGACAAAGCAGCCCTATTTAGGGACAGCACTGCTTTCTCCATGCTGGGGAGGGGGCGATAAAAGGAGCCCTAAACAAATTTTTGCTCAAAACCACCCTTGACAGCGAACTGCAGCTGCCTAGGTATCCAGCACGCAGTCCCAATAATAGCAGAAGCAAAAGCTTTCAGTTTGGCTCATGGAATGTCCGCACTCTACTTGACAATGATAATCAGCCAGAACATAAGACGGCTCTTGTTGCACTTGAGCTGTAAAAGTTCGGGATTGATATTGCAGCCCTTAGTGAAACATGCCTGGCTGGCAACTCGCAACTGACTGAAGAGAAAAGCCGGTATACCTTTTTCTGGAGCGGCAAAGGCCCAGAAGAGCCTCGTCATTCCGGAGTAGGATTTGCTATCAAGTCCAACCTTGCTAAGCCATTACCCACCCTTCCAAAGGGGTTTTCGGATCGCCTAATGACATTAACCCTCAATCTAGAATGCGATACCCGTGTCGTATTAATTAGTTGTTATGCTCCCACGTTAAACAGACCAGAGCCGAAGAAAAATGAATTTTACCAACAACTGAGGGAAATTGTTGCGAATGTGCGACACAAGGACAAACTTGTATTAATGGGTGATTTTAATACTCGTGTGGGTGTGGATAGTGCATCATGGGGTGGTGTTTTGGGTCATCATGGTGTTGGTCGTATGAATGATAATGGTCTTCTTTTGTTGTCACTCTGTAGGGAGTTTAACCTGTGTATTACCAATACGGTATTCCAACAGAAAAACTCCCACAAGACTACATGGATGCACCCTCGCTCAAGGGATTGGCACTTGATTGACTACATCATCACCAAAAGACGTGACATTAAAGACTTTTATATCACTCGTTCATTCCATACAAGTTACTATCTTTCCGACCATGCATTGCTCCGAAGTAAAACAACGTTGCATTTACAACACAGATGAATGAAATGCTCCTCTGTCCCCAAACAAATTAACATCCTTCCATTAAAGCACCAGTCAACAAGCGGCACTGTCGGCCCACCTTCATCATTCATTAGATTCTGTTGAAATAACTGATGATATTGAATCTTCATGGAAATCATTACGTGACACAATTCAAACATCTGCATTGGAAGTTCTGGGCTTACCTATTCGTAAGAATCAGGACTGGTTTGATGATCAAAATGTTGAGGCACGGAATTTGATCAACATGATGCACAAGGCTCACAAAATCTGGATTGAGGATAAGAACTCCACATTAAAGAAGAAAGAGTACAATGCATGAAAAAGCAAGGTCCAGAAAACACTACGGCAGATGAAAGAGGCATGGTGGTCGTCACATGCCAAGTCAGTGCAAGAAGCAATTGATAGGAAGGACTCGAAAGCCTTTTATGAAGGTATTAAGAAAGTTTTTGGGCCACACGAATCTGGTGCCTCTCCCATATTTTCAAGTGATGGCACACTGCTGACTGACAGAGCGGATATTTTGAATCGCTGGAAGTAGCATTTTGAAGCAGTTCTAAACAATGCTTCTACAATTGACGAAGAAATAATTTCATCTATCACTGAGCGACCTGAAATTCCTGAACTCTCTTTCCTTCCAGCGGTACATGAGGTTTTTGTTGCTATCAAGCAAATTTCTTCAGGCAAAAAATCTGGGAAAGACGCCTTACCTCCTGAGGTTTTTAAGTATGGTGGTCAGAAACTGGTGAAGAAGCTGCATAGTCTCTTTGTGAAGATTTGGCTAACTGGAAATGTCCCTCAGGATTTCAAAGATGCACTAATTCAACACATGTATAGGAACATCTGTGACAATGATCGTGGCATCTCACTTTTATCAATTGCAGGGAAGATCTTAGCAAGGCATATTCTCAACAGAATAATCAAACACCTTGTTGACGATATCTACCCCGGATCTCAGTGCGGTTTCCGTGCTGGTCAAGGTACTGTCGATTTGATCTTTTCCCTCTGCCAGGTTGCTGAGAAAGTCCGAGAGAAGAACAAGGAGCTGTATATGGTTTTCATTGACCTTACAAAGGCCTTTGACACAGTCAACCGTGCAGCTCTCTGGAAAGTTTCGAAAAAGCTGGGAATACCCGACAACATACTGAATGTAATCATGTCTTTTCATGATGGAATGAAGGCATCTGTTGTTTCAAATGAGGAGTCTTCAGAACCTTTCAATGTGACAGATGGTACCAAACAGGGTTGCGTAATGGCACCTGTGCTGTTTGCTTTGTTCTTTTCAGTTATGCTGAAGTATGCTTTTGCTGATATTGGTACAGGCGTAGAATTCAAATTCAGAACAAGTGGCGGTCTCTTTAACCATCAGCGTTTCAAAGCTAAGACCCTCATTCAACAGACTATCATTAGTTATCTTTTGTTTACAGATGACGCTGCACTTTGTGCAACCTCTCAAGAGGAAGTGCAACTGCTTGTAGATAGGTTTTCCGCTGCTTGCAAGGCTTTTGGTCTGACAATCAGCATCAAAAAAACAGGTGATTTACCAACCTTGCCCCACACCAAAACAAGTTCTGGGTGTGAAGCAGTGGCCACCTGTATACAGCTTTCCCGATATACCAATCCGAGTAGATGGTAAAGATCTGAAATATGTGAAAAACTTTACCTATCTTGGAAGTAAGGTTAATTGGAATGCTTCTCTTGATAATGAAATCATTAATCGAATTGCAAAAGCAACTAGTGCTTTTGGGAAACTGCGTCATCGATTGTGGGATGATAGGGGGATTAGCCTAAGGACTAAAGTACTTGTGTATAAAGCAGTTGTGCTAACGACGCTGCTTTATGGATCGGAATCATGGACAGTCTATCATAATCACATCCAGAAGCTTGATGTCCTCCACAAAAATTGCCTTAGAACAATTTGTGGTTTCACCCTAAACAATCGGATGTCTAATGCGGACCTATTCACGCGCTGCGGTATTAGCGGAATTGAGAGCTTTTTGATGCAATCACAGCTGCGTTGGGCAGGACATGTCTTACGTATGGAAGATGACCGGATACCAAAGCAAGTGTTGTACGGCGAGCTTAGCAGTGGACGGCGGAATGTGAGTAGACCTCTGCTTCGCTTTAAGGATAAGCTGAAAATGAACTTGACATGTACAAATATTCCTCGCCGTGATTTTGAACGAATTGCCTCTCAACGAATTGAATGGAGATCTGCCTGCCAGAGGGGCATTAAGCAGTTCTCTGAGACTGAGATTGACCAACTGCACATAAGACGTGAGAGAACCAAAGCATCTGCAAGTGTCCCAGCCGATCATCCGTGCAATCTCCCTTCTTGCCTCCATTGTGGACTTGTTTGTAAATCTCTTGCGGGACTCAAATGCCATTTACGTTTGAGTAAGTGCGGGCATGCTACATCAAATTAAACGGTTACTCCCTCACAGGTTAGAATCCTGTTCGCAGTGCCATGTAAAAGTCTTCTAGAACAACCAGCCAGTAATCAACTAGAATAGAAGTTGGGTTTGACTGACCAAAAAACCCCAGGGCAAATTGGTAGGTGGTTTAAATAATAACCTGGGAGATTCCATTCTGTTACAGGCAAGTCCATTCTATAAGTATTGATTGGCTGACAATCAATACTTATAGAATGTGTATATTGAGCTCCATAAATATTGAGCCCAATATCCACACTTTTGAATAGACACCTTCCTGCAGGGAGACAAAAGGAGACAGCCATGTTGAAAGGTAAGTTATTTGACTTCTACAGTCTAGACCTCATACGTCATGATCGATGGGAGAGTCCATCATATATATATATACATATATATATATCTCCAAGTGAAAAAGAAACAAAAAAAATTTACAACGTTCAAAACATTAATTTAACACAGTGCTTGATATACAATATAGAGCTGTGAATATTTATTCTAAATTATAGTTTAGAACATGTACAAATTATCATCTACTACAAAGTGTACATTTGATGAAACATTGTCATTTCAATGTCAAAACAAAATGTACACTTTGTAGTGGATAATAATTAGTACATATTCTAAACTATATATATATATATATATATATATAGAGAGAGAGAGAGAGAGAGCACCTGATGAGAGACTGACGATCCATCTAGGAGAAACCTAGGTAGGTTCGTCTGGCTCATTAGGTGCTATGTAGTTTGTTCTACCTTTGTATTGAGCGCTTTCTGTTAGATGATTACTTGTGTCGGGATTTTTTTTCTTTCGGCTTCGTGCTGATTTCTGTCCGAACACTTTTGACTGACTTTCATGCCCTAAGCTTTTACTTTTTTTACAACCATTTTTTTCTTTCGTTCGATAGTTTTCAAGACGAGTATAATTATAATATCGTTTATATATATATATATATATATATATATATATATATATATATATATATATATATATATACATACATACATACATACTGTTAAATGTCAGAGACAATGAATGTTTATTATGTTTAATCATGAGCTGTCCTCAACATTGTATTTTGGCTTTAATTTCAGGTGAAAATAAAGACAAAAATTTTCCAACAGTTGGAAAAAGTTGGTTCTAAGCTAAATTATCTGCTGCCTCGATACACTAAACATATGTATATCATTTCACTCCAATCAATAATGACTTAGGAAAATGACCCCAGCCTGCAACATTGGAAAGTGTTCAAAAACTATACTGCAGGTTGACCCAAGCCTTTGTGAATAAATTTAGGTAGAAGAACCTGTTCGAAAGTTATTGATGGTTGCACGAGTACAAAATCACTACCAGTTGTGACCGAGTCACTGAGTAAAACAGGCCTTATTTCACTGAAGGTCATTTTCAAGATCATCAACCCGTTTTGCTTTATCGCACTGATTATTAAGTTCAAAGTCAAGTCATGGGATCAGTATAAATACTCAGTGGGGAGCTAATGACCGGGGAGGGGTGTTGGGATGTCGCTGAGGAAGATGGATAAATGAGCCCCAGAGGACATTTGCATTAATGTTAAGGGATCTACAAGTTGTCCCTTAAGACATGGGTTGGGGGTGATAAATGACTGCTGAAATAACCAAGTATTGTATCAAAAAGAACATTGATATAAAACTTGGAAGATATTTTTATTTCTTCTTGTGACTTGCTCAATCTGAACAATTCATTTACAGCAGTTCTTAAAGGTCACCCGATTTTGCCCGTCTTATGACCAATCAAATCACAATGTGAGATAAGATAGGACTTAGATCAAATTATCGATCCAGCCACAGGAATTGGGTAATTTGAAGATCGAACAGAGGTGTACCACCCCAACGGTCCGTCCTAACAATTTCCTCCGGCGGCCGTTCTCCACGCTGTGATGTTGCCGGATTTTTGTAGAAACCGTCGGACGAACAGCTGGGGGTACAAGATTGACTATAAGGAACGAACTTCCACAATTTGGATGAGTGGAAAAGAATGCTTTATTCGTTTAGAGTTAGCCTTGTCTGTTGGGGCAGGCGAATGTGACACACAGCTCTAACTCCAATTAATAGAGATCAACAAACCCAAACTGAACGAAACAAGACGAACGGAGAATCTTACTTCAAGCTCGCACCCGGCTGACTCCCTTCACTTCTTCTCGTCTTAACTTAACTGGCTCTATTTATTTAATATGAATCCGGAAATGCGGAAATCCGGAAATGCTTTAGACCACCGGCGACTGTAAGTCTGAAATTTCAGTTATCTTTTTTTTTTATCTTAATAAGGCTTCCGCGGAAAAGGCTTAATGTGTGGTCAAGATACAATAAAGGACAGCCTTTGACCGGTCATCGCAAACCTACCCGCTGACCTTTATCACTGAGTCAAATATTTACCGGGTCATCGAAAACCTACCCGCTGACCTCTATCGCTGAGTCAAATATTTATCGGAGGACAATTTTCCTCATAAAAGAAAAAGCGTTTATTTATTTTTTTTTCCTCTTCTTTTTCACTTTTGTTAAATATGTTTTCAAACTATTTTCTATTCTAATCTATTTTCTATTTTAATCTATTATAATAAAATACATATATGTCCAGTTATCGTGTCACATTACCTCCCCCAACGGATCTTGTCATTTATGTCAATAAATTACAATAAACAAAACAAAAAAAACATGACACGATGCTTCTTCATGTCGGCACGCCATCACCACCAAAAATTATTTTGATCCCCCAGGGATATTCTCCTCCTCTCCACAAACATCAATCATGAAATTTCTTATTAATCCATACCATTTCTTTGTATTTCCTCAACACATTTTTCTTATTTCAACAACCAATTCCTCAATTTTTGTCTTCGTAGCCGGTGACATCAATGAATCCACGCAGTTGGTTTATCGCTATGTATGAGGGTCAATTCTTCATTAACGAACACCTTTGTTCAACTTAGTGTTTTGCTTTCCGCTTTACTTGTTCCCTTCTATTCCTGAAGAGACTCCGCTCTTCGTTTACTCATCTGTTACCATTTTCCAGCCATAAGTCTCTGAGCCTTTCCTGCATACCCCCCAATGAAACCTTATCATGATGGAAGTTTGCTGAGGACGTCCCCTCCCAATGGGGTCAATGGCGCCCGAAAATGATTGAAGCATAGTTTACACAATAAATTCAAGAGAGGGGTGTTCCCACCCTCTCTCCCAAAGAAAGAAAAGAAATTAAAAAAAAATTAATTAACACAAGGTGACAAAATAGTCATAACTCTGAGCAAGTCTATAAATATAGGAGCGATGTAACTGCTCCTCATTATCAGTCTCTTTTTCTTTTTTTTTTTTTTAAGTTCTCCAGATATAGTCCATTTTCCCTTCTTTCGTTTTTTTCTTCTTTTAAACAAAACAACAAAAAAGTAAATAAATGTTCCTAAAATGTTTCTTTCTGTTTTTTCTCAAAAAAATTTTTTTTCATCATCATCATCATTCTTTGTTTTCTTCTTTCAAACAAAACAACAAAAAAAAAACGTAATTAAATGTCTCTAAAATGTTTCTGTTTTCCTCAAAAAAAAATTTTTTTCACCGTCATCCTTTTTTTTTCTTTCTTCCAAAACATATTTTTGTCGTTGTTGTACACACTCACTTAGTTTTTCTCTCTCTCATTTTTTTAACGTACACACACTATTCTTTTACCCCCCTTTTTTTCAGTCTTTTTTCATTCTTTTCTTTTTTTTTCACATCGTTTGCGTTGATCTCTCTTTTTCTGTAACTTTCTTACAAAATTCATATCTTTTTATCGCAAAATAGTCACACATTTTTTTCCAATCCATTTTTTTTTTTTTACAGGCACAGTTGTTTCTTGCTCTGTCCCTTCCTCTTATTTTTTCCATTTTTTTTTCGTACACATTTATTTTCTCATTATCAATCTCTTTTTCAACCAAACATATTCCATTTTCTTTTCTTTTCTTTTCTTTTGAACAAAACAACTAAAAAAGTCAATAAGTGTTTCTAAAACGCTTCTTTTTGTTTTTCTCAAAAAAATTTTTTTTTTCATTATCATCCCTTTTTCTGTTCAAACAGTTCTTTTTCATTCTTCTCCTTGTTTTGTTTTTAAGTACTCATTCAGACCGTTTAAGTTGCCTCTATTTCTCTTTTTCTTTCTTTTTTTTTTTTGGGCCAGACAAAAAAAGGGAGTAAATAATTCTGCTTACCTTACGGTGCTTGTTGAAAACGGGTTCCTTTTCCTTTCTTTGTTTCTTGTTTTTTTTTTTCTTTTTCTTCCCCTGAAGCTTACACCAAGCAATCAGAATTTGACTGTGAGAATAGTTCTTTCTTCGATTTACTTTTCTTTTTTTCTTACGGTGCTTGTTGATAAGGGGTTCCCTTTCCTTCCCTTGTTTCTTTTTCTTTCTTTCTTTTTTCTTCTTTTGAAGCTTATACCAAACAATTAGAATTTGGTTGTTAGTATTGTTCTTTCTTCGATTTCCTTTTCTTTTTTTCTTACGGTGCTTGTTGATAAGGGGTTCCCTTTCCTTCCCTTGTTTCTTTTTCTTTCTTTCTTTTTTCTTCTTTTGAAGCTTATACCAAACAATTAGAATTTGGTTGTTAGTATTGTTCTTTCTTCGATTTCCTTTTCTCCGTTCGTCCCGTCTCGTCCAGTCGCGTTGGTTCGTCGAAATCCAAACTTAGCATCCAGTGGCACTTCCGTGGTAACCCAGGTTCAAATCCTGGTCACGGGACCAAATGTACCACCCCAACGGTCCGTCCTAACAATTTCCTCCGGCGGCCGTTCTCCACGCTGTGATGTTGCCGGATTTTTGTAGAAACCGTCGGACGAACAGCTGGGGGTACAAGATTGACTATAAGGAACGAACTTCCACAATTTGGATGAGTGGAAAAGAATGCTTTATTCGTTTAGAGTTAGCCTTGTCTGTTGGGGCAGGCGAATGTGACACACAGCTCTAACTCCAATTAATAGAGATCAACAAACCCAAACTGAACGAAACAAGACGAACGGAGAATCTTACTTCAAGCTCGCACCCGGCTGACTCCCTTCACTTCTTCTCGTCTTAACTTAACTGGCTCTATTTATTTAATATGAATCCGGAAATGCGGAAATCCGGAAATGCTTTAGACCACCGGCGACTGTAAGTCTGAAATTTCAGTTATCTTTTTTTTTTTATCTTAATAAGGCTTCAGCGGAAAAGGCTTAATGTGTGGTCAAGATACAATAAAGGACAGCCTTTGACCGGTCATCACAAACCTACCCGCTGACCTTTATCACTGAGTCAAATATTTACCGGGTCATCGAAAACCTACCCGCTGACCTCTATCGCTGAGTCAAATATTTATCGGAGGACAATTTTCCTCATAAAAGAAAAAGCGTTTATTTATTTTTTTCCTCTTCTTTTTCACTTTTGTTAAATATGTTTTTAAACTATTTTCTATTCTAATCTATTTTCTATTTTAATCTATTATAATAAAATACATATATGTCCAGTTATCGTGTCACAGAGGGAAATCATCCAAGCATTAACTATATTTTAACAAAATGCATAAACATTTATTGTATTTTTGTTATTTCATGCTTATCTGGTATCAGTCAGTTATGCCATACATGATACACGCTTGGGCGATCATGTCTTGAAAGAGACATTACTGACTGGGCAGAAGATTATCTCACAGTAGGTTGCCATTGCTTTTTACAATAGACAGGTTGCTGACCAAGGCTATAGAACCCAATTTGTCCTATTATTTAACTGATAACTGGAGTGAATAGACGGATTAATACATTTCCCAAGGTTATTTGCGTGTAAGTGAATTCAAGGAATTCACTGATTTCTCGTTCTGAGCCGATATCCACTGAACCGCAATGCACATCTGGTATACAAAAAAAAAAAAAAAAAAAAAAAAAAGGCTGTTTCGCCAGTTAAAAGGTTAAAGGAAAGAAAATTAAAATTTTCATTTCAAAAATATTAAATATAATCTGACTTTCTCTCTTTCATGTGCTGTTTCCCTTCAAGATGTAGGCGATCAACGCCCTCCACATCTTCCTGTCCCTTGTAGTTCTTAATAAGTTTTGTTTTTGGATCTGATGAAGCCTTGAATAGAGAAACACGTAATCAAATTTTTAAAAATTGTTGCGATTTTTGTATCCTATTTTAAAAATAAATTTATGCAACAGATCATCTGAAAACCTCTGACAAAAACAATAAAGACGACCCTAACCCGAAAACATTGACAGAATAATAAATGTAAAAATACAATTTATTTCCTTATTTTGTTTCTCCTGTTTTTTGTTTTTTTTTTTCTCAGCCAAAAGCAAGTGTTACGACAAATCAACCTGTAGTCACCTCTGTCTTGTGAATCCTTCTGGCCACGTGTGTGCATGTCCGGATAATTCCAAATTACTTCCAGGTTCAAAAACCGTTTGTGATGCAGGTAAATACAGACCATTTATTAAACCTTCTGATTTATTACGCATAATAATGGCTGTGTGGCTTAGTGGTTAGAACATTAATGTTATGACCATGAGAGCCCAATTCAAGTTTCACCAGAGTCTAGTTGTCAAGGAGGTGACTTCCTGATTAATATTGGTCGATGGCGAGGAACAATGCTGTTTAGAAAAACAACCCTTTTCAACAAAACAACATAAAACTGTTTGGAATTCAAGGGCCCTCTTGAAATTAGTAATTTTTCAGAAAAGTGTGCGGGATAAAAATGTTGTTCTGATTTGGATTTCAAAATTAAAATCTGCCTGTTTGTCCTGGAATCTGCTGATGATTTTTTTTTATTTTCTCTTTTTTCTCTCAACAGCATCAGAGACTTCAGTAGAATTGGCCCATTGCAATTGTCAGAATGGAGGCACCTGTGTCCAGTTTTCTGACAACTCATACACATGCAAGTGCAAGGCAGGTGAGCTTCATTTACAAGCACTTAATTTCAAACTTTCACATTTGTTCCTTTAACCCGCTGTATCCAAAGGTCAAACTAAAAGTCCTTTTTAAGTAAAACATTTCAGGCTGGCATTTAATTTTTCTTCCAGGATTTTATGGCCGTGATTGTACATCAGTGACCCCAGAAAAGCTACTCAGTCAATTAAAATACACAAGTAAGTAAAACTATCTAAACTTATTTAAATAAATGGAACTGTGTGTGTGTGTGTGTGTGTGTGTGTGTGTGTGTCCGTTACCTATAGACTCCGAAACGGCTGAACTGATTTTCTTGAAAATTTACACAGTTGTATTATAAGCATCTGCGAATGTTCTTAGCTAGGTTTTGTGTCGAGATACCCCTGATAAATATCGAAAATCGGGTTATAGAAGGAGTGGTCCAATTTTAATCAAATTTGATACACTCATAGACAAAGAAATAAGAAACGATACTCAGAAGTTTCAAGGTTGCAGTTCTTACAATAGTGCAGAAAATCGATAATATATATAAAAGGCAATATGTTTGTGTGTGTCTGTTTATCTGTATGTATGTCCTTTATACAAATCCACAATTTTTATCAGATTCTCACCAAACTTCACACAAAATATTCTTTAAGCTGAGCTCAGGGACCATGGATTAGTTTTAAAGCTTTCATTACACCCAAGCAACGCCGGGCTATACTGCTAGTTTCTTAAATATATATATTTGTGTGTGTGTGTGTGTGCGCGCGCGTTTCTCTTTATATATATTTCTAAAGGAAAACTCAATACGTCATTTAGATTGGTTATAAGTTATTATTAATTTCTATGGGCTAAATTGGCTCATTTCATCAAACCAGACTATATTTGTTTCATTCAGTACAAATATTTTTCCAGAATAAACATTTCTTTTAGCAATACTTTGGCCTTATCTTGGTTGGGGATCATTAGGCCAGGCGAGAAGAGTTCATTGTGCTGAAATAGTGACCATAAACAAATTACACGCTCACTCCACTCACAAGTACACGAATACACATACAACCCATATAACCCTACATATTAACACAATCATGTATGCTCATATGTCCATACTTCCACATATGGATTTACAAATGTATCTGTGCCTACACCTACATATACACACATCCATCCATATTCACATATAATTTTGTGTTCGCACACTTACCTACATATTTGTGAAGATCAGATTTATATGCATATAATTCACACTCCGAAACACGAAAATTTTTGTGTAGTGATATATAAACCATTATAACAACCATTACAATATAAAGCTCTACTCTGTATCGAGCATTTTTTATAAAAGTACACGCTTGATTTAATTCTTCGTGTTTTGTCACTTTCTTACAATATATATATATATATATATATATATATATATATATATAATTTTACACACGCGCGCACACACACTCACACACCTCAGTGTTGACTTTTATATTTACACACACTATCTCTGCTATTGAGCACTTTCACCCGTAAATATAGCATACTTTGAAATTGAGCACTCTGGAAGAATGGTAGACTTTGAAAAATAGTAACTACTCTAGCATATACGTATCATTCATTCAGTAATGAATTAGAAGACTCTCAGCTATTGGGCGTGTATAATGATAATATACATGCTAAGAAGTCTACCTCCTTCAACCGAGTGCCCATAGCTCAGAGGTAGAATCACCGACTGACATCAATTTGGTCGGGTTTCAATCTTGGGTTAAAAGCAATCGGATGTCTAACCATACTGATGAGCTGTGATACAGCAAAACAGATCTGTGTGCGGATGACTATATATAACCAAAGTATATTTTTTTTTTATAATCATATCGCCCCAAGCAAGGTATTTTACTGCCACTGTTTTGCAGGGGGGTTACATAGAAGGAAAGTTAAGAGAAAGAGTGACGGATTATAGGGAGTGTCAGGAAGTGGGTAAGAGAAGGATGAGAATACTGATGAGAGTGGAGTGGACAGAGAAAAGAGCATGAGAGAGAGGATGCAGGTTAGTGAGACAGGAGATGACTATTGACTTTACAGTTAAATTCTTGGAGATTGTAGCTGTCGGGGAAGCAAGTAAATGGGAGGGAAGTTTGAGAAAAGAAGCTGCTGGAGTAGAATTTGCATTTACAATTTATTGGTTTCACAGTAAAAGGGTGGGACCTAGTTGCTAATCTTGTGGATTGAGTAAATTCATTTATAGGGGGCACCAGTGAGCTAAGTTCATCGGAGCAGAAGCCGTGAAAGTATTTGTAAAAGAGAGACAGGGAAGCCACATTATGACTGCATCTGAGCTACCAAGTCGGGATCGATCACATTACAGATTCTCCATTGGATTTTGTCAAGGACCCCTAGGGTGGATAGCAGGAGCACCTGATCAGCTATGGCAGCAGTATTCAATGTACGGGCAGATGGTAGATTTGTATATGTGCTTGACTATTTCAGACAGGAAAAACTTCCTGGCCCTACACAGAGAACTGACCTTCTTAGCAGCGAATTTAGCTATGGATTCTATATAGTTATTCCACTTGAGGTCTGTTGTGAGAGTTAACCTGAGGAGGCGCAGTGTTTTGCTTTCAGGGAGACTAGCCTGATCCATGCTAATGGGTGGGGGGGGGGGGTAGGAGCGATTGTCTGTGATGGTTAATAGATAGCAGCTTCTTTTTGGAAGCATTAAAATTCATGAGCCATTTCTTACCCCAGTCCGTCACGGATCGGAAGGTCCTTTTCAAGCTCGGCAGCGAGGTATGGATCGATGCAAGAGTAAACTGTAGTGTCATCAGCACATATGCCTACTTGGGATCTTATTACATCCGGAAGATAGTTAATATAGATAAGGAAAAGCATAGGACCTAGAATAGAGCCTTCGTATGATAGTATTAGGAAGCATATTCGTTCAATACTACCTTCATTGTGATTTGAAAGAAATGACTGTATTAGGTCAAACAATTGTCCAGTTATACCATAACCTCACAGCTTGCGTAGAAGGCAGCATGCCAGACTCCGTCAAACGTTTTGGAGATATCTAGGGTAACAGTTTGGGCTTTGCCGTTCTTGTCAAGGGTCTGGTGTATATATTCAGTGGTGGTTGTAGACCTGGTGAAGCAGATACCATACTGTCTGTCAGAGAAAGGTTTGTGGGCTGTGAGATGTTGAACCATCTCGGCATTGATGATGGTTTCAAACACTTTGCCAAAAATCGGTAGGAGGCTGATAGGCCGATAATTAGAGGGTTCAGCAGTGTTTTTATATATTGGAACCACGGAGGGGAGGACTTCCAGCAGGCAGGAAAGCAAGAGGCAGACAGGCAGTAGTTACAGAGTTTGGAGAGTTCAGGAGAACATTTCTTCAGAATGTGGATCAATTCAGTTTGGCCAAGTCGAGTACAGCTACTCCAGAAGAGTCCTAGTGTTGAGTTGGTGGAGAATCTGTGAGCAAAGCACTCAGCTTTATATATATATATATATATATATATATATATAAAAAGCTAAGATGTGTGTGTGTCTCAGATTTAACAAATTGCAAACACTATGTTTGCTTATTTTTAATAAAATCCGTTCATACTCACAGATAATCTTTCACACATTACAACATATAAAAAAAATTCCATTTTGGATAATTTTCACATTCTAATGAACGCTAGCAATTTGTCAACTGTCATATTTGAAGCAGAAAAAATGTACAATAACTTTCAGGAACACAGTTTTTTGGTTACATTTGTTACCATAACTCACACCTCTGAAGATGACCTTAGAAAGAGGTTGAAAGTACTTAGGTACCTTAAGAAATGAATGAAAATAACATCTGTCAGTGTTACAGTTCATTTCTGACATCTTTTGATTGTAATACGCAAAAGATTATCTGTGAGTATGAACAGATTTTTAAAAAAATAAGCAAACATAGTGTTTACAATTTATTTAATCTGATATGTTTAAAAGAAAATTTGCTGCCTAAATCCACAAATTCTATGTATATATATATATATAGTGTTTATTCATGATACTATTTGGCACCAAGATTGTTGCTTTTTCAGTAGTTTTACTGATAAAAGATACTTTGCCAAGCAGGTTTGTTTTTATCGTAAAGTGCTCAATATTGAGGTGGAGATAGAGCATTGATAGTTTTAGTGCAACCAATTTGTCACTTTAAATGAGCAGATTCATGCCGACTTCGAAGTTTTGTGAGTACAACATTATGATGCCTACATTAATCAAGGCTGTTTTTGGGTGTGTGTTTGGAAATAATATATATATATATATATATATATATATAATTTCCTTCGAGTTCTGTGTTTTATTTTTAACTGAAGTTATGTTTAACCTGTTTGCTTTGGTATTAAGGCTATCATAGATTTAATATCCTAATAATTAATCTAAAACTAAAATTTCTTAAAACAGTTGATTTATTTACTTATCTATATATATATATATTTTTTTTTTAAATAATCATTTCACCCCGAGCAAGGCATTCAACTGCCACTATTGTGCAGGGGGTTACATAGCGGGGAAAGTGGTAAGAAAGGATAGTTGGATATAGGAAATGTCAGAAGGAGGGTTGATAGACGGGTATGGATACCGAGAATGAGGGTTGGGTAGATAGTGAGAGTGTTTGAGAGAATAGATGCAAGTTAGCGTGTGTTATTCTTCACTATCTTAAATTATATACCATTGCTTTTTAATAAGACTGCGTACCACTTTTGCTCATTCTTTTTGTAATCGCGTCGCCCTAAGCTACTGCCACTGTTGAGCAGAGAGTTACATAGGAGGAAAGTTATGAGAAAGAGTGATAGGTTATAGGGGGTGTCAGGAAGAGTATAAGAAAAGGATGAGAGTGGAGTGGACGAAGAAAAGAGCATGGGAGAGAGAGAAATAGTGAAATAGATTTACTTAACAGTTGATTGGTTTCACAGTAAAAGGATGGGAACTAGTTGCTAATCTTTTGGCTCAAGTAAATTCATGTATAGGGGGCACCATCTGAGAAGAAGCCGGCAAATATTTGTAAAAGAGACACAGGGAAGCCACGTTGCGCCGGTGAAAAAGTGACTGTATTCGATCTGCCAAGTCGGGATCGATCATATTACAGATTCTCCGTTGGATTTTATCAAGGACTCCTAGGTCGACAGCAGGAAGAATGATGGCATTATTTCCATACTGATCAGTACTTCTGTTTCAAATACTATACGAGACATACATTATGAAGTGTCATATACATGTTCGGCCAGCATTTCACTGTGAAATCTTCTGGTCAATGTCTAATATCGACACCAAAAATTATATCCATAGATTTGATCAATTTTTGAGCATTTAGAGTTAAATATTGTATGAAAAAATATAGAAAAATACCTGATTTCTGCAGGTTTTTTGCTTACAAATCTGACTTTAAAATTTTCCTATTTCAAGAATAAATCCAAATAAAGTCGATATCTTTTGTATTAGATACGTCAAACGGAAAATAAATTCAAATCAGAATTCTAATTAAGAATCACCACAAGCAATAAATATAAAGCTTTTATTTAGCCAACAAATATTTCCTTTATGTCAATTTCTGATGAAAGTTTATGGCCGCTCCTTGCTTTCCAGTTAACGTTGATCTTCAAAAATATAAACCCAATCGTGTCCGTCGTTATCTTCTGTCTTCTTACTTCTTGTTCTCTAACACTCAGTAACCCCCTCCCTTTGCACCTTAACCTTGTATAGGGGGGATGATTAAAAAAAAAATATTGTCTCATCTGCTACAATTCTTTCCTGTTGAACACAACTCCAGTTGGTCCTGGGTATAATGGTAAACTGCATCCGGCAGCAAAGCCTCTGGTTGGGAGATTGTGAGGAGCATGGAACCACCTCTTAATTGCTGTTGTCCGGAGTGGTAGCACCCGTCAGGGTCCCAGCTATGGGCAAATAGTTAACCCCCAAACTGGCGTCAAAACACTGTGAAAGTATAAAAATACACTTTTTATAGAAAAATATTACCCATAATGCATTTTTGAAGAAAAGAAAAATATTCTCAACAAAACATTTTTGAATACAAAACTAAAAACATTTTCATTAAATCGAACATTAAAAAGAATACCTTAAATAACCCACGGAGGTGTTGATATGCCGTTAAGCAAAACTTAAACTCAATTCCAGTTATTTGCTTTCCAGTCAAATTTGCATTTAAATTTTTGAAAATTAATGTCAGTTGTTATCTTCTTAACACTCATTCTTTTATTGTCCTCTTAAAGTCTCCCCCCCCCCATATTCCCTCCCTCTCAGTAAAGCCACTTACAAGGTTACTGCCTTGTTTTGGGTTAATTAATTAAAGATAAAATATTGTTATAATGGCAACAAGGTTCTGTTATTTGAGTGTTGAAATGGTTAGATGTAAATGTAAGTTCTATGTTAACAGTTTCTTCTATCCAGATTCTCACTTGTAGAACTCTCTTAACCGATCACCCACTTTATGCCCAGTATAAGCCTTAACCCTCTAGGGCCATTCGTATCATATTTGATACAGTATGAAAACAAGCCTTGAGAGAAATATTTTATAAATTTCAAATGAAAGCAGTACTGACTGCTCAGTCAATGAATACCAAATGTTTCCTTATAGGGAAATACTGTATCAAATATGATACGAATGGCCCTAGAGGGTTAATCTGTCCTGAATGTTTTATTCTCTAGCACTCAGTAACCCCTTACATCATCAGATGCAATAAAGCCACTAAGATGCGTTCACACTTAATAACAAAGATTTCAAATGATTTCCACATCCGCCATGACAAATAAAATGGTGGTGCCTGTGTAAAACTATAGTTTGCATTTTTATAGTTAAATTAATATTTACAAGAAATAAATTATTTTTATTTTTCCTAAAACTGGCCAGCACAACCAGACAATATTTTTTGTATTTTTCTTTTTCTTTTCAGAAGTGACTGCTGTTGTCGTACCTGTTGTCCTCTTGTTGATCATTGCAGCTGTCTTGGTGGCTTGCTTCTTCTTTATGAAAAAACGAGGGTGAGTTTAGAACAGGAGCGGAAGTCTATCCCTTGTTTCCAGCTTAGAACTGGGTTTCTGCTTCCTTCTAAAGTCTGCCTTCTCTTTTACTCCCAGTGACCCCTTGTATTAATCTCCTTCCTTGGAGTGGTGCCTCGTACTATGTAACCCTCTACTTTGAGTGGCTGTCAGTACTATGAACAACATAAAAAAAAAAACAAGCAAATTTCTGCATGTTTTTATACAAGTTGAATTCACTTATACGCAAATATCCTTGGGAAAGATATTAATCTGCCTCTTCTCTACAGCTATGAGTTAAATAGCAGGACAGATTGGGTTCTGTAGCCTTGGTTGGCAACCAGTCTACCACAGGTCTCTTTCGAGACATGATCAGTGGTGGATCGATGTTTCATCCCTTATCACATATTTACGCAAAAATTCCTCCTTGTAGCGTTGAAAATTTTCAAACAAGACTGAATTGTCGATGCATTGTTTTTCATCAACTGTGAGCAAACGTGGCACCCACTTCAAACACAGATTTCTCATTGACCTCATACAACTTCAATTTATGATCGATCGGCCACAGCAAGTTTGTAGATTTTTTGGGGGGTTTCCTGGACAAATGCCAATTTTGGGTGACTTGCATGTTCAGCATTATTTGTGTCTGTACAACTGCATTTAAAGTCAGCATACCACCTCTTAACTGTTGTTTCCAATGGAGCAGAGTCCATATAACATTTATCAAGCCATTGCTTTGCTTGAACAGTATTTTTCCTATCAGAAAGCAATGCTTTAACAACATGAAATTCAGATTTTTCCATTATTTTGAAAATTTGCAACAGTAGCTTCACTTAAATAACTGTAATTTGTAAACTAATAATCCTATTGGACCCATTTGAAGGTTAGTACTTCATAAAAATTGTAAGGATTTTTTATTAATGGTGCCATCTGTATACGTCAGGCCTGGGACTTATTGAGTGGGTGTCAGTAAGGGCATACAGCTGTAAAACTCGCTCCAATATTTCAAGATGGTTCAATTCCATATGAATCACAATTGTGTTAATGGGGCTGAAGTCATCTCTGAAAGCCCAGCAAGATCAAGTAAAACATGGACCCAGCTTACTGAAGACAATTTAAGGAAGTTGAGATCTTACAAGAAAAGAAAGGGCCATCATGAAAATGGATATTAAACAATGATGAATGGCAACAGGGCACACCGACTGAGAGGCCTTGAAAAAGAAAATAATTTAAGAGTGCTAAAGGTTAACAGATTGAGTGGGTTCAGCTAATTCTTTTAGTGTAACAATGTTAAGAGTTAAATCAACTCACAAATCTTTTTTTTTTTTAACTCTTTTGTAAATACTGCTAACAGAGCAACCATGTTTACACTGTAATGGCAGAAAGGAAACTGGTACAATCAAGCTGAAAATTTAATTGTATGACTACAATCACATCAACTCTGAGCAGAAGTCAGTGTGACAAACTGAAAGATATGTTATGGCAAAAATGCTGATAATTTTTATCTTACTCTCGCATGTTTGTCAAAATTTATATTTTTTTGTAAAGTTAGGGAAATCTGAAAAAATAATCTGCATGATTGTGGATGGTATTCAAAGGTATTGACAATGATATATATGCTGATCCTTTTCGAGGGAAACATCCACTGGAAAGAAAGATTAGTTCCATTACAACAGACGCATCAACTGGGAATAAAGAAAAAACAATTTTAAATATTATAATAATAATAATAATAATAATAATAATAATAAATGCTTTTGTTTTCTCTTTCTACAGAAATTTTTTCTTGAACAAACCCTTAATTGGGAGCCCAACTGTACCTCATGCACCATTGGGAGTTGTAGCTTATCGCGATGGAGAGAATGTCCAAATTGGAACACCAGCTCTCAGCTATGAAATTATGCCTGGTCAAGAAGTTGTAAGTATTTTTTGGTTTTGTAATCATTTCACTCCAAGCAAGACAGGACTGCCACTGGTGTGCAGGGAGTTACAGTGAGAATTAAAAAGAAAAAAAAACAAGGTACAGGGGATACCAAAGAAAGAATAAGAGATGAATGGGAATCAAGTAGATAGAAGATGGCAATTGACGTTGCATTTAAATTTTTGGAGAGTCTCGGTATCATGGAAGCAAGAAAACGGAAAGGAGTCCTACAAACAGGAAGTGTGAGAAAATAAACTGTTAAAGTAGAAGAGAAAGTTACATTTAACTATGTCCATTGTAAAAGGGTGGGACTTTGATGCCAATCTGATCACACGAGAAAGAGAAACGGAGAAAAAAAAAAGAGGGGGGAACCGGAGAGTAGTTGCTATGAAAATACTTGTAGAAAAGACAGAGGGAAGCCACATCAAGTCAGTGAAAAAGTAACTGAAGGCGAATTATATTGCAGATTTTAATTTTCATTTTTTTTACAGACCAAAATGACAGCCATTAAACCCAGAGTTTTTTTTATTTTTTAACTAAGCACCATTTTTTAGAAACAGGATGTAATGTTTAAATCAGTTTCCTGACCAGTGGGTTGCATGAGATCTGGCTCATCATAAGGTGGGGTGCGTGACTAAAACAATTAGAGATGATTTCTAGATGCTGCAACCATTTTTCACCTTAGAAATGTGGAAAATATTTTTCTACAATTCAAAAATTAAAATGTTGGTCTAATATTAACACAAATGACAACATTATTAGCACGTCCCACTTCATGTGATTAATTTTGAATTTATTCACTTGAAAATACAAAAAAAACTTTTAATAAAAGTTAAGTATCTTCTGCGAAAAAATTGTGAACATTTTCTGTTTCTAAAGCAAAAGGATCCGATCTTAATGGCCAGTGGCCTAAAATAATGAAGACATTGCTTTTGGCAAAAATAAACATTATATTCAATCGTTGTGAGAGAGTGTGTGAGTGAACAAGTGAAGACAAAAACCAAATTTTAAACATTTTCCTCATAAAATCTGGCATGCAGTTCAAAAAGCTATATATATGACTTACAGTTTGTCCATGACAGGTTTAAACCATGAACTTAGTTGTGTAGCATTTTAGCTTATCTGCCACTTCCAAAGGGTTATGAGTTCAAATCCCACTGAATTTCATCAAAGATAAATACTAGCTTTAATTTAGGAGGTAGTATGCTGAGGATACCATGACCCGAACTGACAATGTTTTAGAGAGGAAGGAAACAAAAAGGAAACTGATACTTAACATCAGGAAACGACAGCTCAAGTTCCTGGGACATGTAATGAGGAAGGAGGGCTTGGAGAATCTGATACTCACAGATCAGATGAATGATGAAAACGAAAAGGAAACTTATACTTAACATCAGGAAAAGGCAGCTGAAGTTCCTGGGACATGTAATGAAGAAAGAAGGCTTGGAGAAACTGATACTCATGGGACAGATAGAGGAAAGGAGAGACAGAGGAATGCAATACGTGACATATTTGAACAGATCGATGATAAAGCATGTTTTAAGGGAGAGATAACAAGAGAAGGGGGTGTTAAAAGCTACAAGGAGAAGAGTCACCACACGTAGAAGGCCAAAGGTCTTATCTTCTTTCTGCTGTAGCATTACCGAGTTTACAAATTATAATTACAAAGAGTCAAAGGTTAACCACATCTAAGCTTAGACTCGAGGGTTTTTAGTTAATGTCCAAGCAATGACATTATCACTGAATTTACAGTGGCTTGAAAGAACCTCCACTTGAGGTTGTCTGGTAAGATCAGAATTTCAGATCACATCCATTTTATTCAAGGTGGCCAAGGTTTTCACTCTGCAAACATTCACATCCTTTTCATGAATGCCCGAGTTTAACTGGAATTCAAACTTGGCTCTCTGATTTCTCGTTCCAAGTCGATATCCACTCCACCATGACACACATTAACATAAGACATCAAAATGTTTTCATCGTACTTTCCTGTACCGTTAGGATGCTAGTGAATACTTCTTTTGTTTATATATTTCTGCAAACGATGAAAACATTTTGATGTCTTATGTTAATGTGTGTCATGGTGGAGTGGATATCGACTTGGAACGAGAAATCAGAGAGCCAAGTTTGAATTCCAGTTAAACTCGGGCATTCATGAAAAGGATGTGAATGTTTGCAGAGTGAAAACCTTGGCCACCTTAAATAAAATGGATGTGATCTGAAATTCTGATCTTACCAGACAACCTCAGAGAAGTCAGAGAACCAAGTTTGAATTCTAGTTAAACTCAGGCATTCATTTACATGCAAATACTCTTAAGAAAGGTATGGGTTAAATAGCAAGACAGATTGGGTTCTATAGCCTTGGTTGTAAACCAGCCCACTGCAGAAAGTAATGGCAACCTACTGTGAGAAAATCTTTTGCCCAGTCAGTCATGTCTCTTTTGAGACATGATCACCCAAGCATGTATCATGTATAGCACTTGACTGACTGAATGTCAATGGGTCCTATAGCCTTGGTTGGTGACAAGTCTAAGAGAATAAAAACTGAATTCAAACTAGCCTGGAGATAGTTGTGCTCTATTAGGCTTTCTTGCCTAAGACGTCATGGCAATATCCGTGTGGTGTCCTTACTGGGTTACATTTCCTGTTTGTGAACGAAAGATAATTGGGACACCTGTCACGTCTTTTGTGAATATTGCCTTTGTGTTTAACAAGGATCAACCCGAAAGAATTACACGGCCCGCTAAGTAGACTAAGGCTGTTCAGATGAACAACTTTGTTCTGGTCATTTTGGGATACTTTGGACAACAATGTCAAAAGAGAAAACATGATTTATTGTGATCTCAAATTTTCTGTTTGATGGACAAGTTAATGGTTCCTTTCGAAGTTCAATCTTTTAGGCAGCATCACTTTACTTGCCTTTTTCTCTTTGGTTAAAGGGACAATTTGAGGGACTTTTAAAGATAAAGTGGCAGCAAAACTGAAAATAGGGTCTATCTGGATGTTGGTCTGTATTAAACCCTCTAGGGCCATTCGTATCATATTTGATACAGTATGAAAACAAGCCTTGAAAGAAATATTTTCCTGAAAAATTTTTTAAGAGAAATATTTTATAAATTTCAAATGAAAGCAGTACTGACTGCTCAGTCAATGAATACCAAATGTATCCTTATAGGGAAATACCAAATGTTTCCTTATAGGGAAATACTGTATCAAATATGATACGAATGGCCCTAGAGGGTTAACAGTAATGCTTTGGGTCGAGAAATTTCTTGTCTGCTGTTGACAGAAGACAGATGTGTCTGTCATGCAGTTTTGAATCCTCCATTTCATATTTGCCAGGATGAACAGATAGATGAGGAATTGGTAGGAAGAAAAGCTAACATAGCAAAAGTTGTACCAAATGATATCGCGTATGTTTATTTGAAATACTGTTTTCATCTGATTAGAGAAATATTTCATGCTAGTCAGTTTAATTTTGGGGGAAAGTATGGCAGACAAGAGCCTGGTTTTAACACCAGAGCTTGAAAGTTATCCCCTTTTTTTTACAGTGATTTCCTTCGACAAGGGATGCAATTTGTGTATTTTAAGGCCTACTGCTACATTCCTGTCATTTAACCAAAATGAACCTTTCAAATATTTTGAAGGCATCTATCATAATATTTTAAATTCAGTCAATAACTTTTTTAATAATCATTTCACCCCAAGCAAGGTAAGACTGCCACTGGTGTGCAGAGGGGTTACAGTGAAAGAAAAACAAGGTACTAAGGATGTTGAAGAAAGGATAAGAGAAGGATGAGAATCAAAGAGATAGAAGATGGCAATTGATGTTGCATTCAGATTTTTGGGAGATTGCTTGCTTTCATGATAGCTACAAATGAAAGGGAGTTCAACAAATGGAAAATGCAAGGAAAGAAACTGTTAGAGTAGAAGAGGCGGTTACGATAAATGGGTGGGACCTTAATACCGTCTAGTAGCACGAGTAAATACATGTGGTCAGGGGAAAAAAAAGCTCATGTTACCATGAAAATAGTTGTAAAAAAGACAGAGGAAAGCCACATCACATTGGTGAGAAAGTGACTGAAGGCTGGCTGCTAAGTTCGAATTGATTATATTGCAGATCTTTTTGATTTTGTCAATAATCTCGAGACGAATAGCAGAAGCACCTGACCAGATATCGCAACAGTATTCAATGCACGGACGAATGATAAAACGACATATTGTCCAGTTGTCAAATTCTAGGTTAAAAATTTCTTGAATTTCAATTATGTAGTTAAAGATGTGTGATAGTTTTCCTTCCCCACCACCACCCAAGAAAATAAAATAAAAAGGGGGGGTTGACATCCCATTCAATGTTAAAGCTGATCTTACCTGGTCACTTTGTATTTTATTTTTTCAGAATCCAATAGAAAATGAGTCAAGCTCAGTTATTCCCACTTGTCCTACCAACTTCAGCAACCCCATGTACGGTGTTGATTCGGCTACGAAAATGGAGCAGCATCAAAAGAAAACCCCTTCATCATCCGCAGCAGGGGACAACGAAAGTAGATCAAGTGAAAAGCCAATTGACAGTGCCGAAACAAAGTCCGTAAACAAAAACACTTACGTCTCATTAAAAAAGGGTCAGTGCTTTGATCCGACAGAGGATACGGACAAAGACACGGCCGGTTTGGTTAAAATGGGGGAACTTTAGGCATCGCTAGAAAGAGCATCGAATTTTTAACAAGGTTCTGAGGACAATTTCAAAACCAAACAAATTTCTGTGGATAGGGTAGCTAGCAGTTACAGTTAAAATAAAACTTAGTTTCCTGCTTATCTTCTCAATTTTTTTGTATAAATGGTAAATAGATAAGACAATTTAGAAAGCTTCTGCTTCAACACATTTTACCAAACGATTGTCATCATCAGAAAAAAAAAAAAAAAGATTGATCTTATGATGTTGATCCATTGGCAAATCACGTCAAAGTTCAGGTTTCCAAAATTTTCTTGTGTATTTACCATTCTGTCAGATTCTCATCCAAACACACACAATATATATATATATATATATATATATATATATATATATACACACACACACAGTATTTGTTTTGTTTATCCATTAGACCCTACTATGAATTTGACAGTCTTATTGTATAGAATTCTTATTCTAGAAATGAACCCCATGTACAGAAAACAGCCAATTTGATTCTAACTGGACAATTGTAAAAATTTATGCGATGACAACAGAGAAATCTCAAAGAAACATTGTTCACCACCACCACTTTGTCGTTATTGTGACTCTCCTCACCTCCATCCTGAAATAAAAAAAAATAAATCTCATTAAAATGTTACCTTAATTTTCAACAAACAAACTTTGGACAACAAAAAAAAAAAAAAAAAAAAAAAAAAAAAAATCAAACAATTTCTTTAACTACACCGTCCCCCTCCCCAATAATCCTTAACAACAAATGTTTCTCTTTGTAAAATCGTTAAAAGACAAAAAAAAAAAAATTAATAATAATGCTGTTTTGTTTAGTCAGCCATCTTGGTTTTTCTTTGTTATTTTTTAACCAAATGAAAAAGAATTCTTTCTCGATTTTGTGTTTTTGTTATTCTTTCCATAAATTTCATTGTCTTCTAAGAGACAGAGTTGGATTTTTATCTATCAATACACTTGTACCGAGGTTGGGTGTCGTACATGGTGTCACAGAAAGAGAGAGAAACTGGAGTTAAAGGCAGTTGTCTGTAGTGAGGGGTTCAATTAGGTGTCATGGTCTGACAATTTGTTGAGGACAAAACAGTGCCCGAACTGCAAACGACCTTATGAAATTAAATCATTTTGTAATATAGTGAAAACGGATGCACTTCTAATCAAAAATCTTATTAAACCCAGACTATGTTGAGCGGCCGTGAGGAGATGACAGAAAGAAAGGGAAATGTAAACAAACAAACCAAAAAAAAAAAATAAAATAAAACGAGAAGTGCAACACAGAGAGGGGGCATCTTAGATAAGGGCAGGCAGTTTGAAGTGAGGGATTAAATCAAGTCCTGTGGCCTCCTAACAATTTTATCCTGAATTGCAAGTAATCTTTTAAAATTAAAATATTTCTTTAATAACTACTAGCAGTATAGCCCGGCGTTGCTCGGGTGTAATGAAACCTTTAAAACTAATCCATGGTCCTGGAGCTCAGACTCAGCCTAAAGAATATTTGTGTGAAGTTTGGTGAGAATTGGATAAAAATTATCGATTTGTATAAAGGACATACGGACAGATAAACAGACACACACACAAACATCTTGCCTTTTATTTATTTATATATATATATATATATATATATATTAGCGATTTTCTGCACTATTTTAAGAACTGCAACTTTGAAACTTCTGAATATCGTTTCTTATGTCTTTGTCTATAAGTGTATCAAATTTAATTAAAATCGGACAACTCCTTCTATAACCCGATTTTTTTCAATTATTGATTTTTGATATTTATCGGGGGTACCTCAACACAAAATCTAGCTAAGAACACTCGCAGGCGCTTATTGTACAACTGTGTAAATTTTCAAGAATATCAGTTCAGCCGTTACGGAGTCTATACGTCACGGACACACACACAAAGTTCTATTAATAAGTTTAGATAATCATTTTTTTTAATATAATACAATATAAACCAAGACTGTGTTGAGTGTCTGTGAGGAAAGCATAAATAGAAAGAGGGATATTGAGAGTAAAACAGAAAGAGAGAGGGGGAGAGTGTGGATAAATAGAGTGAAACACAGAGAGAGATTGGGAAGGTGTTATCGTAGATAAAGGCTGGAGAGTTTGTAGTGAAGGGTTAAATTCTGTTTCGTGACCCAACAATCAGTTGGGGATATAAAAAAAAAAAAAAAAAAAAAAAAAAAAAAAAAAAAAAAAAAAAAAAAAATTGCCCCTAAACTGCAACTGACCTTTTGAGATTAAAACCTTTTATTTTTACTCTTCATGAATGTGTTACAGACTTGGGGAACCTAGAGCGTCTGAGAAGGAACGAGAGAGAGACAGGGAACTAGACAAAAAGAGAGTGTGACACAGTAAGCGGGGTTATGGGTTAAATAACGGGATGGGGCCTGGAGGCAACCCATCTAGCGTTGGTGTCACGATAAAAACACCCTTGGTAGCCCTGACGAAGCATCAAGTATTCAGCTATTTGACAAGATTATGAATTTCGCTGCAAACTGTGCCAGGGCTCCAAATACACAGGGAGGGAATACTGGAAGGGGTGTAGTGAGTTCTTTCTCGGCCAAGGCTGCAAGGTGACATTGGAGTCATCTTAGATAAATGCAGGCAGTTTGTAGTGAGCGGTTAAATCATGTTACGGGACCTAACAACCTGTTGAGTCCATTTTAGTATTTCTAAGAGAGACTATGTCACTTTTCTCACAACTGTCGGGGAATGGTTAGGGGTGGAAAAGCACGAAGGGTAACATTAAACAAATCTGGTTAAGTTTTGTTTAACGGCATATCAACCTCCAAAAGGGTGGATTTTCAGGGTTTTTTTTTTTTTAAATGTTCAATTATAATAAGATATATAGTCGATTTAGTCAGATTTGATGTCAAACTTTGTGTTTTTTCTTTTTTTAATATGTAAAAAAAAAAACTCAATATGCCATATTTTTGAAAAGGCTCTTTAAAACGAAAGAAAGGTTTGTTTTGTTTTACAGCATGTCAACACCTCAATGGGCTATTTAATGCCGACAAGATTTTTACAAAAGATTCGTATGAACAGAATATGCGTTCTTTAAAGATCAGGTTTCGTTGATGTATTTTTGTAAAGAGGATTTTGTCAAGAGTCAGAAGTTTTACTGTTGTATACACACTTTTTTTCCTTCAAAAAATATATTGCTGTTAATAATTTTTTTCTTCAAAAATGTATTTGTAGAATTTTCACTATAAAATTCTATTTTTATGTTTTTATAGTATTTTGACCCCAGTTTGGTGCTATTTGCCCATAGCTGGGACCCTAACAGGTGCTACCACTCTAGGTCAGGGTAGACCAGGGAATCTGTAATTTACACACATCCTGTTAGTAATTATAAATTTGCAAAGTGAAAATTTTACTGAAAATTTCCAAGTTTTTGTTTTTCAAAACAAGAAAATACACACAATATATAGTAATATTAGCAGTTTCTTTATAAAGAAACATTTAACAAGCAACCAGTGAAGCCTTAGGTTGAAATTTATAAAATCTTTCTCCTAAAACAATTTTTCAGGAAAATAGGTTTCTCAAGTCCAGTAGCTGTTATCACTCTTTCCAGTATTGACGGGGGTTTCTTTCCTAACCTTTTATTTGAAGTAGTGTGGAATGTCAACATCTTCATTATGTCATTATTTTCTCTTTCAGTTGAAATTTATGAAGTCTTTAACCGAAAAATAAATTGAAGAACTGATTTCAAATTCCAGTTGATTTCATTGTATTCACTTATGCGCAAATACCCTTGGGAAAGGTATTAATCCATCTCTTCTCCTTCTAGCTATGGGTTAAATAGCAGGACAGATTGGGTTCTATAGCTTTGGTTGGCAACCAGTCTACCACATAAAGTAATGGCAACCTACCGTGGGGAAAATTTTCTGCCCAGTCAGTCATGTCATCTTGTGAAACAATTGCCAAGTCCCTTATTAAGAAAATGCTTAAAGAAAAGAAACTACCCCAACACACACATAATTTGTAAACTGATGAGACCTTACAGCCAATCTAGTACTGAGCTTAAATTCCTAAATTCTAGGTACAATAGTGAAGAGCAATTACCATAGAAGCATATATAAAAAAGACAGAAAGATACGATCTTATGGCAATGGGAAAGCTGCCAGATCAGGACCAATTATATTGCAGATTCTTTTTTTGATTTTATCAAGGCACTTAAGATAAATAGCAGGGACACCTGACCATGTGTGGTGGCAATATTCTAAGGACAGACAATTGGTAGACTTATAAATATGCAAGATAGATTCTGGAGAGAAACATTGCAGATTCCTCCTTGGATTTTATCAAAAATCTCTAAATATATAGCAGGAGCACCAGACCATATGTGGCAGCAATATTCAAAGCATGGATGAATGATAGACTTATAAATATGTAAGATAGATTCTGGAGAGAAAAATGTCTATCACAACAGTGAACCCACTTTCTTAACAGCTGACCTTAGCAATGGATTCAATATAATCTTTCCACTTCATGTCAGCTGAGAATGTTAGCCCGAGTAGGTACAGATCACTTTACTGGAGGTTAGTATCAGTTCTACTGATGGAAAACAGAAAGGTGTCTCTCAGATTATTAATGACGAGAAGTTTAGTTGTGATGGCATTAAAATTGACAAGACATCTTTTGCCGATGTTAATGACGGTTTTGGATACCGGCTGCCATTTTGACCTTAGAATGATCAACCTTACTATCAAGGCAGGAGTAAATGGTTGTGTCATCAGCGTAGATGCCAAGTTGTGAGCTGACGTCATCAAGAAGATCTTTAATGAAAATTGAGAGCAGCCTATGACTAAGGATGCAACTCTAAAATGTGTCCCGAAACGCTGTAACTTTTCAGCTTGTTGAGAAAACCTGGATACCAATGTCAAAGGCTTTCGAGATGTCCAATGCTTCAGCCAGTGCTTCACCAGTGTTATCTAGGGCAGTGCTACTCAAAGTGTGGTATGCGTACCATCACTGGTACATGGAGATTTTCCAGAAAAGAAAGAAACAATAGTAAAACTCTATGCCACGAGAGACTGCCAGGATATTTGACTCGTCTACATTTTTTTTTTTTTACATTTTTATTTTAGTTTTATATTAATATGGCTACAATTGTTCATTTACTCACTCATGTTAAAAGTTATTGCTATCCAACTAATGAATGCGATATAATGAACAGCAAAACAGTGAACTGAATACGCATCAGACTTTGTCCCATTCATATATCCATGATATATACATATCATATATTTTAAATACGTCTTAAATTAATTAAAATTAATATATTTTTTTTTACTGTTTGTCTATTTTTTTAGAAGATTAATGCCTTTTATTAAATTCAAATTGCTTACAAAGTATTAATATTAACTTTAAATATTTTTTCTGGATTTTTAAAAATATATGCCCTCAAAACCAGTGGCCATAACTAATAAAGCACAAATATGGTACCAGTCCATGGCACACTGGGAAGACTTGTTACGTCAATGATGACTCCCCTTAGAATGAACAAGATATCATGTCCTCATGTTTATTACAGATGGCCTCAAAATGTCCCTGAAATAGTCAGTCAGTTAAGTGCCATATGTGATACACACTTGGGCGATCATGTCTCGAAAGAGACATGACTGACTGGACAGAAGATTATCCTGCCATTGCTTTCTGTGGTAGACTGGCTGCCAGCCAAGGCTATAGAACCCAATTTGTCCTGTTATTTAACCCATAACTGGAAGGAATAGACAGATTAATATCTTTCCCAAGGGTATTTGCGTGTAAATGAAGGCAATGAATTCAGCTGGAATTCAAACTTGGCTCCCCGATTTCTCGTTCCGAGCCGATATCCAATGCACCACAACGCACATCCTATATCTCAAAAAAAAAAAAAAAAAAAAAAAAAAATTCCGGGGTTCACAGTCCCCCACCCTCTTACTCAGCTGGATTGGCTTGCTTTGCTTGCCGGTCCCTGGCACATTGAAAAAAAAACAAACAAAAAAACTACCGATCTGCCACATCAGATCGGTTTGAGAAGCACATGATACTCTTTCCGCAATTATTGTCAATACATCAGAAGCTGACCTAGAGAAATAAAAGCCGTATTGCTTCTCTGGGAAAAGGCCTTGCAAGGAGGGATGATGAAGCAATTCAGCATTGATTAGGGCCTCGAGGAGATTCCCAAAAATTGATAGAAGGCAATAGTTGGAAGGATCAAAGGGCTCCCCAGAGTTCTTAAAAACTGAAACAACAAATGATGACTTTCGTCAGGCAGGAGGCAACGAGGCGCTTATTACAGAGTTTAGAGTGAGTGAGTGAGTTTTGTTTAACGGCATATCAACCTCTGTGGGTTATTTAATGCCAGAAAGATGGGGTTTTAAGGTACTTTTATTTTATATGTTCGGTTATAGTGGAAAGGTTGATTTAGTCAGATTCTAATGAAAATTTTTGTTTTTAATTTTTTTATTTTAGAAAACTGAAAATGTCTTCTAGTTTTGTATAAAAAATATTTTGCTGAGAATAATTTTTTTTTTCTTCAGAAATGTATAATATTTCTCAAAAAGTTTATTTTTATAGCGTTTTGACCTCAATTTGTAGGTTAACTATTTGCCCATAGCTGGGACCCTAACAGGTGCTACCACACCGAGTCAGAGTGGACCTAGGAAAAGCAGCAATTAAGAGCTCCTCACAACCTCCCAATCAGAGGCCTTGCTGCCGGATACAGTTTATCATCATACCCAGGACCCAGAGTTTAGAGAGAACAGGAGCCAGTTTAGAAGAATGGCTTCTTAATGACTATTTCAGTGATACCATTGGGTCCACATGCTTTCATGCTTTGTGGGGATCTAAGTTAGTGATGATAGCCGAGATCATGGAAGGGGGTTATATGCATATCAGTTAAGTGCCATACATGATACACGCTTGGGTGATCACGTCTCATAAGAGACATGATTATCTGGGCAGAAGATTATCCCACAGTAGGTTGCCATTACTTTCTGCAGTAGACTGGGTGCCAGCCCAGGCTATAAGACCCAATCTGTCCTGTTATTTGACTCATAGCTAGAGGGAGAAGAGATAGATTATATTATTAAGTAGTAATTAGTGGGGGATCAGTTTATTACTTTATAACAATATAAAACTGATCCCCCCCACTTTGTGCCCAGTAGAAGCCTTAATCATGTTTTCAGCTTTTATATTCAGTCAGTCAGTTAAGTGCCATACATGATATACGCTTTGGACGATCATGTCCCAAAAGAGACATGACTGACTGGGCAGAAGATTATCCCACAGTAGGTTGCCATTACATTCTGTGGTAGACTGGATGTCAGCCAAGGCTATAGAACTCAAACTGTCCTGTTATTTAACCCATAACTGGAGGGAAGAGATGGATTAATACCTTTCCCAAGGGTATTTGTGTGTAAGCGAATGCAATGAATTCAACTGGTATTTAAACTCGGCTCCCTGATTTCTTGTTCCGAGCTGATATCCACTGCACCACAAACGCACATCCTCAACAACAACTCAATTGTAGGAGGTAAGCTGGGCAGTGATATTCTTGACGAGTCAAGATGATAGGCTTTTTCCGCAATTAAACGGTTGACCTGGAGATACGAAAGCCGGATTGCTTGTCCGAGATCTGTGATGAGAGATGAGGAACCAATTCTGCATCGATTGAGACCTCCAGGAGTTTACCAAAAAGGGGCAGAATGCTAATAGGCCAATAATTAGAAAAGTCGGATGGCTTTTTGCTAGGAAAGTCCATGAGTTGAGTGAGGGATTGGCTAATGGAAAAATTTAATGCATGAAAACTGACAGAATCATTACGACATGTCATGGAAAGATGTTTAGAGACAGATGGATGGACAGCTAAGTGCCGTTTCTATACTGTCAATTATTATGTCATCCTGTGAAGAGAGGGAGCAAGAAAAGAAAAAGAGATAACTAAAAATGTTTGGTAGTAATGAAAGACTAAAGTACACGAAAGTAATCAGCCACAATTCCCTGACCACTATTGACTATTATCCTCATCTTTATTGCCATGTTTACCCCGTTTCGGCTGTAGTATTATCCAGCCTTCTTCAGATGCTAGAAATTTTGAACCAAACCCTTTATTACAATCAGTGGAGTATAACCGTCTTATTCCATATGTGATGGCACTTTTGGTAGCCATGTAGTTATCCCCCCTTTAACTTAACTCTCTCAGAAGTATAGACAAATTCCCTGACCATCAAAAGATTATCGTGGATGCAAACACCAAGGCCTTGCACGTGAATGCTGGAATCTTTTCAGCAAAGGGGAAGATAGTCTGGAATTAAGAATTTATTGGTCGCAATGGAAGAATTTAAGTTAGTTTCACAAAGGGCAAATATAGCGAGTGACCATTCCAGAAGAAAAGATTCTCTGTTGTAGAACTTAGAATGGAACTCAAAAATATTTATAATAATAAAAGAGAGGTGAGGTAGGTATTTTGTTGGTTTACATGTGTTTCTTTTTTGTTATGTTTTCCATGAGATTTATTTTGAGAAAAATAATAACTGTCGCTGTCATGTGTGGCTGTGAACATAGCATAACGTAACCTCAAAGGTTTCTCCACTGGAAATAGATGCAGGTGCTCCTACTCAGGCACAAAATGCACTATAAATATCCCAATATTATGTGACTGTTCATCAGACGAGTTGGGGCAGCAGACAGCAAACGGTAAATTTTTGATTTGTTCCCCGAAGGCCTTTACCCCATCAAATCATTCCAAAACATCCTTAATTCCGTGCAAATGTATGTGCAGAACTCAAATCGATAATTGTTTATTGAAGAAACCTACCTTTTTTCATGTTATTGACCAGAAAAAAATCGGACTATATCTCACCCCTTACCACTGTGCTCATATCTGATTCACTGCTGAATGACTTGAGGCGTAGGATACTTATTTCGGCCTATTTACTTCCTGTGAGCAATTTCTCCATGATTTGTTTGGTTTCGGAACTCAATTTCCGTAGTAATTGCAAAAAGGAAGTAAAAAGGCCGAAAAATCAGCAAACTACGTGTGAAGTCATTCTGCAGTGAATAACATTTTTGAAGTATGGTTACGGGGTGAGATAAACAGCGACAAGAAGTTCGATGTTTTTCTGGTCGTTAACTTAAAAAAAGGTAGTTTTCATCAATAAACAATTATTGATTTGAGTTCAGCATTTACATTTGCATGGAAATAAGGAGGTTTTGGAAAGATTTGAAGGGGTAAAGGCCTCTGGGGAACAAATCAAAAATTTACCCAGCAAACTGCCAACCCGGTACACTCACAATGGATAAATTACAGCCACTGATTACCAAGAACCTGGTAGAAGAAAGGTAACCATATCTGATCATGGAATGATAGATAAGCCTATCTACTCCTTTTAATTGGTTTAAAAAAAAAATGCACAGAAAATATGAAGGAATCGATAATGTTATGACTTAATTTCTGATGTCTACTGAAGCGTAGGGAGCTGGCTAATGTTTCTTTGATTCGGCCTTGTGTCAGACTTAACCAAACTCCCTACAGCTTACAAGTTTTATGCAGAATTATCATCAGAAGGTTTTTCATCATCATCATCAGAAGGTTGGTTGTCGGCAGGTTGGAATATGTGGAATTGGGTAGAATAGTGTAAGAAGAATAAAATATACGTTTTGCATTTTCAAATAGAAATTAATTAAAAGGAAAAAATAACAGGAGGTGTAGGAGTCAATGTGCATTGAGAAAGTTAAGGTATCAAGAGTTCGTACACATGTTCATAGTAGGAATTGTTGAAAGAGATAAGGAGAAAGAGAAAGAGGACAATGTCCGAGTCGCTTGAAGTTGAGAGTTATATTTTAGTGTTGTCTTTCTCACTGCTTCCATCTGACTGACGTTGATAAGTATTTTCATTGTAATCTAGATTTGTTTTTAGCACTTACATGAAGTCCTTTTAGTCTTGCAAGTTGCTCCCATTCATCAAAAATCATTTTAACCCAATCTGGTTTCGACTTTTTCTTTAAGAAGATGGTCAATCCTTTTTCTATTTGGGAAAACCAGGATTTCACATGTCTTTGTGAATTTTTGTAAAAGTGAAGAAGAGAGTTGATTTTAATTAATCTCTAATCTGCTACACTACTACCAACTGAAAACTTGCAATGGTAAAACAGTTCAACCTTATCATGTCAATTTCTCAGCATTGATGGGTGACAGTCGGTAAGCATATTCTAAATTAAATGAGGAGGGACTGAAATAAAACGTTTCATATTTAAAAGTAATGGAGAAAACAAAATACAGGACGAGTTAGATAGGAAGAAAGTGTCAATAACGACACGTGGGGTCGAACACAGATCTCCAGGCAACAAACAACTGTTGAATGAATTGTACTACTGGGATCCGGCGAACATAAATATTTAGTATATAAGGCACTCAGACAGAAATCTGAGTGTATTTTATATTGGGCATCACCTTGAACTCTAGGTGGAGAGAAACCCAAATGATGCTTGGCCAAAGGGCAGTCTCAACTGGGAAAAATTAAACTAGATACCTGACCCTGCCATGTATAGGGGTTAGGGAAATTTTTGCCTGGGTTTTAAGGCTTGGATTCCCCGCTATAAAAAGGCCTTGCACCACATCTTGCCTTGGGGAGGGGCAGATATATACCATTCTGTGTTGTACATCATTCAGGTGGTGTGCCTCATTGAGGAGATTGTTTCTGAGAGAATTATTCCGAGAACATTATTGCATATTATTCGAAGGATTCATTTAGTATGTTGACTTTACACGAAGATACCGAAATATAACTCGCTAATAACGAGTTAAAAAAAGTTCCCTTCAGAATAATATGACGAAAACAAAAATTTTTAAAAGGAAGATAAAATGAAAAGATCAAAAGCAATTGTAACAGAAACAATAAAAATAAAATTAAATTGAAAAAAAAATATTTAAACGTTTTCAAAAAACATACTTACAAGGGACTTTACAAATATTTCTTTCAAATCTTTAAATTTAACTTTTTTCTTTAAATGAACAGGGCAGGTGGATGTATTTTCAATGGTGGTTTGGTGAAAAATTATGCAGACTTTTAAGAGCACAGACATGGCGTAATAGTTAGCAAGTGTATCTCGTTACATTTATTATGATCAAATAGCAGGAGCCTCATAATTTTGGCCTTGAGCAACATCTAACCTATCACTATTGAAGATTAGATATTAAATAAAAGTTTATCTCTCCTCCCTGTTCTGTCTTTCTCACAATATTTTCCTATGTCTTAGTACTTTACTTAGCTTCCAGAAGACATCATTTACTATTCCAATGTCTTTGGATTAGTGTCGCAATTTTCATTGTTTTGTTATGACTCTTTCAAATAATTTAATGTCTGTAAGTACTTCATTTTATCGGTTCGAACAAGCCTGTGTACCACAGCTTAGTATTAGGATCACCATAAAAAAAGGGTCAAAGTTACCTCCCCTAGACCATTCAAGGGAGTCCATTCCCCAGGTGCATGCTGGGAGACAAGGAGAAGAGACTTCTGGTAGAGGCGAGCAAACATGGCAGGCAGAATTTTGCCACACTCTCTATAAACACCTTTTTGTTCAACATCCACAACTGTTTGCTGCACTCAGGTTTCCACAATACTCGGCAAGTGTGTCATTTTTCCATTACTGTTATATTTTGTCATATTAAAAACATAACACTTAGCAAATGCTTTGTATAGTTAGTATTTATATTGCTTTTACTGAGAACATTCTGATCATGTGTGTGTGGTATCCATTGGACTCAAGGGACCACCGATCTGCACCTGAAAACCTATGCCTCAGCTGCTAATAGGAGTACAACATCTGTTATGGTTGTTTATACCCAGATGGAAGCGAGCCTTGATTGCAAACCACACTGAATGTATCTCTCTTTGCTTTCAGCGCACGTCACTCTGGTGGCAAGCCGCCTTCTCTCTTTGCTCTTAGCGTAAATCACGTATCCAGCGTGAGTGATTCTTGACGGCATCTTCCCTCCACTCAATGATCATATTCATCACTCTTGTGTCAATTTGCCGACATCCTTGAAGCAAACATGAAGTCCCCTCATACTTTCTTTCTGGTGGCCAGCCCTCCACATGGAAGGACCTTCAGAATCCTCTCATCAGTAGATTGTTGCTTCCCCTGTTTTGCTGTCAGTGAGGCGATGCTGGAGTTTACTCTCCAGGGCATTTACCTGGTTTTAAGAGAGATTGCCCATGAAGCACATCTGTCTCTCTCTAGGTTACTGATGCTGCACGAGGTAGGGTCCAATACGACTTGGCACCATAACAGGAGTTGCCAAAGCCTTTGCCATGATTGGGTTTGGCCACAAGACAGTGAAGGTTAAAATTTAAGTTTTCCTTCTCATTTTCTGATCATAAAGATTGCATTTCTTGTTCCAGTGTTTTTAATGACACGACACTGTTGTCTTAATTCTGCTGTTCTCTGCTCATCAGAACTTCAAGAAGCTTGTTTTATGGTTCATTGATTTAACAAAAGAAAAGTTAATTTAAAAAGATCAGGTAAAATAAGGTCCTTCAGCAAATACAGACCCCTTCAAACCCCCAATAAGACAGTGTCGAAAGGACGTTATTTTTTTGACACTGCTTTTATTTTATTGACCTTTGTTCTTCATCAATGTTTGTTTTCAAAAGCAATGATTAGAATTGGAATAAAAATTGAATACGTACCCTTGTTTTTTTTCAGAATTTACAACAAAAATATTATTGGACAAGAATTATTTTATATTTACAATATTCTAAAAACTAATACAATTAAAATTAATACATTAATGACTAATTTATCAAGTGATAAATGTGAAAACAATTTTTTATTCATAAATTAATAAACATTTAATTAATCAAATATATGAACCAACTCTAAGCAAATCCGTGATTGTTTGAATCGATTGGCTCATTTTGTGGCCAAGTTCTTTCTATACATTTATATTCCAGATAATGTAAATCTAAGACATCCTTACAAGGGGTATGAACATAAAATGGGGGCTCGATTTTACATTACAATCAATACATAAAGTGATCCCCTGAATTTGTGGCCATGATAGTATCTATGCATTTACATTCAAGAGAATCTAAATGTAAGACATACCTACGAGAAATTATACTGTAGACAAAATGGAGGATCAATTCTATATTACAATCAATACATCAATTGATCTCTCACTTTTTGGCCATGTTAGTTTTTATACATTCAGTATTTCAGAGAATTTAAAATCTAAAAGACATGTACAAGAAATATTTAATGTGTATATAAAGTTGGAGATCAATTCCATTTTACAATCAATTATTAAATTGATCCCTCACTTTCTGGTCACGTTTTTATACATTTATATTACAGAGAATCTAAATAAATTTAAAAGACATGCCTACATCTATTTCATTCTGTTCGTATCTATCACATATTTACAACATTTTAAAAACATACAATTAAATTAATGCAATCTAATTTTTATCATTTACCAATTAAAAAAATTAAAATTAAAATTTTTTATTTATAAATCCATAAACATTTACTTAATTATTAAAAAATGTGAACCAATTATAAAGAAATTTAATTATTTATCATTTCGGGCATCTCGACAAGGTGTAATGATTAGAAAGCTGACCTGGTTTAGTATTTCTTAACTGCAGTGATTGAACAAGAACGTGTTTTTCAACATATTGCTCCAACAGTTTCTTTTCTCGCACTTCCCGACTGTGGAATTCCCTTCACACGATTGCTTTCCCGACAGCTACAATCTCCAAGAGTTTAAATGTAAGGTCAATAGACACTTCCTAACACACTAACCTGCTCCCATTCTATCAAACACTCTTCCCATCTGCCCAACCCTCATCCTCGGTATCCTTACTCATCTGTCACCTTCCTCCTGACATTCCCTATGTCTAACCACTCCTTCTCTTTACCTTCCCCTATGTAGCCCCATGCGCAATAGTGGCAGTGGAATGCCTTGCTTGGGGTGAGATGATTAAAAAAAATAAAAAATAAAAAAATATGGCCGTAAGCCCTCAGATTTCTTCAATTAGCTCAAAACAAGAATTTTTGTTGCTTTGCCGTGAGTGAAAGAATTATGAATAAACAACATTTTTAATTCCAAAAAGTAATATCAATAGTTGTTATTTAAGGGAGAAAATTAAATATTTTCAAAAATTTACATTTCAAAGTAATATTTGATAAAATTTTGTGAAATTTTAGTTAGAATAAGCAAGATACTTACTGATGCTTGAATACCCCTAAAAAGGTATTAATCCATCTCTTCTCCCTCTGGCTATGGGTTGAATAGTCGAACAGATTTGGTTTTATAGCCTTGGTTGGCAACCAGGCTACTGCAGAAAGAAATGGCAACCTATTACAGGAAAGGATGTGCGTTTTGGTGCAGTGGATATTGGCTTGGGACAACAAATCGGGGAGCTGAGTTCAAATTCCAGTTGAATTCCTTGCATTCACTTATGCGCAAATACCCATGGAAAAAAATATTAATCTGTCTCTTCCCTTCAATTATGGGTTAAATAGCAGGACAGATTAGGTTCTATAGCCTTGGTTAGCAAAGAGTCTACCGCAGAAAGTAATGGCAACCTAAAGCGGGATAATATTCTGCCCAGTCAGTCATGTCTCTTTTGAGATATGACCACCCGTGTATCAAGTATGGCACTTAACTATGGGAAAATCTGCCTAATCACTCATAGATCAAAAGAGACATGATAGCCCAAGTGTGTATCACGTATGGCACTGAACTGACTTGCTGCAAGCATCTCTGCCTCATCAACAACTGAAATTGGTTCTTCCAAAAAAGAATCTGCAATGTTATCGATCCTGACCTGGCATCTCTGCTTCAATCACTTTCTCACCCTTATAAATGTAGCTTCTTCCTGGTTTTCTATAAATAACTTCATGGCAATTGTTCTGATTAACATTCCTCTTTGGTACCCCAGCCTTACAAAATTAAGTGCAGTACTAGATTGGCACATGGGTCTCATCATTATATTGTTGAAATTGCTTGATGTTACCAGAAGTTCTATTCTAATAGTTACTTCTCTCTTTCAACAACCGAAATTCGTACATACTATTTTTACTTTTTTTCCAACATTTCCTTTTCTTGTCTATATTCCTCCAAATTAAATGTGCAGATACCAATCTGTTTCATCATCTGCCAGCATTTCATGACTTTTGGGGAGCTGTACTGATTGTCATTCTCCAAGAATGCTATTCAAATATGTAGTAAAAACACGGAGCAAGGCAAATTTCTTGATTTGCCCTTCTAAGATTTAAAAAAAAACAAAAACAAGGTAATATTTAGCGAAATCATCCTAAGTAGACATATCAATGGAATAAAGCAGAAATCCCCACTGCTGTGAGTTGGGATAACAATAACTTGTCTACTCTGCCAAATGACAAACATGGGTCCTTCTTTAATTTGCTAGCACAATCCTGACAAGTTATTTGAAGCATCCTTGATTTTAGGCTGCATTTTAGATGATTCACTAAGTATATTACAATTTTGTTTACATATAATTTATGGGTTAAAGTGCTCTATATCTAGGGACAGAGCACATGAGGTCAACACAGCGGCAACAGTGTTTCATGCTTAGAAACAATCGTCAGGTCATATAAGTATTATATTTTAGAGAATTAGCATTCTAATCAAGATGTGAGCCCCCCTCCCAATCGTCCTTTGCGTCAATGCCCAAAACCTCCGCAGCTGAACCATAGTCGATCACTTTGTTCCAAACAAAGCTCTGCTCACATTGTGTGTGTTTGATCCCAGAGCCGGTTTAGGTTAAAAGTTGGTGAAATAATAGCCACAATAAGAGAAGGAAATCTTTGTGAAATTAACAAGGTGTTTTTATATATACTAGCAACATAGCCCAGCATTGCCCGTGCAACTCAAGGATATTGGCACTTTTTTATTTTTATCTTTCACATATTTTATTTTTGTTTGAAAAAACTCTTTTTTTATTTTTATTATTGTGTTTCAGAATTACGGGGAAAAATGTTCACATTTTTTTGTTGACCAAATGAATTTTTAAAACATCAAAATAAAAATTAAATAAAAAGGCTCATTTTTTTTTTTTTTAATAAAAAATATTTTAGTCTCATTTGATATGTGTGATTTGATTTCTGTGACGTAATTTAGCAACCATCTTAGATATTTTATGGAACAAATGTAAACAATAGGCTCCACTGGCCAAAAAGTACAAAAGGGAAAATTTGCTGAACTTGAACTCAAAAAGTATGTGTTGACCTGGCTTTCCCCTAGAAAGTTTGAATGGTGTAGCTTAAAACATGTAGGCATGCATAGGGAACAGTCACACAGACTGCCATATATATATATATATATATATATATATATATATATATATATATATATGAGAGAGAGAATTTTTTCTAGAGCATTTTCTACAATTTCATGGGTAATACGTATTTCACAGACAAACCTGCTTGTCAGACCCATGAAATTGTAGAATAGCTAAAATTTTTCCTAGATTATATTAAACATAATAAGTAAATATTAAATAAAATAAATAAATTTAACATTGAGTTCTTTCAAGTTCGTCTATCAGAATTTACCCGACTTCTACATTTTATATATATATATATATATATATATATATATATATATATACATACACATACAATTTTGTTCAGTAGAATATTTGGTTAGAGTTTATCATTCTTGCATGCAGACAAGTATAATTTCAGCCCATGCCATCTGTAGAATGTAACACTTTATCTAAGTTGGTAGGTCTGGCACCAGGCTAAAGTTAGGGGTCCTTCTAAGGTAGGAGGTCATGTGACAACATGTCTCATGTTAACTCGTTCCATACCGATCAAACTCTACTGTACTTAACTGAATATCTATCGACTCTCGTTTATATTGAGCCTCACAACTAGTGGGGGTGGTTGTGATGCAGCTTCGGTACTTAGCATTTTCAAATGACCAATAAGGGATCCTCTTTTTGGTCACCTGATCAACCTAGTCTCCTCTGCTGTGTGAGTGCCTTGTACTATTGCTTGAGGAGTGCGGAACATTTCTCTTGACTTTTTTCATTGGTCATCTGATCAACTTTGTCTCCTCCTCTCTTTTGTGAATTCCTCTTACCATTGCTTGAGGAGCATGGTCACCTGGAATGACCAAATTTTAATTATCGCTACAAAATTTATTTCCTATTGGATCTCAGGTGTGTGGTAGCATCACATCCATGTTCTATCATTTTAGTCCTAAGAAATTATCTAGCATTGGCTGAAAAGAAAACCATATTTCTCTTAATTATTAGGATCACAAAATTAAAAAAATTAAGTTTTCTGGGAATTTTGTCTCTTTCTGACCGGGTAATGGCAGTCCCTAGGGAGTCTTAAAATCCCTCATACCAGAGGAAAGTCTTTCAATATCAAAATCTTTAGGCTGCCGTTTTTTTGTCAATGGTCGTTAAAATTTTTCCATAACCAAGAACCTCACTTTTCGTGAAAATGGCTATAAGAACTTTGTAACAAAAATCTACCACAGCAAAGAGCTGATCTGAACAATTACCATGACAGTATTTATTTAAAAAAAAAAAAAAAAACACAGGGAAGCAACTGAAGCCAAGACACCAGAACAGGACCAATCCAAAGAAGAATTACCTCGATTTAAGATGAGACTTAAATACGTGGTACCTAGTCAAATCTTTATCCAAATATGTAGCCAGCACTCACAAGTCAAAAAACTATCTTTCTTGAGTTACCTCTTAGAATATCACTCCCCTCCCTTCTAGTGAGTGAAGAAAAAAGAAAAAAAAAACTTCAATTATTATCTCATTTCCCTTTCTCAGTACAAGAAACAGTGTTACAAAGAGACCCGTATTTAAATCTCATCTTAAATCGAGGTAATATTGGGCCAGGGGAGATAATATCAGCAGGTAAATTGTTAAAGTACATGAAAAATAATCCAAGCATTAAAAGTGAAACTAGGTTCATCAAACTAGGAACTGTCAATAATTCTTAGCACAGCTAATTTGGGAAAGGAATGGCTTGTTAATTTTGACGTCTGCAAAACTAAAGTGTTCTCCATTAATAATCTGAGAGACCCTTCACTGACTTGTTAGCATGGCTGATGCTAACTTCCATAAAAGTGGCTCATTGCATCTTTTCAGCTGACATGATGGAAAGAGTAAATTGAATCCATTGTTAATTCAACTGTTAAGAAGGTTGGTTTACTATCATACCAGACAATTTTTTCTCTAGAATCTATCTTACATATTTATAAGTCTACCATTCATTCATGCTTTGAATATTGCTGCCACATATGGTCCGGTGCTCCTGCTACATATTTAGAGATTCTTGATGTAATCCAAAGACGAATCTGCAATGTTTCTCTCACATATGGTCCGGTGCTCCTGCTATTTATCTAAATGTCCTTGATAAAATCCAAAGAAGAATCAGCAAATATTGCTGATTCTTCTTTGGATTGGTCCTGTTCTGGTGTCTTGGCTTCAGTTGCTTCCCTGTGTATTTTTTTTTTTTTTTTAAATAAATACTGTCATGGTATTTGTTCGGATCAGCTATTTGCTGTGGTACCTAGTCATTTTGCATTTAAGTAAAGTACTAGACTGACGATGAGGTCTCATTAATTTACAGTTGAATTAGCAAGATGGCTTTCTTTTATTGCACTTCTTGCTTATGGAACTCTCTTCTTGCTCCATCCTTTCCAGTCAATCACTATCTACTGCTCTTTCTGGTTACTTTTTTTTCTCTTCCTGCTCCTTCGTAATGTTTGTTTCTGATTATTCCACACCCAGTAATAACCTGGGTCTTAGTGGCTTTACTGCCTTGCTTGGGTGAACTTGATTATAAAAAAAAAGAAAAAAAAAGAAAAGAAAAAGTAATTTAGACCAAAGGTTTCAATATATTGACCTTGTTCAATTACTGATCATACCAGATTGTATGATCTCTACCAGAAACTATTAACCATACTTGCAATATAAACCAGTTTGACTATAGGTGTTGTTTGAGTAGGCATCTGCAACATGGATTAGCTAGCCGCCTTATCAGATGGGCATATTCCAGCCAATACATTCTTTAGCCTTCCTCCTTTTCAGTTTAACAGCATCCTATGACAAGATGTCAAGTTCCTTAAAGTGTAATCGATGAGAATGAATTCAGATTCTGGTTTTATTCTAGACAAGGAAAAATGAAGCCATAAAGATGCAAAGGCAGTTACTGAATATGAAAGAAGAAGAAAAACACTAATAAGGAGAGAGAACAATAAAAGAACAGGAATTTAGAAGACAGAAGATAACGATTGACATTGCATTTAAATTTCTGAAGATCAAATTTGAGTGGAAAGCAAGGAGCCGGAAGAGAGTTCCACGAGTTCTTTGTTTCCAGTGAAATTTTCCTGTTTCTCAATACTCTACTCAGCTTCTGGAACGAATCTTTGGCCATGGCAATACGCATTTGGATTTCTGTATCACATTTTCCTTCCTCTGTTAGAATACTTCACAGGTATTTAAATTTCTGCACCCGTTTGATTTTAGTAGCACCAAACTGTAGTTGGCATTTTGGGATCATTTTAACTGATTACCAGGCATTCATTTTTTTTTTTTTGTAGTTTATATGTAGCCCTTTCTTTTCGCTTTCTTTAAGAGGTCTTGATTCTCTCCTGTAACTGCTATCACCATTGTGTCATCTGCGTATCTTCTATTGTTCAGATTGCAGCTGTCAATGACAAATCCTGGCAGGACTTCTAGAGATTTCAGAAATGTCTCACTTTATAGGTTGAATAGACTTAATTATAAGACATGTCCTTGCCTTACGTCCGTTTCTGTCATTGTATGCTGAACTCATTTCCTTTCCATATACAGACGGTTTGCTGCCAGTAAAAGTTCTTGATTACTGTAAGGTCTTTCCTAAATATGTTAAGGTTGCCAAGCGTCTATCGAGTCTTTGATGCTTATGAATACAAAATCCAGATTTTGTTAGATGCCTTTTTTTTTTTGTCAGCCAACAGACCAATTTTTATAAAGTAACAAGGCTAGAATCTTACAATTTAAACGTCCTATCATATCAGACAGTTTTAATCTGAGAAGGAGAGAGAGATTAAAAACACAAAGATATCCCAAAATATTTTATGAAACAGATTTTTCCAGGCAGAGTTGTCAAAATAGAGTGAAAACTTAATAGATTTAGAATGTAGCCAAAAAAAAAAAAAAAAAAAAAAAAAAAAAATTAAAAATAAAAAAAAAAAAAAAAAAAAAAAAAAAAAAAAAAAAAAAAAAAAAAAAAATAATAAAGGCATGGACTTGAACAAGCAATCAATTCAAATTGAGTAAAGAAGACTAAAACAACAGAAGTGGAATTGTGTGTAAATATGTGGAGATTTATTTGTAACACTGTGGTTCCTTCCTAAGTAGACACGAGACTCAAGGGGAAATCAGTTGTTGGCATCCAGCTGCTGACTACAAATGACAACATCGTAAGTCACCAAAACCCCACAGTAGAAGACATCAGATTGCATTGGCACATTCACCCTGCGAGATCAGAGTAGACACACTGGGTCTCTAACACTCGCGCACACACACACATACACAGGTAGAGACGCACACGCGCACACTCAAACTCGGTTACCGCTGCAAAAAGCCAGGCTACTGGTGGTAGAGTTTTTATTTCTACAGTTCCAACTAGACTTAGAAAACTTCTTACTAAAGCAGACTTCAAACAATCCTTTATCATAAAAAGTTCCATTCTCTCAACGCCAATCTCGATGCCATTTGAATTCCATTCTTTATCAGTCAGTAGTTGAGACTCTACAAGTTTTTTTTTTTTGTTTTTGCTAAATAGTAGTTTCATGTACATCATGATGGAGGGATGATGACAGCGATAGAGAGTGAGTGAGAGAGAGACAGACAGACAGACAGAGAGAGAGAAATAAGTTAGAGAAAAACCAAGCGAGTCGAATGAGATTGAGAGAAATGGCTATCATGAAATAAACTACATGTGATAAAGAGACAGAGAGAGATAGAGGGACAAAGTGTTTTTATATATATATATATATATATATATATATATATATATATGAGAATGAAGATGACGAGGAATAATGAACCAAGCATATTCCTTTTTTTTCGGTGGTGAGTTATGATTTGAGAATGATTATGAATTCGGATGGAATGAACAAATTTCAGTTTTAGACGTCAAATTAGAGCAAATTAATGGAAGTGGGGAGGAGTAAGAGAAGGGTGACCGATCACATCATGTGATGCTTTGTCAATTTTTTTTGTTTGTTTGTTTGTTCAAAATGAATTCTTTATTTTATATATATATATATATATATATATATATATATATATATGTTTGTTTTTTTTTGTTGTTTTTTTTTTAAAATCATTTTTGCTTGGACATGAAGAAATGTTTTTAAAATAATAAAGAAAAATTCCAATTGCTGCTCAGTGAGTGCCGTCTTTGAAAGGAGATTGAAATGATATCTACTTCAAAATGGAACCATGAGAACATAAAAAAAAAAAAGAGAAGTCAAGTCACACTTAGTAGTCAAAATCTTCATCTGATTCCTCTTCAAAATATTTAACGGGTGCTCGGGAGCGGCCAGTTGTAGTGCGAGCTTGCAAATTGTTCAGCCTCTCTGTTTTACCCTCAACAAAATCATCTTCGTCGTCAGAATCAGCAGCAACCTACAAGACCAATATTCAAGTGTTGCTCAATTTTATCCAGATCATTCAAAGATATAATAAATGTGAGAGAAAAGGAAAGATTATAAAAGATAAAGAAAAACAAAAGAATGAATTTACTTGAAATATCCAATGATGATTTTTCACATGAACCTGGTCATTGAAAGTCTCAAGAAGCAATAATAACAATGTGAGTGAGCGCAGTCAGTTTGGGTATCAATAGGTGAACTAGGCAACTTTCATTCCAGAGTTTGTCAATCACATTAAAATGGACACTGAGCAGTTCAAGGATAAAATATTTGAATGCAAATAAGAAAGGATAAACGACTCATCCTATTATATATATATATTTAAAAAAGCCACTAAGATTTTACAGACCAACAAGTACATATTAACATACTGAAATATTGTCAAGAACTTTTTTTATTTTTATGTTTGCAGAAGTAACATTTGAAGAATCTTATCAGACTTTCAAACTGCTGAACATAAATGATCATTGACTGGAGAGTGGTTCAATCTTCACTCCATACACATGGCCCACATGGTCTTATGGTAAATCAAGCTTAGTAAATTATGACAACTTCAATCTTTTGAGCCCAAACTAAAGGGAGTTAACCAAAATATTATCAAATGGAATACAAAAAAAAAGTTCTCACAAAATATATAAGGGGGGGGGGTGACCTTTTTCCCCCTTTTCTTAAAAAAAAAAAAAAAACAGGAAGGGGGTTATGAAATTTTATTTTTGCATTAATAATGTATATTGTATATATTTTTTTCTCAGAGCAAATCCCAAAGCAAATTACCTTCTTTGATTTGGTTACTTTTGACTTTTTGGGTTCAAATCCTTCGTCAGAATCGCTGGTTTCTTTCTTCTTAGCTTTTCTCTTCTTTGGTGGTTTTTCTGAAAAAGAAAAACAAGTTACAATCGCAAAGTGCTTATAACCAGTACAACAGATATTATTCATGAGCAGTGACATTTGCCCCTGTTGTTCACCATGTTAAAGTGCATCATTTAAATTAGGATATGATTTTAGAAATACAGACAAGACAAGAAAGTTAAACATCTGAGAGAATGTGCAAAATAGGAAACAAACCATTTGTGAAATGACAAGATTTACACAGTACAAAATCCAGGATAATGGGTGGAGGCTGAGAGAGAGAGAGATTGTACTGAACGAAGACAAAGAAAATGTCATTTGAGGGGAGTGGGGGCAGTAATTTAATTTTTTATTCTTATAATTAATTTTAGTTAAATCAATGTTAGTTCAAATTGTTTTCATTGGAAATTTTGCAATTCTAAAGAAATAAAAAGATTTCTCTACTGATAGATTTGACAAATATTTATCATTTGGATGAAAATAATTGTAATAATGAAAGTACAAGTTAGTGTAGCAGTAAATATTTCATAGATGTGAAAAAAATTACTTGGAGAGAGAGAGAAAAAAAGAAAAGAAAAAGAAATCGTTAATGTTGTATTTTAAAGAAAATGCACGAACAAGTTTCAGTAAAATTACAAAAATAAAAAGAAGTGCTGAAAGTTTCAAAAGCAAAATGTCAAAAAATGGTTAAGTTCATTAGTGAAAGATAAACATACAAAGACTGGAACTGGGTTGACATTTTGATTTTTTAAAAAATCAGCATTTAACAATTATTCAAAACAGTTTAGATTTTATTACAAAATATAAAAATAAAAGAAATATTAGCGAGTTAATTATTTTGAATAGAAATTACGTTAAAGATTAGAAGTGAAATCTGCATAGAATAATGAGCTTCAATACAAGTGATAGACACCTTCTTTGTAAAAGATTTTCTAAAAATTCAATAACTTAAGTCCTTTACAGCCTTCAGAATTGATCTGATATCTTTTGACACTTCACAGTTTGTCATGATCTGCAGCAGAGAGAATTTAAAGCTCATTATTTCAAGCAAAAAAAAAAAAATTGAACGCCAAATATCTCAAACCAAATTGAATTACTCGTAGTTGCTTCTTTGTTGTCTGCACCGGACGTGCTTGGTTGACAATTTGAAGACATTCTTCTCATGACGTCAATAATTGATGGTTGTTTGGTTCCTAGACAAACAACACGCAATAATCAGGAACAAAAAGGAAACTTAAATAGAAAGCCAAATTTCATTTTCAAGTGATGGAAAGAAAGTGTTAGGAGAACCCCAACCATTTTTTTTTAAAGACTTTTGTTGTCCCTATTCTGTTAACTTTCTCTAAAGAGAAAGTCTCACTTTTTTTCTTCTTTTAATTCTAATCTTATTATTGATGCACTTTGTGGTGCAGTTGATATCGGCTTGGAGAGAGAAATTGGGGAGCCAAGTTCGAGTTCCTTGCATTTACTTACGTGCAAATACCCTAAATTCATCTTTTCCCTCCAGCTATGGGTTATATAACAGGACAGATTGGGTTCTACAGCCTTGGCTGGCAACCAGTTTATCGCAGAAAGCAATGGCAACCTACTGCGGGATAATCTTCTTTCAAGACATGATCGCCCAAGCGTGTATCATGTATGACACTCAACTGACTGACTGCCTTATCACAATCTGGATCAACAAAAGCTTCCCAAGAAAAGCCAGGTAAACGCAAGAGAGAAAACGAATTACAGTAATAAACAAGACACCAACAATAAAATGTGAAGGAATTTACCAGTTTTCTCTGTCTTTTCTTTTTTAGGGGCCCTCTTTTTGGGTTGTTTCTTTGGAGGCTCATCTGAAATGAATGGCGGTTCCTTGTCCTCATCACTGGACACATCAAAAGTTAATGTACCTTGAAAAGAAATAAAATAAGAATTTAGATTTATTTTTCAAAGGATTGCAATATAAATTCACTAGCAGTATAGCCCGGCGTTGCTTGGGTATAATGACAACTTTAAAACTAGTCCATGGCCCTGGAGCTCAGACTCTTTGGACGTTGGCACAAAAGACTAAAAAGCAATAGTTGATTCCAGTTAAAGCGAAACCGTAGACTGAACAAAAAATGAATGGAAGTAAGTCAAATTTTGATTTCTTGGTATTGATATCAAATAAGTTTTTTTCGTCGTAAATTGAATTTTGAAGGCTAAATAAGTCCTCTGAGTAAATGGTATCATGGCTGAAACTAAGAACTACAATTATACCTACTTAGAGCCAAACCTGAAGCAAAAACTAAAATAAAAGGACTGAAAAAATACAGACATACAGGCAGATAAACAGACACACACACAAACATCTTGCCTTTTATATATATAATCGATTTTCTGCACTATTGTAAGAACTGCAACCTTGAAACTTCTGAATACCGTTTCTTATGTCTTTGTTTATGAGTGTATCAAATTTGATTAAAATCCGACTACTCCTTCTATAACCCGATTTTTTCAATTATCGATATTTATCGGGGGTACCTTGACACAAAACCTAGCTAAGAACAATTGCAGATGCTTATAGTACATCTGTGTAAATTTTCAAGAAAATCGGTTCAGCCGTTTCGGAGTCTATAGGTAATGGACACACACACACAAAGTTCCATTTATAAATAAGTTTAGATTTTTCATATGATCATCAATCAGAAAAGAGTTTTGCATGCATTTGAAAATAAATACAACCGTTCATAGTATTGTGTTTGAAATTGACTTCATACAAATTCCCAACATCAAAATATTTTAAAAAAACTAAGTAAATAAAACTAGTAAATCTTTTTGCAAGTTTAGCATATTTCTAATTTTAACTTTAAAAATCAGCAAACTCTTCTTGACCGACGTTTACACTTTCTGCACAATTACTTTTCACCTTTGTTAATCCATTGTTAATCCATTGTGCTTCCAATCAGTTTTAAATTCAGATTAAAGTGTTGAACGCACATTTTCATATTTAGCCAGGAGTTTTACAAGAAGGAAGTTAAATGAATTTATTTTTGCAACCAATTATTAAATAGTATGACTATATTAAAAAAAAAAAAATGTTGAAGAAACATTGAAAACATTTCAAAGATTTCCCTAATATGGGGGAAAACGTGCTGCTGTGAACTTCTGCATCAATCTAATATATTAACAACTTTGATAAAGACAACACAAAAGTATTTTTTTTCCCAGTCTTTAGTTACAAAAGATCGATTGTCATTGATCCAACAAGTAATTGTCAAAATTACTGTTATCAAGCACTTTCAACTGTACCTGTGGCTATTATCAACATTACATAAAATAGTCTTATTAGTTTGTTTTTCTTTTAAATTAATTTTTTAAACTTTTAGTTTTCTAATAATTGTGATTTTGATAAATCTAATTCAATTCAATAAAACTGGTTTTCATCAATGACTTCATACCCAAGCACGCATTAAAATCTATTATCAAGGCATATACTGTTTCAAGGGTGTCATAAATGCCATCAGTGTCCTGTTTTTTGTCATTTTTAGAGATGAATGCTTAAAATTTCATCTTCATAATTAGAGACCAAACACACGGTCATTAAATATCCACCAAAAAGATGAAAAATCCCAATCACAGTAAGAATCCCAGCTTATAAAAGTGAGTAAAGGTTTCCACATATCATAAAATATTCTTTAAAAAATTAAAATCTTGCAGCTAGAGTAAGAATTTGCTGTAACTAATTAACGGAATTTGAAGTTATCTTTCATGTTAGGTCTAGATTATCAGAAAGAGATCAATTTTCAGATTCAGACAATCATACAAAGGGCAAACACTATAAATTCTCAAATTACACACACACAAAAAGTAAATTACTTTAAGGTTTTTGAGTGCTTCTTTTTTTAAACTGATAGGCTGCATAAGACTTTCTCTGTATTGTATTTTCATAGCAAAGAGACATAATCGATTTGTTTTTACACTTTGAGTTGTAACAGTACAAAGAAGTTTGATAAATAAAGAAATGGGCAAAAGAATTTTTCATTATTCTCTTCAGATGAGAATAGAAAATTACACATTCCATTTCTTTTGAAGTGGAGAGGAAATTTAAAAATAGTAGTATTGTGACACGATAACTAGGCATATATTAAAGGTGCTTTGTAAAATATGTATTTTATTATAATAGATTAAGAATAGAAAATGGTTAAGAATAGAAAATAGATTAAAAACATGTTTTGTTTTAACAAAAGTGAAAAAGAAGAGAAAAAATAAATAAACGCTTTTTCTTTTATGAGGAAAATTGTGGAAGAGAAAAGGGTATCCGATTACTGTTTTAAATCCTACCACTCTTCCGCTAAATATTTGACTCTTGACTCGGTGATTTAATGTGACAAAAGATAAAGTTCAGGAAATAGGTTTTTTTGAATGACCAGGTCAAAGGCTGTCTTTTACTGTGTCTTAACCACACATTAAGAATTTTCCGGCAGAAGCTTTATTAAGATAAAAAAAATCCTGGAAAAAATACTGAGGCTAGGTACAGACTGGATGTCTGCAGGATATTTACACATCAAAAGAAGGAAAATTTAAGTGCCCTGAAATTTCGGACCTGCAGTCGCCAATTGCTTATCAACCGGTGGTTTAAAGCATTTCCGGATTAATTTTACATAAATAGAGAGAGTCAGTGGAGTTAGTGAGTTTCCAGTTAGTTCCGCCGGGCGTGTGCTTGAAGTGAACTTCCGTTCGTCTTGTTTCATTCAGTTCGGATTTATTGATCTCCATTAATTAGAGTTAGAGCTGTGTGTCACATTCGCCTGCCCCAACCGAAAAGGCTAACTCTAAACGAAATAAAGCATCCTTTCAACTCATCCAAGTTGTGGAAGTTCGTTCCTTATAGTTTAATCTTGTACCCCCAGCTTGAGGCTCCGACATTTTCAACAAACTCCCGGCAACATAACAGCGTGGAGAACGGCCGCCAGAGAAATTGTTTGGACTGTCCACTGGGGTGTTACAATATGTCCCATTGAACTGCTATCACACTTGTCAAGTGAGAGAAAGGTGAAAGCAAATGTTTACAATCACAGGCCATTGTAGAATCACGAGAGAGAGAGAAAAAAAGGGAGATGTGATGGTTCAATCACTCCCAGGTTGATGTCTTGCACTGGAAATTTTGACCATTAACCCTGACCAAAGAAAAGGTTATTCCCATCAACTGAAGACCAAAGTTGGTTACCAAAATATCCAAAAAAAGAAGTGTAGAAAGTGAATAACGTTTCTTTGCTTGATCTTGAGAGAAAACCAAACATTCCTCATTGACACAAAGACATCTATGGACAGGGAAAGGGAAAAGGAAAATTAATATTCAGGAATGATTATTACCAACTTACTAATTGCTCCAGATAAAAAAAAAAAAAAAAAAAAAAGGAGTTTTGATAAACTAACCAAGTTCTTGAAGATATTTAAACCAAGATCTGTTATTGATGTGGAAAGGTAGTCATTACAATTTCTGACATAGTAAACTAAGTAACAGTCGTCTTTGCAACCAGCACAATTTCCAAGAGACTAAGTCCTACACAGTAAAGTACAAACTGGTGTCTATCAACATAGACTATTCTCCATCATTATGACAATGTAAACTTACTCATGAACCTAATTTGTACAAAGAAGCATAAAAAAACAAGTCATTAGCATGTGAGAAAATGTGTCGAGGGTAAGGAAAAAAAAAGTTGGGTAAAGTAACCCAGACATAAAAGCAAATCTTGTGAACAGCTCTGAATTGCCAGGATTCTATATAAAACAAGAACACAACGAAGACAGTGGGGAAGAGATGTGCGTGGATGTAAAGGCACTTACTTTTTACTGGTTCCTTTGGAAGTGTGGTCTTTGCAGAAGATTTTACATTTGACACTCCAAATACAGCATCATCTCTTGCTTTCTTGTTTTGCTCATTGATACGATTAAAAAGAAGGTCAGTTTTTTCTTCATCTGAAGAATCATCATGAGTTACGGGACTAGCAGCTCGGGTTGGAGAGGAACGCTTTTTCTCTCTGTAGAAAGAATAAAAATATGTATATATATTTATACTTGATCAAAATCTTGAGACTCGTGTTACATTCGTTTCTTGATAAATACAATAGAATTTTCAGGATCTTTTAGAAGTTTTTAAATTTTGCCATTTTCGTTAGCTGTTTTTGTCTGATGGTCGCAATTTCAATTCAGTTGATCACAAGTCACATTAAGTCATTGGGGGAACCGTTTTTGGAAATGTGTCATATAATTATTCAAGGACGGGACTGGAAAATCTGGGAGAACACCAATACAAATTCATCAAGGTTGACTGATAGTTTTAGAAAAGACATAAAATTTATTTTTATGACATTTTTGCCATTGTCAAAAAAAAAAAAAAAAAAAAAAAAAAAAAAAGTAAATTTTGTTTTTTCTTCATCAAACAAAAAGGCATTCATTTCTTACTTGTTATTAACGGCTGGGAAAGATTCTTCCTCGTCCTCTTCATTTTCATTATTTACATCAGAGTGTTGGTCATCATTGTCATTGATTGGAGACGAAGATCGTTCCTGGGGAATTTCAGGCAAATACTCTTCTTCATCCTCATCATCGCCAAAGTTGTATTTAACAGCTTGAGCTGGAAAAATGACAAGTACGAAATGACAAAAACTAGCAAGAAAAACACAAATAGAAAAAATGATGACCGAGGATTTGAAGGATGATTTTTTGGAGGGGGGTTGGAAGAATACTCAAAGCATAATTTATAGAAATCAGATTCACCTGGTATTGTGAAAAAAAAAACAAAAAAAAAAAACAACAACCACCTCGTGGTGTAGAAGACAAGATAAATTTTCAAAATTGATTTTGCAAGTAAAACATTGTCTTTAATACTTAGACATAATAATTACAACAACATTGCAAATAAATAAAAATTGATCCTGTAAAAAGAAATCATGTCAGTGTGAAGTCAAAAATGAATTGAAGTTAGTAAAAATAAGTCATTCAAGAGAACATCAACAATAAGTTAGATGAAATAAATTTGAAATGTTAGTCATTGACTGTCAGTGAAAATAATAATGTTAAAAGATCTGATCTTCCTTCAAAATTCTCCTTTTAAGATAAAGATAGCATCTGAATATCACTTAGTGTTGCTGACAGAAAATAAAAATAAAACAACCTGAAAGGTGGTATTGGTGGGGCAGTGGTTTTCACAATATTTTCAATATCTTTGACCATTGTAACCTTTTATACACTCTGTATTATTAACATTATACCCCCCCCCCCCCCACATTTTTTCTTCTTTTTCAAAGCCTCTCAATTGCATTATCTTTATTGTTAATTTTATTCAAAGTTATTTCCATAGCAGGATATAACAACACAAATATGAAATTCAAACTTTTTCATTACACTATGCTGTTTTTCCCCGCAAAGTAGTGCAGATACCTATAACACACTATACACTGGAACACACACACACACATACATACAAAATAAAGTAACATAAATTACAAGAAGTATATGCACATAAACACACACATGACAGTCACGGACACACCACGAGATAAAGCAGATAGATAAAACAACTAATAAAACAAATCCTCTTCAACTTTGGCAAAAGCCAAACTAACGGTCAGGTCACACATACTTAGATAAACCACATATTAAAGCAGACTGATATCATCAGACCAGAAAAAGGTCCCAACTGTAAATCACACACACACACACACACACACACATATATATATATAGATAATAACTATAGCAACAACAATACAAATAGTAAGAGAACTAACTCTACCAAAACAAGTATTAATCAAGCTATAATTTAAATCGTCTTGTACAACCCACCGAGAACGAACTGAGGGAAAATAAGGGGAAGCAAAAAAAGAAACAAACGAAGTACATGAACAAAAAGTCAAGCACTCATAAGAAAAAAAACCCCAAGACGAAAACCCTAACACTAAAGCGCTCAATACAAAGGTAGAGCAAACAAAGACAGAAAATCTAAGCAAGAGCCAACAACCGACCATGGTTTCGCCTAACGGCTCATCAGGGAAATTAGCTAATTTCCCTGACGAGCCATTAGGCAAAACCGTGGTTGGATGTTGGCTCTTGTGTGTGTGTGTGTGTGTGTATATATATATATATATATATATATACACACACACACACACACACACACAAAAAGCACTCATTACAATTAATGACAGCAGCAGCCAGTAATGACCATTCCTTGAAAGGCACTCACTCGGGCACACACACATGCTCCTCTGCCATTCTGAAGATGAGATTTTGATCTCGAAATATTAATGTATAATAAATAGGTAATATCTAAAAACTTCATCTTCCTTTATTTTACTAAACACATTGTGACAGCCTTCAAGATCTAACTATACATGAATTTCAAACTCTTGAGATCAGAACTACTTTGCGGCAAAATATATATCTTGTACAGTAAAGAAAGCCACATACAGAATGATAATGCTTAAGACAACACTAATACAAGCGCACAGATGGTGGTTGAGCTCTAAACAAAGACAGAAGATATGCACATCTGCTCATTTTGTGAGAGAAGCAAGATCAGTTTGTTGATCATTTTGGACAACTGCTACGCAAGTGATACTGGTGGTGCTTTGATGTCAACAGTAGTGGTCAGATGAACTTTAATTGACCAGGCTGTCACCATTATTATCAATTTAGCTGCACACAACGGAAAATCATTTACTTGCAATGGGACTATGGGAATACGAACCCAGAGCCACATTTAATACCACAGTTTGTGCACGTCTTCAATGTTGTCATAAAAAAGGGGTCAACAGGCTGTGGGAGCCGGTTCTACCTTTGTACAAACGATGATTGCTTACTTTTGCAACGTAGACATCAGGAGCAACATCTTCCACGTGTGTATCTGTCTATAACAGACACACACTGAACCCACAACATCTCACATCTTTGGTTTTGTGGAAGGAATGTTGAAATGTGTCACGTCTATACAGAATAGTAATATCTAATTCATTCTGCTGCTAATCTTGGAACAGGATGGTGATGTGCTGCCCCCAAAGCATAGTGCTTGCTAACGTGTTGTCCAAGCTAGTCCACATAAAGATGTATGATAGGATGATGCCCAGTAAGCCCACCTTCAATTTGTAGCTACTTTGTGTCAACAGGTACAGAGGAATGGAATAATGTATAGCAGGATGGCAGTCATCATCTTTAAGACCATGAATCCGAGTACAAACCTGTGTGAAAACCAAATGACGGCAAGGAGAGGATGGGAATATCGTGCGGCCTAACTGTTGCTTAGACAACCCTTATCTTACAACCTGGACATGTATTGATCTGTAATCTAGCTACATTAACTGAACATTGAATCTTATATTCACGAAGTTGCCATTTTATTTTCTCTCAGCAAATGGATGTTTTTAATGCTTTTGTCAATGTGGATGAGATCAGTTTCTGTCATTTTTGATCATCATCAATATGTCAAGAGGAGATGCTTGGAAATTTAAGCAGGCTTTCAATACATGACTAGGAAAATAAATAAAAAAAACTTTGTTAGTTGCTGAGTAATGGTCATATATATATATATATATATATATATATATATATTCAAAAAATCTTGCCATGAAAGTATTACAAAAACAACAAAAGAGCAAACATAATGCTCCTGTATAAAATAAAAGTCAATCATTATATATATATATATATATATATATATATATATATTCAAAAAACCTTGCCATGAAAGTATTACAAAAACAACAAAAGAGCAAACATAATGCTCCTGTATAAAATAAAAGTCAATCATTATATATATATATGTGTGTGTGTGTGTGTGTGTGTGTGTGTGTGTGTGTGTGTGTATGTATGTATGAATGAATGAAAGGCCAATGAAAGAAATCTGATAGACAATCAGAGTATTTATTGCATATGACTAGGCTTTTCAACCAAAGATAAAAAAGATTAAAAATTGGAATATCGTCAGATACGCCTGTGTCTTTTCTGCTTAGTGGGATTTTTTTTTTTTTTTGCATATATGTTATTTTATTGATTAAATTTAGTAATTTCAATCTAGTTTTTTGACACAATTATGGCTAAGGGTTTTTATGGAAACTGTATTCATTGAATATGCTTAAATTCTTATTTAAACAAAGAACATGTTAATCTATTTTAAAGTTCATTTTCTACCATATATTATACTGAATATGGTATAATGGTCGGTAACCTTCTCTTGCTTGATCAGTTACGAAATAGCTTTAAAATCTTGGCCTTGTGCCACATCTAAGCTGGACTTAGTAAAATCATTATATATTATAATTTGATGTTTGCAACAAGTTTTTTTTTTATGATGATGGTTCTGAATTTGAAGTATGTGCATAAAACTAAAAATTAAACTGAAGATTAATTACAAAATGTTTCCTTGGGTTTAGTTTCTTCCTTTTATTAAAATTCAGTATTAATTTTCTGTCCGCCCACCGCTTTTTTAACTCAAGTATTTTTGATAGTATGCAAATCCTATTTATGCTCCCCTTAAATTTTAAGGGTTCATTGTAGTTATAAATATTAGTTATAAAAAATTTAATAAAGACAGATGAAACAATATTTTTGTCAATGAATCACAATAACTGATCCCAAGTAGACTATATGAAAAGATCAGGCGAACTTTGATATGAATACAGAAGAAAAGTTTTCCTCTCACCCTTTCGAGTCAATCTGGTAGCATCTACAATCAACAAGAAACCAATAGATATTAAATGAAAATCAAGTAGTAATCTTCTAATCTGATGAGGGCAAAACAACATTAAGGAGTTTTTTTTTAATTTACTTAAGCAATGCTAGTGATTAAAAAATAATAATAAAATACCGAGAGGAATTTTGCTAACCTGCTGCTCTTCTTGGTATCCTTTCTCTTGACGCTGAGACAGAATCTCCACCAGTTTCAAGATCCGATAAACTACTGATTGATCCTTGATCTGAATCATCAGATTCCCAAGGCTTCTTTTTCTTCCCACCTTTGCCCTTCTTGCCTTTAGGGGAGCCAGTGTTTTGACGAGGTGCTCGTGGTTGACGTTGTTTCTTGGCTAAAAAATAGTAGACACCTGTTTAAATCAGCTCAACAAAATCAAGTAATGAGTCATCATATATCCAGATTATGACATAACAAAGGATAAATTACATAAACAAAATTAGATCTCTCACACAAGTGCAGCCGAAACAAATCAATTTAAAGCCTAGATATGTATTTTTGTAGATTTAAACATTCAAAATATTCTGGATACAATTGTATTTCTTAAGTTCTATATTTTTCATAAACGTTTATTTGCAAGGTCTTCATTATAAAAAAAAAAAAGGAGGAGGTGATGGTGGATAAAGTCATTTTTCATTTGTAGACCAACTATTTAGGAAAACTTTATTTTCTCATTCATATATAAGGAGTCAGTAACATCAGCTGCATGATTAGAATATTTGCCTTCTGACCATGAGATTGTAGCTGGAACCATAACAGGCTTAATTTATCAGGGCGGTGATTTCCTGATGTTATCGGCTTGAGCAGACATTCCTAGCGAGTGGCATATTTAGAAAACACCTGAAACCCAAGTTACAGGTTGATCTGAGCTTTGTTAAATTGGTTGATGGAACTGTTTGGAAATTATAAATGGTTGCGGAATCATGACCAAGGGTTTGAGTTTTACTGGCTTGGTTCAAAATACCCATCATGCCAGATTATGTGCTCAGCATAGTTACAATATAAACTACAGATGGACTGTGGGCCAAGAAGCTATCTGTAATGGGGATTGGCTAGACAGCCTGGTAGATGTGCGTGCTTACAATCGAGAAGTAGCTGGCCATTCAGTCAGTTAAGTGCCATACGTGATACACGCTTGGGCGATCATGTCTTGAAAGAGACATGACTGACTGGGCAGAAGATTATCCCGCAGTAGATTGCCATTGCTTTCTGCGGTAGACTGGTTGCCAGCCAAGGCTATAGAACCCAGTCTGTCCTGTTATTTAACCCATAACTGGAAGGAAGAGACGGATTAATACCTTTCCCAAGGGTATTTGCGCGAAAGTGAATACAATGGATTCAATTAGGAATTCGAACTAGGCTCCCCGGTTTCTCGTTCCGAGCCGATATCCACTGTACCACAACGCACATCCCATTATTTATCTCTAAAAAGAAATCAATGGTGACATTTCAAGAAATACTGAGCTGACAAATTTGGAAAATAATGTATTCAAGAAACATTTTGATTCAGTTGAGGTATTTTTCAACCCTTTTGCAGGTTGTTTAAAGTCAGAAAATATTTTTAGATTGTAAGAATTTTATTTTCCTTTTGAGAAAATTTAGTGATACATGTCTTTAACCTGTAGCTGATGAGAGAAGAGACAGATTCATGCCTTTCCCAAGGGTATTTGTGCAGAAAGGCATATAACAAACCCAACATTAATTGGAACTCTGCTCTCCAATAAACAATTCCGAACCATTATCCATTACACCAACTGCAGATTCAAGCTTTTCCAAGTGGTCATGCATCTAGGTACTGACCAGGATCTATCTACACCGAGTGTCGTCTCAAATGTGATGCAGCCGTAAGCCAGTCAAACTGGCACAGCAGCATAACCACAAGTATGAAGAGAAACAACACGCACACAAAGATCAAAAAGGAAAAATGACAAAGGAGGAAGAGAGATGAACTTACGTTTTGCCTCTCCAAGTCTTTCGATAAGGCTTTTGCCTTCTTCACCATTTTCTTCACCTATTTCTTCTTTCATTTCTTTCTTTATCTGAAAAATGAAATTCATTCTTATATTGACTGAATATTATTAATAATCACAAAGCAAGAGCATTCAAACGTTTTTTTTTAAACTATATTCACTTCAAATTAAAAATTTCTAAATAGAAAAGCGACTTACCATAAAACAGGCATAAAGGTAAAAATGACCCACCACCCCAATTTTCTTCAAAATCTTTCTCTGCCTTCAGTATTTATTGCCGTCCATGATATGTGATTTAGATAGGTTATTTTACCAGCACACCAACCCCAAAGGTCATTTCGTGCAAAATTAGGTAAAAATCTTTCATTGGACAGGCACACATTGATTATTATCAGACCTTTTGTAGGTTATTTAAAGCCAGAAAATATTTTTAGATTCTAAGAATTTTTTTGGGGAACCTTTTAAAAATTTTGATAAACCTGCTGTGATGTTCTCATTTGCTCCCAAGCTGTTGCTTTAGTTAAAATTAGACACTAATGTTACTTTCACGTTCGTGTAATTCAGACAATTTATACATTGAGCCCTGTATACACACATACGAGGTCATGTTTTATGTAAAATAAAAAAAAATGCAGCCTTTATTAATATTTTTACTGACCTGCTGTCGTCTTTTAGAGGAAGCTTCTTTTTCTGCCTTGACTTTAGTTGCAAGGTCAATAACTGGCATGATACGACGGCCTAGAGGCGAGGGAAGGGTCTCTTCAAGATTAATTTTCTTTTGCTTTACCCCACGGCCTTTTTGGGTCTTCTGAGTTTGAATAAATCCAGTTTTCTCATCCTCTCTTTCTTGTTCTTCAATACGCTGTAACAAAAAGAGGAGTGACAGGGTGAGAGAAAAAAGAAAAAGTAAATAAATAAAATGTTTAAAATCACAAATTCAAATGACGCTATAAAGAAAGCATCATTTATGAAACATTAAGAATGTTTAAAAGGCCAAAAAGAAGAATATAATGAGTCACTTACATCCAGTTCAGTAAGGAAAGCTTCCAAATCATCTCGATAAAGATCTTCAGGTCTCTTTCGTCTGAGTTTTTCAAGTTCATCAGCCTAAAGTAAAAAAAAAAACAATAAAATAAATACTGATATTTTAACTGTTTTACTCTCATTAGTTCAAGTGATAAGCATGGAAATGTAAGAGTTGAGAAAAGATGTTATATCCAAACTGATAAGCCATTAATAGCTTTTCATAAAATTTTTTGAAAAGTGTGGTAGCTGGGTCGTAAAAACACTTATTTCAATAATTTTTCAAATTTTTCTTTTTAATAATTTAAGAATGAAATCTTGGCTTCAGAAACACATCTGAAATTGAATGAATTAATTTGATGGCAGGAAAGAGAACGGGGAAAGAGAACGGGGAAAGAGACAGAGAGTGAGAGAGAGAGATATATAGAAGATTGACAGTTTTTATAGGCTTTCCACGTAAAATACGAATATGGTCAATTACAGTTTACAATATACTTCTATGCCCAAGATTAAATTTCACAACTAGGCTATATATATATATATATATATATATATATATATATATATATAGTTAGCACTCTAAACAATTTTTAATGTTCATCTCTTCAAACCATATTGTCAAAACTTTGTTATATTTAAATATGTTCAAAAATGTGATTGATACATAATTAATAATGAAGGTAAGTTCTGAGAAAATCCAGTTAAAGAATTTGGGGAAAAGAGAGAGGGGGGAGGAGGAGGAAAAAAGTGCAGGTGAAGGTGATATTTCAATCATGTAGCAACTGGTTAATTTAATGAATGCAGTATTTTGATAAGGAAAATATTCAGGTTGAAACCAGTTTGAATTGAGAAAACAAAAATTCAAAGAGTTCCAGAGACCAATTTATATATATATATATATATATATATATATAGAGAGAGAGAGAGAGAGAGAGAGAGAGAGACTGAGACTCCACCAACCTTTGCATCCCGTTGACGAATGTAATCTTCTTTCTTTTCTTTAGTCAAGCACCAAAGTGGAAGGCTCAAGATGTAGTTAAAGTCTGGGCCAGATGTGTCTTCTTTTTCTTCTTCATCGTCACTGTCGTCTTTATCCTACAAGAGGCAAACAATGGCAACCATCACACTATAGAATGATAAAAGTACCCGGTAAACATTGAAAGAGAAAAGCAACCACAAGCAATGTTGCTGCTGCTTCTAATATGCTTCAAGTATCTGATTAAATGTAATACAATTTCCAAATTAAATTCACAAAAATATTATTCTGGCTGCAAACTTTGGTTTTGATCCTTAAAAAGAAAATAAAAAAAAATATTGCCAACAAGTGAGAATCGAAAATTCAACTGTTAAAGAAATGAAGTAGTCAGATTTTCCATTTTGGTAAAGAAAAAAGGGAGACTACTCAAATAAAAATAATCGCTTCCTTTAGTCAGGCACCCACTTTCTTCCCAATGTCACCAATTCTTACCTAGGCTGATGATGCAACTATTTACACCCTCTTAATAATAAATCTGTGCGTTGTGGTGCATTGGATATCGGCTTGGAACGAGAAATCGGGGAGCCGAAGTTCGAATTCCAGCTGAATTCATTGCATTCACTTACGCACAAACACCCTTGGGAAAGGTATTAATCCGCCTATTCCTTCCAGTTATGGATTAAATAACAGGACAGATTGGGTTCTATAGCCGTGGTCGGCAACCAGTCTACTGCAGAAAGCAATGGCAACCTACTGCGGGATAATCTTCTGCCCAGCATGTATCACGTATGGCACTCAACTGACTGACTGAATAATAAATCTGGTCGGTTCAATAAGCTCAAATTGGCAGCTTATCTCAATCAGGCAAAAAAAAAAAAAAAAAAAAAAAAAAAGAGAAGGGGTTTGTTAATTTTAACGACCACAAAACAAAAATGATTTTCTCAGAATTATCGTAGAGAATCTTTTTAGCCTTCTATAAGAATAAGTTGATCTGAACTGTTAGACGAGGAATGCATTGCGACTTCTCAAGCTAATGTTTTCTGCTGATCTGAAATAGAATGATCCTATTCAATCAATTGCTAGGTCGACTGCTAGGAAAGTCCACAATGTCATTTGCAACCATTTTTCTCATCAGAATGTCATAAATTTATAATTCTACCATTCATATCAGACATTGGATATTGCCATCACATCTGTTCGGATGTTTCTACTGTGTATCTGATATAATCCAAGAAAAATTGGCAACGTTATCTTTCATTGCAAATCTTGTCATTTTCCCATTGCTGTAATGTGCCTTTGCCATAAATTTTTTCACAGCAATTGTTCTGATGAGATTTCTTCTTTGGTATTTTTACAAATTTAAATTCAGTACTAGATTGGTAGTTAGGCCTCATCATTTTACAGTTGGAATGGATAGATTCAACTGCAAGTTCTAGGCTAACAGTTTTTTCTCGCTTGTGGAATTTTCTTCTGGCCTCTTGATTTCTATTCAACTTCTATCTTCAAAAATTTAAACACAAAAGTCAATTGCTATATTGTGTCTCCTTAACACCCCCAAACTCTTTTACTCCGTAAACTATTGTGTCTTAATGGCTTCATTGCCTTGCTTAACATAAAAAAAAAAAAAATGGTTCAAGTCATGTAATTATTACTGCAGCATTAAGTGTCTCTCTTAGTAGAAAAAAGAGGTTTACATATTACAAAAAATTAACTATCAAGAAAAGCTCTTCATAATGAAGATAGCTCTGAACAATAAAATAAACAATCTCGATCATTTGGTGCAAGATTTTATTACTGTATAATTTCCAAGAAAAGTTCTGAAAATTTCACAGCTAGATCCACATAAAAATCTCACCATTTTTTTTTTTTTTTTTGTAATTTTATTTTTATGCTGAACCCATAACCAGAATCTACAGCTCAGATTAAAATCCCCTTATTCAGAAAACTTCTTATGGTTATCAAACCATTAAAATCCCCTTATTCAGAAAACTTCTTATGGTTATCAAACCATAAGAAGTTTTCTAAAATTACAAAAAAAAAAAAAAAAAAAAAATGGTGAGATTTTTATGTGGATCTAGCTGTGAAATTTTCAGAACTTTTCTTGGAAATTATACAGTAATAAAATCTTGCACCAGGTAAAATCTTGCACCAGGTAAAATCTTGCACCAGGTAAAATCTTGATCAGGTAATTTATTTGTTAGAAGTCAACCCGATAGACTCAAGTTGAAATTAATGGAAAATGACAAGAACAGCTGGGGAAGGCAGAGGAAAAAAGAAATTTCTGCAGTAACTGAAATAAGAATTCAAGATGAATACTGAAGGGTGTGTGTGTGTGTGTGTGTGTGTATATGTGTTTGTCCTAAAGCGATTTATCGTCATAGCTGGTCATCTAAGTTCCCAACTGTCCCAGGATAAATTGACGACATGCTGAAAACGCTTCAACTAAATTAGCAGATAGCCCTAGAGAGCTGACGATAACTGGTGGTGATATTTTAATAATTACCCTGTTTTTGTTTTGAGCTTCTTTCCAAGACTTTGCAGGATCAGAGTCATAGCCTCGACGCACTAACATTTGGATGAGGTCCTTTTTGGAAACATTTTCTGAAATATAAAGAAACATTTAATATCATTAACAAAAGTATGTTGTTTTTTAAATTTTCTTCATATTTCCTGTAAGTAAAATTAAAAAGTAGGATCAAAACACATAAGTAATCTGCATATAAAATTCTGTGACTTCCGTCAGTTCAACACATCTAATATTGTCGTACATTGACATTTTGGGGGAGAAGTGCCAACAGGTAAGGGAATACAAAACAGTTGGTTTTACTAAGGTGCATAGCTTAGTATAATAAAGCTTCATTTAAAAAAAAAAAAAAAAAAAAAATTAATTAAATCATATAATAATTCTGCTTGTTCCTTAGTTTGTCTGTCCCTCACACCACTTACTCTCTTAACGAACTTTTCCTTCCCATCTATTTTTTTTAAACACTACTTTCCTCAACCTTTCTCTCACCTTTGCCTAATGGAAGGGTAGTAAAGAGTGAGAGAGTAGGAGGAGAGAGCCTATTACATTACCGTATCAGTAGTAGCTTAGGCTGGTGGTTGTAGCAGTAATTGTTTGTGTATGTGCACTGTACAATATAGTAAAAATAGGTAGGTTTGTTGTCGTATCCTGTGACCTAATAATGAAATTTCCAGCCTGTACACCCTTGGACATTACTCAGTTGGTATTTTCTGTTTACAATGGACACAGGAGCCATGATTTTTCAGTAATAAAAAATTTTCTCTTTCAAAATCTCTCACAAAATAGCATACATTATTTTGGCTATGGTCTGTGCAAACACCGCTTAATATAAGAGTACAGTAAAGTAGCTTCTATGGACATTACTTTATCATTTGTAGTATGACAAAGTAAAATTTTTCCAGGAAATCATGATTATCCTTCTGTAGAAATTCCACGGGTTCCGCTAGTAAAAAACATTTTTTCAAATAAATTATCTTTGAAACTGAAACTATTTCTCTATTCAAATAAAAACAAAAGCTAATGTCACAGAACGTCACATCAATGCAGTTGCTTTCATTACTAAATTGAAAGATTTTTTTTTAAATTTCTAAATGTAACTAAAAACAAGAAAAAGAATGCTTTTTAAGTATCACCAAGAATTATCTTTACTGTCAGAAATTTCTTTGACATTTTAAAAACAGATATGGCAACAATTGTTCATACACAAACAGAAAGTGTTTAAAAATATGAATCTAGAAAATAGCAATTACGTCCCTTCATAAAGGCCAAGTCAATTCTTCATTATTCACTTACCAATTTTCACAAGACCATCAATTTTTTCCATAATGAATCGTGCAATGTTATCCAGTTTCAAAGACTCGGCACTAAGAAGTCCTTCTAAGTAGTCCTTCCGACGTTTGTAGAAATCAATTCGAAGATCAAAAAATTCACGTAGTATCTGGTCCACCTTTTCATACTTCCTGATACAGCCATTATGGTCAAATAATACCTGAAGAACATTTTTGAAAAGATCTTTATAAAATGTAAACAACAGTTTATGATTTATACTTTTCTACAGAATGTTTTGAAATGAAATTGGAATTAACCAATATACTTTTTAATTAATTTTTTCTTTTTAATAAACAGTATATTTATATTTCTACCGGCCTGAATATTTGAGAAATCTTGTTAGTAAAATATACAACTATGTATTTGTAGAGCATAATTCAAACTTGTTTAACTATGAAATTTTCCATGGTCGAGTGGTTAAAACATGTCAGATCAATTGATGGCATCTCTTGGGTATATTAGAGTTGCAGGTTTGAATCCAGCTGAAAGATATATATTTTCCTAACAAGATTTCTCGAATATTCAGGCTATATAACTATACTATTTAATTATAAAAACAGTATGTACTCAAATACGAGTCTCCATTAAAAATAATGTTCAATATTATATCTATTACTCTTCAGCAATGAATTGAGTTCTTTCAGTGACTGGCGTGTGTATACACCACTTATATATAACACGCTAAAATTTCCCTTCACCGATTTCATGCGCCTATGGCTCAGGGGTTAGTTACCCTGACTGACACCAAATCGGTCAAGTTTCAATCTTGGCTAGAAGCAAGTGGATGTCTAGTCACACTGATGAGCGGTGATACAGCGAAACAGGCTTGCATATGGATGACATATATATATATATATATATATATATATATATACACACACACACACAAAATTATATAAAAATTTACAAAACCGGCATTAGCTGACATTTAAATTTTTATTTATTTAATTTTTTTTTTAAAAAGATACTTTTATTTGAGTAGAAAGTCTGTGTATATATATATATATATATATATATATATATATATATAGAGAGAGAGAGAGAGAGAGTTAAACAGTACATTATAATTTCTACTGGCTTTAATTGTTTGAGAAATCATTCAGAAAATATCTATATTCTGGCAGGAATTGAACATGCATACTCCTAACACCAGAAAGATGTTGTCTTAAGATCAGACATGTCTTTACCAATTGACCCACAAAAGATTTCATGGTAGACAAGATTCAATTTAACGTTTATATAGTCATTCTCCAGATTCATTCTATCGAACGATTAAGATCGGCTCAGATTATATCAAATGTAAACAAACTCAACCAAACATTATAGAATTAAAAAAATAATGATAAATAAAAATTCAAATATGTCAGCTAATGCCAGTTTTGCAAATTTCTGTATAACCCTGTATATAACGAACTGTTTAACTATATATATTGAGAGTGCAGAAGTATGGCATGAATGCAGTCAGACTTTGCCCGCTCCAGCACTTCTGAGTCTGGAATTTTATGATGCCATTTGATATTGAGAAAGGCACGCAGACACCTCATATGGAAGGCATTCAGTTGTTTCGCAAGCCTGCTATAGACGGTCCATGTTTTGCAAACAGAGCAGGGATGGAAGGACTACAGTTCTATACACTTGCCTATGCTCAGTCCACGGTGCTGCCAGACTCTCTCCATTTGCCATATTCTGCGCTGACTCTTGCTATCCTGTGGGTGACCTCTTCATCGATGTTTGTGCAGAGTGATTGTGTACTGCCAACCTCTGGCCATTTACAAAGATGTTGGGTTCAATATAAAGGACTGTTGGTGCTGGACCTCAGTTTTCCTAGTGGAGATGGTGAGGCCAAAATCATTGCAAGCTGTGGCAAATAAAGCCATGCTTCTTTGCATATCCAATTGGGAGCTGGCTGTTAGTGCAGTCATCAGCAAACAGGAAATCATGAGCAATCTGTTTTCACCTGTTTTGGCCTTCAGCCTCTGGAGATTGAACACACTGCCATCAGTGTGGTGATGGAACCTAATACCTACATCTCCATCCTGAAAGGCATCCATGAGCATTGCAGAGAAGACTATACTGAACGGAGTGGGAGCCTGTTTTACTCTGTTTGTCACAGGGAAAGACTGGGAGTACTCACCATTGTCCTGCACCCTGGCATTTAATGCCGTTGTGAATATATATATATATATATATATATATATATATATATATATTGGACAAAGTTTAGTCATTTGTATTTGCATTTTTTCTTGATTATATCATGTCCCTTTGGGGTGTTAATGATTATAGCTCTCTACAGCTTCTTTCCTTTAACATCTGTTAATTACCATGAAATCATAGTGAACTGGTTTCTTGTGTCTTTCTCCAGTTTTGATTTAAAAATTATCCTGATTAAAGAATGCAGCGTAGCCCATATATAGTAGGAGATGGGGAGGGGATCCAACCTTTCCCCTAATGTATTAATCCACAAATTGAGTGCAACAATCTCACCTACAATTTCAACCATGTTTTTCATTTGCTTCAATTATCTACTCCCATAGATAAACCGCTTTTCTTTTTATGCCTATATAACTTCATTTATTGCTGACATTAATACATTTTTCTATTCCAAATATGCATAATGTAATCCAATTTAATTTTTCTTTTTAAATTGTTAAAAAAAAAATTAAAAAATTAAAAAAAATTTAAAAAAAAAATCAATATTTAAACACGAGAACAATAAAAAGTACAAGATAAAAATCGAATAGTGCAATATTTAACCGAGCAGAAATTAATTTTCTAGGTCATTCTTTGTATTTTTAGAATTTTAACAGATTTATCCCAATCTTGATATATTTCAAAAGTTGATTTGTTTAGAATTCTTTGATTTATAAATTCTCAACTTACCATAGAATTTGTAGAGAATGTAGTCTGCAATTTGAAGAATTTGTGAAGACCTGCTAATTCAGCATTTGCAAGTTTTTCTGCTGACATTTTAATAATAAATCTTACAGTTGTGTCTGTGTGATATTCTTTGTAATCACTAGAAAGAGAGAGAATTATATGATTAATCAAAAGACACTTATATGGTATTAAACATTTTCAACGAACAAAGAAAAACAATCCAGTGTTTGAGCACAAAGTTTTTTTCCCCTCCTTAATTACTTAAAATTAAAAATGGGAAAGAAAGAAAAACAATCATGAGGAAATGTACAAGTAAATAAAGAGTGCAATTCTGTTTGCCAGAAATTATATATATATATATATATATATATATATTTTGAACATTATTTTTACCAATACTCGTATTTAAGTAGGTATTCTGAATATCTACTTAAATACGAGTATCGGTAAAAATAATGTTCAAAATAATTAATTACAAATTGTCGGTTGCTTATAACCAAGTTTTGTTAAAATTCGTTAATTTCCGTAACATATATATATATATATAGAGCACAAATGTTTAATTTCAAAATGCCTACTTTTACATTTGTTGTGTAAAAGAAAACTCATTCTAACCGAGTTTATTTGTTTATATTTCTGAGATGAGGTACTGTAATTATTTATATTGTTGTTCAAATCGTTCCCCTCATCTTTGTTGCGTATTCACAATTTGACCATTGAAGAAAGGCAAAGTAAACAATGGCCAAAACGTTATGAATATATCAACAAAGATGAGAGGAACAGTCCAAGTAACAATGTAAACATTGTAAATAAAGTTTCACAATGGAACAATTTCACAAGGTAAATGTTGTAAATAAAGTTTTAACAATGGAGCAATATCCACCCAAATGCATGTCATTTCCTTCCAACAAATACAATCTCGGAAATAGAGTTATTCTCCCTGTTCCTCATCACGTTCAGTTGACTATAGCAGTTAAAGATAAAACATCAACTCAATTCTGAAGAAAAAAAATTCAGGACTATTGAAATCGATTGGAAAGTTCATGCCAACTTTTAAGCGAAATTAAAACAAAACAAAATCATGCCATTAAATATTTTTTTCCAACTAAATATAAACCATTTTCTTGCACAACCTTCCATCATTTTCCCTATAATTTTGGTGGTTTTTGGCAAAGAATTCATTGAGGTGTTTTTTTTTTTTTTTGGTCATCTAAAGAATTAAATTTTAACCATTGAAACTTATTTTACAAGGACATTAATAAATGAAAATCTGAAGGAGCAATGTCTGGTAAATATCATGAGTGGGGGTAACACATCTGAGCCAAAAGCTGCAACAATGTTTGCCAAGTCACTCAAGAAATGTAAGATATGACATCCTGATAGGAAACAACACTTTTCCTGTTCACCAATTCCAGACGTTATTCTTGAATTGGTGCCTTTAATTTGTCCAGTATTTTTCAAAATCAATTGACTGATTACTTGGCAGAAGCTCATAGAACAGCAGTCCATTTTAATCCTACCAGATGCACACTATGACTTTCTTAGGATAATAAAGACCGGCTTTCAGTTGTCGCAAAAGTTGGCTCATGTTGCCTACCCCAGGTTTTTTTTACACTGAACATTGTAAACTGCTTATTTCTCATCACCTGTCACAAGTTGCTAAAAAAAAAAAAAAACTAAATTTAGTGAATTCCTTCCATACAGTTCTGTCTGTTAAAGCACCTTCACTGTACATCTTTTTTGCTGCTGACGAAGCATTTTTATTTTCATAGGGATGCAAAATTGACACAAATCGATTAATTTTAAATTTTCTTTCTCAAGAAATAGTTTGAAGTGTGCTCTATTTCCCATGAAGCAAATTACATCATGATACTTTTTTTTCCTCACAGATGGTGCCCAACTGACCCTACTATATTGTGCAGTTGACAAAATCAAAAACAACAAATGCTCATGCACAAGATAAAAAAAATATAAAATGGCAGCAAATTACCCACTGCACCCTGTACAAGACAAAGAGGAAAATCTTTTACTGTGTACTTCGTCAAACGTTACCTAAGGAGCTTGGCTTCTTCAGGTTAGAACAAAAGACAAAACAATTTGTCTATACTCCTGAGATGAGGTAGTATTTACATTATTATACATTGTTTGAACTATTGCCCCCATCTTCATTGCCATGTTTATGACGTTTCAGCCGTTGTACACTCCGGCCTTCTTCAGGTACTAGGAATTTCAAACCAAACCCTTTATTTTGATCACTGGGGTATATCATTCTCATTCCATGCGTGATGCTACTTCTGGTACCCAAGTAACTTAAGTTAAAGGGAGATAATTACATGACTACCAGAAGAGTGTGCATGTGTGTGTATACATTTCCCTACTATTATGCTCATGGAGAAAGACAACGAGGCAGTGTTGGCTCAGTTCAGTCTCTTTATTACCAATTAATAAATCTCTTGCTATTTGCTCTTTAACAGTGCCCCCCACCAATAATTAAATACAGTAATGAAATAAATATATATATATATATATATATATATATATATATTCCCCTGATTTTGCTTGGAGGAGGAGAAGAAGGAAGAAGGAATGTTCAATTATTTTATGTCTTAATGTAAGATACTCAATAGTAGATACATGAATATATATTTTAAGATGGCATATCAACATATTTTGCTGTCATTTTTTGTCAGCACAGGCCAACTTGTTATAGTACAGATACTAATGTCAAAGATAGCCTGAAGCCAAAAATGCCAGAGATGCCGAGAGATGAGGAATTTAAAGCAAGCCGTTTTCGCCAGAAAGTGCTCAATATCAATGATAGAGCATTAATAAAATTAAAGGGGAGTAAAAAAATTTGTCACTTGGTTGATTTGATGTTACTTTCAGAATCCTGACACCAGAGTTTTGTAGGCGGACCTGTGCGGTGGGATGGATGCATCAGCTAAGTGACAACGGGTACTGAACGTAACACCCATAAGCTAAACGACAAATATTTTACTCATATATATATATATATATATATATATATATATATATCACTCACATCGCTCATTCAGTAATGAATTAGAGCACTCTGGCTACTGGCGTATGATAAATCATATGCTTCCTTCCTTTTCTTTTCCTCCTTCTACCGAGCCCCCATAGCTCAGAGGTAGAATTGCCGACTGACACCAATTTGGTCGGGTTTCAATCCTGAGTTAAAAGCAACTGGATGTTTAACCGTACTGATGAGCTGTGATACAGTGAAACAGATCTGTCTGCGGATGACTATATATATATATGTGATATCAAAATATAAAGAGATGATACTAGGAAGCAAACTTACGTTATCATAGCAGAGACCTTTTCAGATCCATGCACCATTGGTTCAAGCACCTCCTCTTTGTAGTTCTGTGTCCAAGTACGAATGGGCAGTTCGGTAATTTCCACTGTGTTGTCATCCAACACAGAAATTTCACCGCTCACGCAATATTTGTGGTCACTCAGCTCTTCAATAGTACCTTTGTAATTCTTGAACCAGGGAACCTAAATAAACAGCAATTCAAATTTAAAATTTTCCTTTAGCACTATCATTTGGTTGGAAGGAAATAAATTTTAAATCCATTAAATAAACAGATTAAAAAAAGCTAGAATTACTGGCAACCCGGAAAAAAATTAAAATCAGCAATATTTGAAATACCATATATGGCAAAATTTCAAAGAAATTTACCTACCAATCAAAATCTCATGTACATATTTTATTATAGAAGTAAGGGGGCGCAGAATTAAATATTTTTATCAGTTACTTTCATCTGGTTGTTGAAACTAAAATTTATGCATACTTTATTTGTACTTTCACTCGACCTGGATGAAAGCAATTCTATACCAGGTTCTCCCAACTCTCACGCTTCTTGACGGTAGGATCTAAATAAATACATTACAAAATTACAATCAAACATTTTTTTTTCTTTAATAAAATACTGTCTCTAATTACCATGTTAAGTGGTTCGTTGCCATCTAATAATCTTTTGATATTTGCCACTATTTCTCGTGGATCAAAATTAGGAATTTTGGTACTCCATCCAGTTCCAATACCTTCTGCACCATTAACCAAAATCATTGGAATAATGGGCACATAGTATTCAGGTTCAATTTTTTGGTTATCATCATAAAGGTTCTTCAAGAGTGGAAGATCACTTGGATGGAAAATTAGTTTTCCCAAAGGACTAGAAAAAAGAAAATAAAAGAAAATTGTTAGCAAATGCATTGCATTAATATTTTCATTGTTTTTCAAACAAGTTTTAAATTCATACAAATAGGTGTTATCAATTAACACATTTTGTTACTTAAAAACTGGTTCCTTTCTCTACATAATGACATTTTCACAGGTAGTTGAAGTTTTAAAATTGCTTATTTTCCAACTGGTATAAAAAAAAAAATTTAAAAAAATCAGATGCAAAACATCATTAAGTAAATGGATCAAGAATCAGGAGGACAAGCTTGCATCATTATAATTCTGAAGAATCAACCTATAATGTTAATGACACAAAATGTTTTTTAGTTTTTAATGCACATAGTGGAGAGAATTATAAATCAATATTTCCTTTAGTAAGGATTTTTTTTTTCCTTTCATAAATTTGAAAATTAGTCAGATTATGTGTCATAAAAGATTGTTAATTTAAATTAAACAAAATCTTTTGGCCTCATTATTAAATCTTTCAAGAAATATGAAAATTAATATGTAGCTTCTTTTTCAAACATTGTTAGTCTTAGAACTAACCATTGTTTTTCTCTCCTCTCTTCTAAGATGTGCGTTGTGGTGCAGTGGATATCGGCTCAGAACGAGAAATCGGGGAACCGAGTTTGAATTCCAGTTGAATTCATTGCATTCACTTACGTGCAAATACCCTTGGGAAATGTATTAATCCGTCTATTCCCTCCAGTCATGGGTTAAATAATAGGACAGATTGGGTTCTATAGCCTTGGTCGGCAACCAGTCTACCGCAGAAAGCAATGGCAACCTACTGCGGGATAATCTTCTGCCCAGTCAGTCATGTCTCTTTCGAGACATGATCGCCCAAGCGTGTATCACGTATGGCACTTAACTGACTGACTGACTTCTTCTCTTATTTCAAAAGCACAATTTGCAAGTTTAAAATGATTCACATTACTATTCGATTAATTGCTTGAACGTATCAATTCAAGTAGAAAACCAAAAATTATTAGAGGGGCACTGACCTTAGATTTGTGAAAATGTATCGGGGACTTGCAGCATCTTTGCCTCCGTGGATACGGGTTCCAAACTGACCAATAGGTTGCAAAAGGTTAATGTTATTGGAACCAACAAAATTTTGAGCCAAATTGATAATAGTGCTCATTAAGGAAGCCTACAAAAAAAAAAAAGATAAACAGTTAATATTAAAAGAAATGCATACAATAACTTACAAAGACATAAGATTTTTATTCATTTGCTAATCTTATTTCAATATTTGTGAAGTCGTGGTACAGTGGATATTAGCTCAGAACAAAAATCAGGAAGCCAAGTTCGAATTCCTTGCATTCACTTATGCGCAAATACCCTTGGGAAAGGTATTAATCCGTCTATTCCCTCCAGTTATGGGTTAAATACGACAAATTTGGTTCTGTAGCCTTGGTTGGCAACCAGTCTACTGCAGAAAGCAATGGCAACCTACTGCGGGATAATCTTCTGCCCAGTCACTCATGTCTCTGTCGAGACATGATCGCCCAAGCGTGTATCACATATGGCACTTAACTGACTAGTTTGGCAGCAAGGTCTCGTCATTTTACAGTTGAAATGGTTAAATGTGGCCGTAAGTTCTATGCTAACAGTTTCTTCTCTTAGCTGTGGAATTATTCTGGCTTCTTGCTTTCCAGAAAACTTTCTTCTTTAAAAATTTAAACCTGATGTCATTGTTATCTATCTTCTTAATTCTCATCCTTTTATTGTTCTCTTACATTAAGTTTTTTTTTTCTCATAGTCTCTCTCGTATTTAGTAACCCCTTGAATCTCCATGGTCTTCTTATTTTGCTTGGGGTGAAATGATGTGGGTGGGGGAAGAGAAAAAAAAATTATAAGAGCAAACAATGATTAGAAGTCAATTAAGTTTTGAATGACCCAATTTGACAGGACTCCTAATAAGAAAACATTTTAACACTTTTTCTGAGAATAGCATCCATTATTATTTCAAATGAAATATTAATCTTCAGTTCTTTCTTTCTTTCACTATATCCATCCCCACACCATTTAGGTCATCTAATTATAGACTTAAAAAAAAAATGTTTTGTCATTGATGCTTGCAATGCGGTGCAAGATACATTTCTTAATTTCTCATCAGAACATAAAAACCAATGTGTGCATATCTAAAAAAAAGCTGAAACCCTGTAATCCCTTATAAGAACAGGCAAAAAAAAAAAAAAAAAGTAACACTTACTTCACCATGATGGTATGCTGAAAGTTCAGCAACTGAGCCAGCCAGCTGAGCAACTTTGATTTCTTTCTTGTCGTTTCTCTTAAAACAAGTATAGATGACTTTACGCTGTCCAGGTTTTAGACCATCCACTAAAGATGGAATGGATCGATTGTTATCCATAAAACTGAACAAGATCAACTCACGGTTGATGAATTCGTTGAATGTCACTTGAGTTGTACCCTTTCCATACAAATAAAGCTGCAAAGAAAAAAAAATTGCAGAAAATTGAACTACTTTTACTTCCTCTATCAAAAAAAAAAAAAAGAACTCTTAATGCCTGGCTTTTCCTTCAGAGATTTATGTTCAAAGAAAAAAGATATTCATTAACCAAATATATGAGAGAGAGTGTGTGTGTGTGTGTGTGTGTGTGTGTGTGTGATGGGGGGGGAATAAATTAAACAAGCTTCTTTTACAGTTGAAACCAAACAAAAAGGTTTAGTTCGCTCAAGGTGGGGAGGGAGGAGAGAAGGAGAAATTCTTGTTATATACATTGTTAAAATTTTAAACATTAAAATAAAATACAGAAACTGTTACCATGAAAGATAAATAACATGTGAACCACACAAATCCTATTCTACAGAGAAATTGGGACATGAGAAAAGCATCAAACGAATGTGTACAAACAAGCAATGTTTACAACTGACCAAACTTCATGGCAGCTTTGAAGGGGGGAAAAACAAAAAAACAAGCATCAAGGTCAGGCAATTTGGTTTTTTTACCTCTGGAAGGCCCATTTCTGTTCTCCTTTTCTTTTCTTCCATCCAGTTAGTCAACCATTCCTTTCGTTCTTCAATTTTCTTTTTACTAAAAGCCTACAATGAGAAAGATCAAAATTAAGAACTACCTTCACATAAAAAAAAAAAAACAACAAACAAAAGGAAGAAAGAGCAAAAGAGAATTAAAGACAAGACCTACCAGATTGATGGAAGCATCGTCCTCAGGGCCTTCATACTTGAAAGGGATTCTGTGACGTTGCATATCGGCAAAATATTCTTTTGCTTCTTTAGCTGTGCTGGTTCCCAAACCTAACGAAGTAAAATAAAAGATTTTTTTCAATCTGAAATATATATTTTGCTTTTCATCTATATTAAATTCATTATTGAAAACATTGTTCTAAAAATTCCGAATATGTTATTCTTTTATTCAAGTGAAAATAGAAATCAACTGAATGTGAATATTACTTCTTGACTGATGTTGTCTTTAAAGACCAACAATCCAAATAAAAGGCTTTACAAGCTGCTTCTAGAATTAAGATCTCAGTAAAAGACAAATTAATATTTCAATAAATTTTCGTTGGGTAAGGAGATGTACATTGGAGAAAATTGCAAAATCCTAAGAAAGGTTAAATTTTCTTGCTTAATTACACCCCTCTCCATTTCCTTACAAGATAACTTTCAGTACTATTTCTACAAAAATAAAAAGTCAAAGTGATGCCATAATGGTATTTCTTTTCAAATAAAAAAGAATTCATTTTCTTTTTAGAAACAATTCCAACTGATGTGAATGAAAAATAATGTACTTTTGCGAAAACTGTGTCTTACCGTTGAACAGTGTATAATTCTAACTACATTTAGGAATAATGAGAAAAAAAAAACCTTTGTAGTATTTGATTCTCCATGTATGCCATTGGTCAGTCTCACGTTGCCATTCCTCAAATTCTGGAATGCTGTAAAAAGATCGCTCTTGTTTGTTCTTTGTGACCTGGAAAAGAAAGAAAAAAAATTCTTATCAGAAAACCAAATTAGTCACAAGGAAATTTATTTCATAATAATAGGAAAAGTCTTACCCAGAGATCTATTATATCTAGTAGTAGTATTACAAGGTGTAAACAAACAACATGTCAGTCAGTCAGTCAGCCAAGTACCATACATGATACACGCTTGTCTGGGCAGAAGATTATCCCGCAGTAGGTTGCCATTGCTTTCTGCGGTAGACTGGTTGCCGACCAAGGCTATAGAACCCAATCTGTCCTGTTATTTAACCCATAACTGGAAGGAATAGACGGATTAATACCTTTCCCAAACATGACATGGATTAAAATTGGAGAAAGAAGAATGAAGTCATGATAACTAAATTTGAATGACATCTACTGGTTGGTTTCTGTAAGTTAACTGGGAAGGGATTGCCTTGATTAGATAGACTAGCAGGGATGATAAAAGTTCAAATCTCATTCGAGGTTCTTTTATTTTCAAATTCAGGTTGCTTAAATAAAAAAAAATAAAAACTCAACCCAAGTATTTCAATAAAAAGAAACAAAAACAAGTAAAAATTAATGTTAAATTGCTAACATGTCTAATTATCCATTACAAAATGTTGGTTGGTTGGTTGGTTTGTTTTTATGGCATATCAACCTCGACAGGTCATTTATTGACAACTAAATTTTATTTATTGCTGGTAATACCTTTTTCTTTCAACAATTTATTTATTTATTTATTTTTTTTATATAAGTTTTGTGTCTAATAATACTTTTTTCTTTTCGAGTATCAAGATTCATTAAGATTTGTTTTTAAGGATAGGGTCCCCAAGTCCTACCCTGTTATTTAACCCATAACTGGAGGGAAAGGATGGATTAATACCTTTCCCAAGGGTACCAGTGCTTAAGTGAATGCAGAGTATTCAACTGGAATTCAAACTCAGTTCACCGATTTCTCTTTCCCAGCCGATATCCACTGCACCACAATGCACATCCGTCACTAAATGCTTACAGCACCTGGTATTCCCAAGCGGTCACCCATCTAAGTACTGACCAGGCTCAACGTTGCTTAACTTCAGTGATCGAGCAAGAACCGGTGTATTCAACGTGATATGGCCGTAAGCCATTACAAAATGTAACACAGGTAAAAACTTCAAATAGAGTAGGGGTTTAAAATAAGTTCTTTTTTTTTGGACACACACACACACCATATCCTGTTCTGCAGAATCCCAAGTAGAGATTTATGCTAGCGACACAATTTACTCCTGTCTCATTAAGAAATCTGCTGATGCTGACAAAGCAAATTTAGCTGCTGAGCTTGAAAAAAAACCTCCAATCTATGGTGGACTGGGGTAAGAAATGGCTCGTAAATTTTAATGCTTCCAAAAACAAAGCTGTTATCACAGACAACCGCTCCTACCCCGCATCTGAATGGATCATACTAGTCTCCCTGAAAGCAACACTGTGCCTCCTAGGTCTAAATCTATCAGCTGACCTCAAGTGGAATGATTACATTGAATCCATAGCTAAATCTGCTGCTCAGAAAGAAGGTTGGTTCCCTTTGTAGGGATAGGAAGTTTTTCTCATCTATAATACACATATATAAATCTACCATCCACCTGTGCATTAAATACTGCTGTCCCATCTGGTTGGGTGTCCCTGCTCTTCATCTCGGGGTTCTTGACAAAATCCAACGGAGAATCTGTAATGTAATTGATCCCAACCTGGTAGCTCAACTCCAGTCACTTTCTCACCGACGTAATGTGGCTTCCCTCTGTCTCTTCTACAAATACTTTCACGGCTTTTGTTCTGATGAGCTTAGCTCGCTGGTGCCCACTCTGCATGAATTTACTTGAGCTGCTAGACTAGCAACTAGGTCCCACCCTTTTACAGTGAAACCAATTGAATGTAACAGCAACTTCTACTCTAACAGCTTCTTTGCTCACACTTCCCACCTGTGGAATTCTCTTCCGTATACTTGCTTCCCTGAAACACCACAATCTCCAAGAATTTAAATGCAAAGTCAATTGCCATCTCTTATCTTCCCCGACAACCCTTGTATCTTTTTGTTCTTCCTTTACGCTCTACTTTCATGCAGTTCTCTTCACACCTGTATTCACATCCTGTTCTTACTCATTCTCTGACTCCCCTGTAACTTGTTCCTCTTTCTCATCTCACCTCTTCAGTAACCCCCTGCACACCAGTGGCAGTTCTGCCTTGCTTGGGGTGAAATGATTAAAAAAAATAAATAAATATTAAAGCCATTTGTTCAAAAAGCTTATTGCATAAGAGAATCTCATTAAATAGATAACCCCAGGGTTATCAGAGAAGAAAAAAAAAAAAAAAATCAAAAGAAACATTACCTTCACAATTGGGGTGATGAATTCTTCCACCAGATTGTGTTTGAGTAGACTTGGCCAGAAGTGATGGAAGAAATTAATGAGCAATCCTTTAATATGGGAGCCGTCATTATCCTGATCAGTCATTATCATGATCTTTCCGTAGCGAAGGCTGCGAATTTTTTCAATATCTTCATATTTTTCTTTGAACTGGAGCCCCATGATTTTCACCAAGTTATTGATTTCTGCATTTTCCATGATCTACCAACAAATGTATTACTTTCATTAATATCTGGAAATCACAAGCATTAAATTTAGAAAAGTAAAAATACATTAACACACAAAATTTCCTTTAGATCATACTCATCTTTTGTAAACCTTTACTGAGTTTTAATCTGGAGAATGATATGCAGAAATACTTTCATTTCTTAACAAAAAGATAGCAGCACATATCAGTTATTTTTTGACAAATTAAAAATTCAGTATATTTTGCTGAAAACAGGGTTTACAATTGTCCATTAACAACAACCGTCTAGTCGTTCTATAAAACAATGCAACTTAGTAAAAACTTCTTTTTTTTTCTTTTAGTACAGTGTAACCCTGATATAAGAGATTTGTCGGGACCAGATAAAAGTTATCTTATATCCGGGTTTGGTCTATTTTATATACATTACCACGGGCTCTAATTTGGGACCAGATAAAATCTCTCTTATATCCGGGTTATACTGTAATGAAAATATTTTAATTGTCACTGGTTTCACAAAATGGTCCCCCCAATTTTTCTATCAATCTATTTTCTTGTTACCCCTGAGAAGGGAAACGAGTGGAGGTCAATTTAAATTGAAAGCAGACAATTTTCTGCTGATGTAACATGGTCAAAACAGGTGTTTCAATCACAAGGATAAATCTGCATAAACACATTATACGAGAGAGAGCGAGAAAACAAAAATGTTAAAAAGAATCCGTTACCTGCTTGTGAGTAGCTTCTCTAACGTTGAGCACTTTACCCTTCAAAGGGAAGACTCCATAACAATCTCGACCAACAATTCCGAGACCAGCCACAGCCAAAGACTTGGCTGAATCTCCTTCAGTCAAGATCAGAGTACAGCTGTTAGAATTCTTTGTTCCTGCTAAATTGGCATCATCCAGTTTAGGAATGCCTTTCAATTTCGAGTGCTTAGAACTGTGGCATTTCTTTTGCAGCTGAGCTTGTTCTTTAAACTTCATCCAGCTCATGACACTTTCAACAATGCCACACTTGGCAACCTAAAAGCAATAAACAATTAGAAATAAACCGACTAACAACTCATCACAAAATTCTATATTGCACAAATCCAGAATCTGTCACTGATATCAAAAACATCAAAACAACACTTACAGCAGTAATGAATTTTTCTGATGGTTGACATTTGGATCCAAAGCTTTTAGGTTGTAGTGTCATATTTTCTTTGGTTTGGGAATCAAATGATGGATTTTCAATGAGGCAATTTACAAACAGCCACATGTGACTTTTGATCTGAAATAACAGAAATTATTAAGTAAATTGAGGTATTTATCTTAAAGCATTAATAATTGTCATTTTCAAATTAAATGTTAATTATAAATTTACTTTTCAGCAAAAGAGCATCAAGATACTTATTGAATGTAAATTTCTAAATTTTGATCAAAGTAAGTAATGATAATTTAAGTATTTTTTTTTCTATGGTAGAAACTTGATTTTTATACATCAAAATCCAAATGTTAAAAACCTAGCAAAAGCAACAAGCCTGACTTTAAGAAGCAAGTTTAAAAAACAAAACTTGAAATAAATTACTAAAGGTAGTTTAAGCCTTTTGTTTTCACGGGTTAATCATGTAGAAGGCTTGAAATTAATTTTCTCTTATCAAAGCAACCAGAGCTTCATTTGGAGTTTCAATGCCAAGAAGGCAAGAGCCTGGTTCACGGGGGGAGGGAGAGAGAGAGAAAGAGAGAGAGCACACGCAGCAAACTATCACAGAAACTGCTATTGAAAGACCCAATTGGCTGGTCAGAAGAATTGCCAGATTTAATGTGAAGATAAGAAAGTGGAAAATTTATAGACTATGCATTTCACTTAGAGTGTTTTTTCCCCTCTGTCTTTGTCATGTTATAATAAAAGAAGAAAAAAAAACTATGTAAGGGAAAAATGGGGACCATAAATCAAATTAAATTTTTATCATATCTAATGTCCAAACTTAATATGCAGATAATTTTCTAAACATATACCATTAAATATAACAGTGAATGTCTACTATGTTTAATCACGAGCCATTCTAAACATCGTATTCTGGCTTTAATTCCAGGTGAAAATAAAGACAATAATTGTCCAACATTTGGATATTTTCTTTTATTATGCTGGTTCTAAGCTTTTGGCTCACATGAACCATAAAGACATCCATGCTTTGATTTTATATATATATATATATAGTAAATAACTAACCTAAAGAGCCAACGAACCTACCAAGGTTTCACCTAACCGGATCTTCGGGGAAGGTTGTTTTGTTTTAGGTTGCTCATCTTGGGTTTTTTTTTCTTTGGGCTACATAGTTTAACTGATGTGCAAGTGCTTGGCTCGTTCCTTTTTTATTACCATTTTTTCCTTCTGCGTATGTACTCCGAGGGTTTTTCGAAACAAGTATAGCGATACGTTTTTATATATATATATATATATATACACACACACACACACAATAATTTGATAACTGTTAGATTTTTCAATCAGTCCACCAAAACTAGTGTTTATATGATTTAATTAAAGAAGCTGAACAAATTGAAGACAAAAAAAATAAAAAATAAAAATAAAACTGAAAATAGCCCAAACTTGCCCGAAACACTTACTTGGAAAGGTTTTATATTGAGACCTCCTTTGTTCTTCTTTTTCACAATCTCAATGATTTTGTTTACCAAAGGATCAGCAACATGGTCAACATGGCGGCCACCCTAGAAAGAAATAATGAAACACAAAGATTTATTAAGAAACAAAGGAAGAAGGAAAAATAAGAGGTTGAAAGAGAAATAAAGCCATACTTACTTTGGATGTTGAAATACTATTCACAAAACTGGCCTGTTGAAAGCCTTGGTCACTAATGGTGACAGCAATTTCCCATCTTTCAGACACTTGTTCATAGACAATTTTAAGAGGTTGACCAGCATCATCAACTTTTTCTTTTATGTAAAGATCCACATAATCCTTAAAGTTTTTCACCTGAATGGATGAAAAATTAAAAGATTAAAAAAAAAAAAATTTTTTACAAGTCAAGCAAAAAAATATTCTAACTATAAATCCTTTTTTTTTTTTAACATTAAAATCTTTCTTCCTTATAACATTTTGAGAATATTGCAACATAAAAAGGAATTATTTTAGGTAAGGGTTCATAAATTGTAAAATTCATCTCAAGCCATAGAAAGCAAATCATGTCAATTTACCTTGGAATAATTTTAATATTTAATCAAAAAGACAAAGGAAAATGTAATTCAATTTATGACCCAAATGTTTAAGAGCATGAAATAATTCATAATTGAAGTTGACATTTTTTGGATAATGTTAACAGACACTCAAGTTTTTATCACAAGAAGAAATATGTTAAGTTTGCATGTCACTCCCACCATGTTTAATGTTAAATCCCAATTTTAAAAAATATTCAAAGATCATTTTTAGAAACGTACAGGAACTCTTTTGCCATTTAGAATGACTTTTACACCTCTGGTTGACGCAGCAACATCAAAGGCTCGTCGGGTGAACAAAGCCACAATATCCTTTTCCAGGGTGGTCATGCCAAATTTAGGTAAATCAGGTGAAAAAGTAATACAAGTAAAATCTTCTGCTCGGGATTCAGTCAAGACTGGATCTGATGCCTTCAACATGTTATTAGTCCATGTCTAAGAGAAGGAGTGGAAAGAAAAAAGAAGTATAACACATGGAGGCATGAAACAAAAATTCAGAACATTTAAATGCCAACAAACTAAATATCCAATCAAAATTGAATGCAGTAAAAAAAAAAAAAAAAAAAAAAAAAAAAAAAAAAAAAAAAAAAAAAAAACAAAAACACACACACACACGTCCTTAAAATTAAACTTTAAAAACACCCATTTTAGGAATTAGTATTTAAATTCCTTTAATTAAACAAGATTTCTGATATTGTTCAAAATAAACTAAATAAATTTCAACAAAGCTCCTTAATATTTTTAAAGCCTTTAGGTCAGATGGAAAAATCTAACATTTTTTCTAAAGCTTGAGTTACATTAAATGTGGAAGGCAGAAAAAAGTTTTCCGGTGGACCTGAAGCAAACTATCACCACGTTTAATTTTGTTGTTTTTCATTTTTTTTTTTTTTACTTTTTCCACCACAATTCTATCGATTTTTTACTGAAACTTTCCAATGATCAAAAATTTTTTTTTTAAATTACAATATTAAAACAAATTTGTGAGGGGTAAATTACTCATACAACGTTTAAGTAAATCGATCCTCCATTTTCAATCCACTATAAGGCTGTATGAGAAACTGGTCCCTGCCCTTAAAATTGTATAAACATTGAAATTTTTTTTGTCATTCATAAAGTTTAAGGTGTAAAAGATAATATTGCACAGAAAAAAGTCCAAAAAATTTGATAATGAACAAATTTAAAGGTGGCAGTAATGTTGTACTGGCGACTGGTTTCAAAATGGAGGCTCGATTTACTATAACGTTGTATGAGAAACTGATCTCCCCCTCAGAAAATGTTTATATATTGAAATTTAAAAAAATTTTTTTGTCAATCATAAAGCTAAGGGGGTAATCAATAGGATTGCGCTGAAAAAAGTGAAAAAAGATGAAAACCAACAAAATTAAACATGGTGGTAGTCTGCTTCAGGTCCGCCAGTTTTCCTTATGTAAAACCCCAAATTAATATGTATTTTTCTTGTTGTAAAGCTGTTTTTGTTCAGAATAGCCAAGAATTAAAAGAAGGCCGCAGAGAGAGAGAGAGAGAATCGAAGAAACAGAAGGCAGGTTTATATTCAATACTTGATACACAGAATAGAAATACTTGAGATAAGTTAAATACTATTCAAAATCCCCTCGAATGTGGATATTCACCTTGTTTATAAATAAAGAGCAGAAAATGTTGCAGAGTATTACTTGACATACTATCTACTATGAAATTCCCATAAATGGAGCCCCCCCCCATTCCTGAGGCTTCAACACAAAGTAATTGATTATCAAGCTTTATAAATAACATTATCCAAATACATACTTGTTTAAATGCTCTTTTGTATTCTTGACAGGAAGTTTCAACAATAAACTTTGTACTGAAGATGTTACATAATTTAGCACCATATCCATTACGGCCACCTGAAGAAAGAAAGAGAAAGAACAGAATCAGATAAAGAAATCAAAGTATTTTCAAATTTATTTTCCTCTTCAACTAAGCCATTATAAGACATAACCAAAAGCAGAATAAGTTTAGTCATCCAATGCTAAACAGTTACCTGAAAACAAAAATATTTACAGACCTCATTTTGGCATGTTCAAAATATTCATTTCGTAGAATCACTATACATAGCCACAAATACTAAAATTTGAAAAATATTTTGCAAGAACACATTTTTTTTTTTCATTAAGTGTTTCTACCTTATTTGTAATACTTTACTATCAACTTGGATATTTAATAAGTTTCAGATTTGTATGTGAAAAAAAAAAAAACTGAACAATTTTCCTACTAAAGCCTATATATATATATATATATATATATACATACATACACACACACTAGCATCATAGCCTGGCATTGCAAGTGCAACTCAGAACATTTTAGTAGTAGGAGAAGATGCCACTTTTTCTTTTACATAATTTGTTTTTGTTTGAAAAAAACTTTTTAAGAAAATATTTCTTTTGTTTCAAAATTATGGGGAAAATATTCACATTTTTTTTTTAACCAAATGAATTTTTAAAACTTCGGAATAAAAATTAAATATGAAGGCTTTTTTTTCCCTTTCTTTTCTTAATAAAAAATATTTTAGTTGCGTTTGACACATACGATTTGATTTCTGTTGTGATGTAATTCAGCAATCATCTTAGATCTTTTATGGAACAAATTTAAACAATTGGCCAAAGAGTGCGAAAGAGAAAATTGCTGAACTTAAAACTCAAAAAGTATGTGTCGACCTGGCTTCCCTGTAGATATGTATCCCTAGAAGGTTTGAATGGCATAGCTTAAAAAATGTAGGCGTGCATAGGGAACAGTCACACACAGACTGCCTTTATATATATATATATATATATAGTCATCCGTAGACAGATCTGTTTCACTGTATCACAGCTCATCAGTACGGTTAGACTCCGATTGCTTTTAACCCAGGATTGAAACCTGACCGAATTGGCGTCATGTCAGCGATTCTATATATATATATATATATATATATATATATATATATACTTACAGGAGTGCACTAATTGTTACTAACATCTTGTGAATCGCTTACAAACTTTATTGAACCCGTTTTAAAAAGAACAAAATACTGATTATATAAGCTCTTTATAGATTTCAATTTTTTAATATTCTTATTATTCTATCTTTGGATATTTCAATGAAGTGTTATACAGTGACATGGGGGGGGGGGGGTGAGCACAAGATATGACCGTACCTGTAACCTTCTTTTCCGAGTCATCATAGTTGCTAGATGTGAGTAGATGACCAAATATCATTGTTGGGACATACATCTTCTCAGTTTTATGTTCCACAACAGGAATTCCTTTCCCATTATTCCAGATTTTGATCTTATTATTTTCACTGAAAAAAGAAAAAAAAAGTAATATCTGACATTTGTTATTTGAAACATTTTAGCAAATTATCACAATGCATTCACTTTGAATCAATGAGGGGGAAAAAAACAAAAAAAAAAAACAATCATTCATGACACAGAAAATTATTTCAACTTAGATTTCATTATGACTTTTTTTTTTTTTTTTTTATTAATCATATCACCCCAAGCAAGGCGGTGACGCCACTGATGCGTAGGGGGCTACTTCGATGATAGGAAAAAAAGAAAGCCGGGAACCACATCCTAAACAGGAAACAAGGGATGAGCCTCTTCACCTGTTCAAAAGATGTGGGTGGAGTGTGAACCGGGCGATAGTTAAGTCTATCTACAAAATTATAAATTTAAACAATTCTTTACTTCGTGTTTAGTTTGTTAAATTTAGCTTATTTCTCTACATGAAGAATTATATACAATGTGCGATAGATGAATTGTAGTCTAAGTTATGCAAGATTGAAAACAACACATCTCATTTTAAGAGATATTTACCAAAATCACACAAAAATATCTTGAAATACTGAAGAGTAAATTTATTTAATAAGATCACCATTTGCATTAACCACAGCCTCCAAAACCTCCTGCAACTTTTCTGAACAATCTCCTTTTTAAAGTTAGCAAGCACTGCCTTATAATCCTTGCCTTTAATCCATCTTGGGTGTTACAAAGATTTGTTGGCCCCTCACTCAACTGCTCTCTACACACGTTCAATAATCCAGTGGGTTGCATCCTGAAATCTCCAAGTGTATTTGTCATTCTCATCCTGTCAACTTCTATGACATCTTGGGACTTCCAGGGAATCATTTTCCTTTAACCCGAAAGTCAGTGCACTTGATGTGGTCGCCGAAATTGCCTTGCAACCATGGCTGGGTTCTTCTACTTGTGTAGAATGATACAAACGCCTGCTGCGAGACATTAGGTCTTCCAGAAGACACCACACTCTTAACCCAGGGCAGCACTATCACCTCAAGGCACTTGATGCGGATATTCGTGTTGAGTAAGGTTTTGTGGGTAGATGAATAGAGGCATAATGTCGCTATCACTAGCGATTGCTCAAAACACGTTTGTAATCACCATTAAACTCCTCCAACTCTTTCCAAATCCTCAGATTCACACCCAAATGTTTGTATTTGGACTTTCAGTGTTAATTCCAAGCAGTATTGAACAGGTGAAGAGGCTCATCCCTTGTTCCCTGTTTAGGATGTGGTTTCAAGCTTTCTCTTTTCCAATCTGTTGACTCTTTTCGTTTTTCTTTTTCAATTGGAGTAGATAGACTAAACTATCGCCTGGTTCGCACTCCATCCATGTCTATTGAACAGGTGAAGAGGCTCATCCCTTGTTCCCTGTTTAGGATGTGGTTTCTGGCTTTCTCTTTTCCAATCTTTTCACTCTTACGTAGCCCCCTGCACACCAGTGGTGTTACCGCCTTGCTCGAGGTGATATGATTTAAAAAAAAAAAAAAAGTATGGCATGCCATTTTTAGTTTGAGTTTTGTTTAACGGCATATCAACACCTCTGTGGGTTATTTAATGCCAAAAAGGTGGGATTTTACGGTTTTTTTTTTTTTTTTTGGTTATAGTGAGAATGCTAACCCAGTTAGATTTTAATGAAATTTATTTTTTTTTTTTTTTTTTTTTAGAAAACGGAAAATGTCTTCCAGTTTTGTATTCATAAAAATTTTGCTGAGAATATATATATTTTTTTATAGAAGGTTGTGGGAATAATTTTTTTTTTTTTTTTTTTTTGCTATGTCGAAAAAGACAGCTACTAAGTGTTCCTTTTTTATGTTTGCTTTTCTAATAAATGTTTCCATTCTTATGAGATGATCTATTGTGCTCATTCCCTTTTGAAAACCGAATTGGTATTTGGTTATTTTGTTGTTTTCTTTTCAAGTACCAGACCAATCTTTTGTTAATCATTTGCTCCATGATCTTGCACAAGCAGCTTGTTAAAGAAATGGGTCTGTAATTTTGAGGATCACTATTATCTTTTCCTTGTTTAGGGATTGGTATGATGGTGGTTTGTCTCCATGAATTTGGGATCTTTCCAGTTATCCAGATTTTATTGTATGTATGTAAGAGGTAATCTAGGAATTCTTGTGGGAGATGTTTGATAAATTCATATCGTATTCCATCCGGTCCCTCTGTTGTATTGTGGGAAGTTTGGATGGATTCCTTGAGTTCCGTCATGGTGAATAACTTGTTATAATCTTCCATGTTTTTGGATGTGAAATTAAGTTTTATTTTTTCCTCTTTTATTTTTATATTCTGGAATTTCTGGTTTTTATCCGCCTTGGAGTTTTTTGAATAGATTTTGGCTAATAGATTGACAATTTCTGATTTGGTAGTAGCTTTGTTTTTTCCTGTTCCGAGGTGACTTATGGGAAAGGATTGATGTTTTCCTGATATTTTCCTTATGTCCCATATTTGTTTAGGTTTTGTATTATTGTTTAGGTTGTTTATATATTTTTACCAGCATTCTCTTTTTGCTTCTTTTATAACTGCGTGATTTCGCTCTAAGTTTTTTGTATTCGTTTAAATTTTGTGTAGTTGGTGTAGTGTTGAATTTACGCAGTTCTGTACGTTAGAGAGTTATTGCTTCTTGGCATTCCTTATTGTACCAAGATTTGTTTTGTTTTTGGTTTGCCCTTTAGGGATGCATTCGTTTGCTATCTGGGTGAGGGTCTCTATAAAACAGTTCTCTTCCGCATCTTGGTTTCCTTTTTTTAATTAGTCTCTTTTTGAACTCTCTTTGGTATTTCTCCCAGTCCGCTCTTTTCAGCTTCCATCGAATGGGGGATTCCTCGTTTGGTGTAGAGATTTCTAACACAATAGGAAAGTGGCCACTACCACATGGGTCTTCATAAGTGTTCCATTTAAAGTCTAAATATAAGGTGGGGTCGCAGAGTGTAAGGTCTATAGCTGTATATGTGCCTGATGCTGGGTGTAGATAGGTGTAGTTGTGTTTGCTTAGGAGACATAGATTTTTTTTTATTTATTATATTTTCTATTTCACCCTTCTTGTTTGTTTCTTTACTCCGCCATAACACATTATGACTGTTTAAATCCCCTAGTAAAATAAATGGTTTTGGGAGTTGTTTAATCAATTGGTCAAACTCAGTTTCACTTATTGTATTTTTTGGTGGGATATAAATGGAGCATATTGATATGGTTTTGTGTAATGTAGCTGAGATTGCAATTGCCTGCATATTTGTATTAAGGTTTATTCTGCTTTGTGGTATTTTGTTGTTTATTAATATAGATGTTCCGCCTGAGGCTCTGTTTTCTTTATTTATATCATGGTATTGGGGTATATTTTTGGACATTGATTTGGTTATTTTCTTTTAGAAGGGTTTCTTGTAAACATACTATTGTAGGGTTAAAAATCATTATCAGTAACATCAATTCGTTCCAGTTTGCTCTCAAACCTCTGATATTCCATTGTATGATTTTGTTAGTCATAGATGTCACTTCTATGTTCTTCTGTATCCATTGCCTCGAATCTGTTTTGTGTTAAGATTCTTGTTTTGGAAGGTGAACGAGATTTGACTTTTCGTTTTTTGGTTTTAAGTTCTTGTTTGGTGGGTTCATGTTCTGTTACTTTTGTTTCATGAGTGGATTTTTGTGTCTGTCTTTTTGGTTCTGTGGGTGTTTCTGTAGGTATTACAAAGTTTTGAGGTTTCGTAGATTTTTTTTATTATATTTGAGAGCTCTGTTCTGCTGTATTTTTTGTCTTTATTAGGTGGGCTTTGTTTTCAATGCTTATTTGATTCAAAGTTTTCTTAAATTCTAGTAGTCCCTTCATTTCATTGAGCAGTTTCGAGATATCTTCCAATTGGATGTTGGTTGGGTTTATTTTACTCGTGTGGTGATTTGTTTCGTTGATATTCGTTGTTTTTTTTTTTGGTTATATCAACATATTTGATAATTTCTGTTAGTTTGCGTGCTTCTTGAAAGGTTATATCTTTAGTATATTTTATTTTGGAGATGTTCCATGTTTAGTTTTTGATATCCTATTTGGATTTTATTTGGGATTTTGGGTGTATCAAAGGTCAGGATGTATGTATTTGTATTTATGGTTTCTCCTGTTTTTTGTTTTTTTTTTTTAATTTGTATTTGTACATTTATCACATTCTGATTTTTGAGATTAGTTTTGATCTCTTCTAAGGTGCCTAGTGATAGTTCAGAGCTTTTGACTGCTCCTTTGCTTGTATTTAATGTCTTATGAAGGTAGGTTTTGATTTTCATATTGTCAATGTATTTCCATTTGAAGATTTCTTCTGCTTGTTTTTGGTTAGTTATTTCTAACAAAAGAGTCCCCTTGTTTAGTTTTTTGACCATTTTTGGTCTGATATTTTCGGAAAGAATTCTTTCAATTCTGAATGGAGAAAGCTTTGTTATAGGTCCTCCTTCAGTTGCTTCAATTACAATATATAGTGGAAGGTTCGGATTTTTTGGTTTAATCGCGTGATCTGTGTCTGAGCTGGATGCATCAGAGTAGTTTCTTTTTTGAGGCTTGATTGTGAACACAGTTCATTTAATGGTTTTTTTCATCACTCCTACTCCCCACCCACCTCGGAGTCCTATATGAGAAGTGTTTGGGGAGGGGAACCATTCGCCCCAACACAACAAGGATACAGGAACGGTATACTCAATCTTGATGGGAGTCCCCAGCACCTGTAGTTTCTTTCGTTTGCTAAAAACTAAAGTCTTAATTTAGTAGCCTCTTTTAGTAAACTTAAGGGTTTCAGCTGTCTCAATATTAATTCCATCAAGTTGATTGACCCTTCAGCCACCGCTTAATAAATCAGTTCGTTATCTGATGTGGAGAGCGTTAGTGTATTTTCGTGTTTTGTAAGTCTGATTTAGTGCTTGGCATGACCAGCCGGTTGATCGGATCGGGCCTCTCCGACTGCCCGTCTAAGGGCTAAAGTGGTGTGTTGCATATCCGTGACAACTTTATACCTCGATCTCGACCTGATCAACCACCGGGGGAGGGGGGTGTAGTTGACGTATTCTGATGCCCCACCAACAGGGTCGTGCCATTTTTAAAGATCTGGCAGAGTGGGTTGTGTCACAGTGTTTTTTTTTTACAGTAGTGCCCGACTGACCCTACTAAACTGTGAAGTCAAAATCAAGCAATGTGCAAAATTAAAATTAAAAAATGGCAACAATTTACACATCGCACCCTAATCAACACAAGAGAGAAAATTAATTCTATATTAGGAACTCGACTGAACTGAACTACAAGTATCATACACAAAATAAAAATTTTAAAAGATAAAATTTATAAAAGTCAAATCATATACAAATGTCTATAGAATTGGTTCAAATGATTCTTTCAGACATATTTCCAAATTAAACCAGGATCTAACAGAAAACTTTTATTGCAATTTATATATGTATGCTAAAAAAAAAAGTTGGACGAGAATTTAATGGAAATATCAAACTCAATTGGAAAACTATTTTGACAAGATTAGGTGGACAAATGATATCTGAAAAATTGTGACAACATAGAATCCATAAAAAGCAACTAAACACTTGACCTTTACTCCAAATGTATTGTGATAGAAATTATATTTTAATTCCAACTAGATTAATTTTTCTTGCTGGATATGTAAACCTTCAAGGAAAAAAAGAGAGAGGAGGGGAAACAAAAAAAAAATAAAAAAGAAAAAAATTAAATTTAATAAAAATATAATTCTTGTAAGAATGTTGAAGTAAAAATAAGTACAAAAAAGTCAAGTGTTCAAACACTTAATGTGAATTGGCTAATGTAACTATTGGGGAGGGGGATCTGACGATGTTTAAATCTGATATTTTGGCAATGCAAAAGTATCAAATTTAAGTTTTTAAAATTGTGTGTTTGGCCAGAACACACTGACTAAAAACAGAAATTTGGAATGAGAATTTAAAACACAATCTGACGAACTCCCCACCCCTGGTGCCATAACTACATGAATTTAAGCATGCTGTGGATGTGCGTTGTGGTGCATTGGATATCGGCTTGGAACGAGAAATGGGGGGGTTACCAAGTTCGAATTCCAGCCGAATTCCTTGCATTCACTTACACGCAAATACCCTTGGGAAAGGTATTAATCCGTCTATTCCTTTCAGTTACGGGTTAAATAACAGGACAGATTGGGTTCTATAGCCTTGGTCGGCAACCAGTCTACCGCAGAAAGCAATGGCAACCTACTGCGGGATAATCTTCTGCCCAGTCAGTCATGTCTCTTTCGAGACACGATCGCCCAAGCGTGTATCACCTATGGCACTTAACTGACTGACCAGATTGCTATCCAGGTGCCTCTATTCAAAAAGTTTCTTATCTTGCACTTCCCACCTGTATAACTCCCTTATGTTTACTTGCTTCCCTGATAGCTACAATCCCCAAATGTTTAAATTTCACGTCAATTGCAATCTCTTACCTTCTTGAGCCACATTCATTGTTTAACCTTTCTTCAATACACCCTGTACCTAGTCTTTTCTTTTCACTGTAACCCCCTACACACTAGTGACAGTTCCACCTTCCCTAGGTGGGCATGACGATGACCCCCCCCCCCCCCAAAAAAAAACATTGTTATTACAAGCCCAGCCTCCCAATATGGTGCAATTTTCAGAAATGCCTTTAAGGATGAAGTATGTTGTTTTTGCCCTGCTGACAGGTTCAAGTGAGTTGATTTCTTCAGACAAGTTTGTTGATTTTGGGCAAGGAATAAAAAGAAGCCATTCATATAAAGAAATAGATGATTTATCAAGGAAAAAATCTTACTTGTCAATATCAATTTTGATGGTGTTCATCTTTGGATCCCTTTGTTTGTTGTCAGCTGCATTGACTAAGGAAAGGAAAAGAGATTTCATTTTTACAAATACATTAACAATGAAGGTATAAAAATTCACTCAGAAAAGAAAAAGTTCTGTAATAAATAAACTTTTATAAATTATAAGGCATTATTAAATTCATATTTAAGCAACTTACCGAGAATTTCATCAAATATTTTGTATAAGCCAGGGACATAGGAAATTTCCCTTTGGACCATTTTTGTAAGTTCATCATCCAGGACATACATATTCTGAAAACAAGTAGAAAACTTGGTTCAGTAAATGGAAAATAGAATACGAGAAAAAAAAAAAACTTGGTTTTTTCAGAACAGTAAGTCCTTGTATGTACAAATCTCTCTCTTACTTCATGTGAAATCATGAACATCATATTTTGTTTTTGCTGCAATATTTACAAGTAATAATCTTATAACACGACTAAGAGAAATTTCAAATGATTAATGTCAAATTTCACAAATAGAATTCAATCACATTGTTCTTTTTTGTATAAAAAAAGAGAAAAGAAAATTCATACAAAACAGTAGTTCTTGGGGTTTTAATTGGATAAAAAATGTAATCAGCGTTATATAATAACCTTGTGTGTGTGTGTGTGTGTGTATATATATATATATATATATATATATATATAGAGAGAGAGAGACACACACACAGAATTATACAATAAATGTAATTAGCATGGTAATTACAAGGAACAACAAATATCAACCAATGGTAGTTAAAAAGAATGATACGCAACAGGCTAGGTACCCCAGAATTGGATGCACTAAAATGCTATCATTTATGAAATAGACAAGTCGTGAAAATATAATTGAACACTTTTGTGTCCTTGAAACAGTAAAATTATATAAGATTACGTGTAAATGCAGTAAAGTATATAGGAGAGAAAGCAGTCTTCTCATTACAGTTGTTTCAAGGGACATAATCCATAACAAAAAAAGAGAGCTAGAACGGGGGGGGGGGGGGAATGAAAAACGGCATATGGCATGGCAAACAATTTGGAGAGACCAGAAAACTGATAGAGAGTACGGCTAGAAAGTGAGGCCACACACACACACACACACAGGTTATTATTAACCTTTCAAACATCTTTCATTAAATATGGCTGGCAAGGAAAATTTTTGTTGTTTCTTTTTAAGTGTTTTTTACAGCATCTTAACATTCCAGTTTAGTAGATGTGCGTTTTGGTGCAGCGGATATTGGCTCAAAACAAGAAATTTGAGCCGAGTTCCAATTCCAGTTGAATTTGTTGTATTTGCTTACATGCAAATATCCTTTATTGACTGAATATCAGAACAAAATGGGTTCTATAGCCTTGATTGGCCACTAGTCTACTGCAGAAAGTAATGGTAACCTACTGCAAGAAAATCTTCAGCCCACTCAGTCATATTTCTTTTGAGAAATGTTCAACCAAGGATATATCAACGTACGGCACTTAACTCATAGAAGATATAAAAATTGTCCATAATTTTTTCTCATCTCGAGCCTTTTCAGCCACTTTTATAGCCATTCTCAGGATTGTTTTTGTCTCTGGTGTTGCTTTTTGGCTCATGTTTTGACAGTTACATAGTATTTTAGTTTTGTGTTGTTTAAAAAAAAAAAAGAGGGAATGTTCATTCCAGGCCCTCACACACCACATGACGAGAATTTGCATGAGTATATTTTTATTTCTACAAAACTTTCAATCCTCTATTTCCACCATTAAATAATGTAAAGTTGATGGTAGGAGAGAAATGTGTGTCTCTTGAATAGCAACATGTTCGATATTGTGATTTATATAGAACTCTTGTTTTTGATCTGAATTCCCTTAATGGTTCTACTCCAGGAGGTGTTTATATGCCCAATATAGGTAATTGAAGTGTGACAAGAAACAGTCTTGTACTGGGCATTGAAATTCATAGACTATATTAGTTGCTGCTAGTTTATATGGGGTTATTTTGATTAGTGATAAGGTTTGCAGTTTTCTATTTTCTGTAATATATTACAAAACTTACATATTTTCAGGAATTATGGTACAAATATGTTAATGTTTAGTTTGTGGTATTTTTATTACTGGTGTTGCGTAAAAAATCTACAAATAATTTTATTTGTTTATCAATGATGTAGTTGGGAAAATTGTTGACTAATGTTTGTTTTAAGAGTTCTAGTTTGCTCAAAGATATTCTTCAGGAAGAGGAAGTTGCAAGCTCTATCTAAGAAGTTTAATCTTTCTGGGCGTTGGCTATCACAGCATAGAAGATAAGAGTTCATACTAGTGCATTTTTTTATGTGTAAGTAGTTTTTATTTCTATATTAACATCAAGTAATGGGATTTTGTTATTAACCATGAGCTCATATGTAAATTTTAGCACAGAAATTGATTTTAGACTTATAATTTCGTCCTTATTTTCTATCAAAACAAAATGCTATCAACTTCTTGTCTAGATTTATGGCTTGCCAGTTCTTTTAATCACTTTGTTTTTCATAAAAGGCATGTAAAATTTAGAGAAAGTAAGACGTAATGAGCTTTCCATGCTAATACCATTAGTTTGGATGAAGGTGTTGCTATTATGATCATAAAATGAAGCTTTTGTGGTACAGGCAAGAAGTTGTTTCTGAAGATTTGCTGGTCAAATTTTTGGAGAAGGGATTGATGGATGTTTGTAGGTGCAGTCACTAATTATATCTGTTTCTTCAACTGGGACTTTGGTAAAAGATTTTCAAAATCAAGCAAAGCTAAAGTATTACTTTTGGGATTTGTTACTTTCAAGATATGGCTGAATCCATTTATTGAAATTGTTTGGGCATGACTGGAGAAATTATGTGATTAAGGGTTATCGATAGTTGGCAGACAGGTGTAGGCATTTAGGATATGATAAGTCAGAGAGGAAAACCTGGTTTATGGGTTTTTACATTGCCATGCATAACCTGGTTGGTTTATTTTATATATATATATATATATATATATATATATATATATATATATATATACACACACACACACATATATATACACACAATACAAGAAATCTAGAAGTGAGCCCCCACCTACCGCGGTTTCACACAGTGGTTCTTGAGGGTAAGAGGCTCTTACCCTGAAGAACCGTTGTGTGAAACTGCGGTAGGTGGTGGCTCACTTCTAGATTTTCTTGTATTGTATTCTCGCTGTGCTTCTGTATCGAGCACTTTATTGTTAAGGTTTCGTCTTGGGTTTTTTTTTCTTTCCAACAGGCACTAGACGTATAGTTCTTGTGCGCTGTTTGTATATATTTTTTTTCTCCCCCATTATTTAACCCACGAGGTAGTTCTCGCCGGGTTACAAGACTTTAAATTACTGTTAAGTTAGCATTATTTTTGGATGTTTAGTCTGCAATTATTAGTGTTGCCTTACTGTGATTAAGTTCATTATTATATATATATATATATATATATATATATATAAAAAGAATATGTACAAATTATAATTTACTACAAAAGTGTACATTGTGTTTCAACATAAAAAAAAAACAATGCCTCATCAATGTCTTATAATTTGTACAAGTTCTAAACTATAACTTATAATAAATATTCATAGCTCTATTTCTATATTGAGCACTGTTTTAAATGTTTTGAATGTTGTTAATACTTTCTTCGTTCTTTATTCACTTGGAGATGTGTGTGTGTGTATATATATATATATATATATATATATATATATATATAACAAAGCCAGCATAGTGTTTTTAAAACACATTTTCATTATTATTTCCCCAAATATTCATATCAGCTCTGTTTCAATTATGAGTCTTATATGGCTGAGCAGTCAAAATACATCAGATCTAATGAAGGTTTACTACTAGGGCACAGGTCCGAATCCTGTCAGGACACATTTTTCTAACAAGATTTCATAAGTATATACACACACACACACACACACACAAGTATGCTTGTGCCATCAAAAATGTCAAAATATTCATACTGATACATGTACTATTGAGTATCTTACATACCCCCCACCAGTGTGCAGTGTGACAGGAGGGGAATATAACAGACACACATGTACAAAACTCTTTACTACAATAGAGAGGATATTTATTCTTTACTACTCATAATTATTCCAAAATAATAAGGTACTGCTAAAGAGCAAACATATGGCAAAAGCTTTCATAATTGGTAGTAAAGAGAATGAACTGAGTCGATGCTTCCTTGCTGTTGCCAGACATAGGTTCTTCCAGAAGCCACCCTCTTGACAGAGAGCAGCACTACCTTCTAAAGGCACTTGATGTAAGCTTCTGTAGAGTCTGAAGTCCTGTTGGAAGATGAATGGAGGCATAACTTTGCCATCACTAGTGATTACTCCAAAGGCCTTCATAATCACCATCCAACTCTTTTTGAATCCTCTATACTGTCCTTAGAATGGCACCCAAACACTCTGAAATGTTTGTATTTTTGCTTCTGGCATGAATGCCAAGCAGCACAGCATGCCACTTCCAAGTAAAAAAGTAACAATTCACCCATCGTACCCTGTACACACACACACACACCAGGTGAACAAGTCAGATTATTATGGATAGCAAAATTATGCAGTTTTCTGCATTTAGCAAAGAATGTGTTAGACCTCCAACCATATCATTTTTGAATCAACTAAAAGGGCCCTGACCCAGTTGAAGCATTTATAACCACTTTCCTTGTGAATTTTTTATTTAACGACAAATGAAGAAAGGATCAGACATAATGAGTTAACCTGAAAGAGTTCAACTGATAAAATAAAATTAAAAGAAAATATAAACTTTTGATTTTGTGTTGCAGAACACACTTTTCAAGTTGAATGAAATTCATTTAAGTAAAAACAAGCACAGACATTGAAGTGTGCATGTGTATATGTATGAGTTGTTCGGAAAGTTCATGCCAAACATGCTTACATTTCCAATTGGAGCTTCAAACTATCTCTTGAGAAAGAAAATTTAAAATTGCTTAATTCATGTTGATTTTACATCCCTATGAAAATGGAAGATTATAAGGTGTATTTTAGACACTTGAGACTTACAATATATATCGGCTCGGAATGAGAAATCGGGGAGCCAAGTTTGAATTCCAGTTGAATTCATTGCATTCACTTACACGCAAATACCCTTGGGAAAGGTATTAATCCATCTCTTCCTTCCAGTTATGGGTTAAATAACAGGACAGATTGGGTTCTATAGCCTTGGCTGGCAACCAGTCTACCGCAGAAAGCAATGGCAACCTACTGCGGGATAATCTTCTGCCCAGTCAGTCATGTCTCTTTCTAGGCATGATCGCCCAAGCGTGTTTCACGTATGGCACTTAACTGACTGAGACTTAAAAAAAAATTGTGAAAGTGCCTTGACTGACAGAACTGTATGCAAGGGGTTCACTAGGTTAAGAGTTGGTGATTGCAGCCTTATTGATGAAAAACGCTCAGGCAGAACCCCCCTACAGATGATAACCAAATGAAAACAGAGAATAACCCTCATTACACAACATGGGAATTGGTAGAAACACTAAATTTATCAAAATCAACCATCCATGAGCTCCTAGTGAAGTACTCAAATTACCAAGATCATGTGGTACCTAAACATCTAAGTGGGGGGAAAGGGAGAGGGGGAATCACTTTTCTACCTGTGATTTGCTGTATAAACAATGAATTTGCTTTTTAAGCAAATTGTGATAGGCAATGAGAAATGGGTTGTTTACAACAATGTTCAGTGAAGATTTTGGGGTAAGCAACATGAGCCAACTTTAACCACCCCAAAAACAGGTCCTTCTCCTAAGAAAGTCATACTGTGCATCCGGTGCGATGGGAAAGGACTCCCGTAATATGAGCTTCTGTCAAGTAATCGATCAATGGATTCTGAAAAGCACTGCTCACAAGTGGACAAATTAAAAAGGCAACAGTTCAAGAAAAATGCCCAGAATTGGCAAGCAGGAGAGGAGCTGTTGTTTTCTATCAGGATAATGTCAGATCTCATGTTTCTTTAGTGACCCAATAAAAATTGTTGCAATGTGGCTGGGACATGTTAACCCACCAGCTATTGCTCCTTCAGATTTTTATTTTTTTCTGGTCCTAGCAAAATAATCTCATGGTAAAAATTTTAATTCTTTGGACAACTTTAAAAAACACCTTAATGAGCTATTTGCCAAAAACTACCAAAATTCTTGAAAGACAGAATCTTTAATTTGAAGGAAAGATGGAAAAAGGTTGTGAAATAAAATGATTCATATTTAGTTGAATAAATATTTTGTTAATAAGAATCAATTTCACAAAATTCAATATCCAACACAAAATATTATCTACTTTCTAATATTTTGTCTGACAGAAATTTCAAAACATTTTTTTCTCTTTGAATTTATTTACATTTTATTTTGAACAAGATATTTGGTTCTAGGTTCATTTGTCTATGCCATATTAAATAGAGAATACAAATATTCCATCTTTTGAAACAAGAATTCTTTCAAGATTCAGCAACTGGCACATTAAGCTCCCAAAGGTTTGGCAATTTATGAACAAAGATTCTTTCAAATATGAACAAAATGTTGCTTTGCTAGACATTTTTTTTAAAGAGCAATATATATCTGTAAATTCAGATCACATTTAGGAGGGGATAGCTATTTCAACACGTCAGTTCGAGACATGCATTGTCAACCCCAGTCAACCAAAGAATGGAGAAAAATTCTTGTCTGAGAGCAAGGGTTAGTAAAGGAAGGGGGTGAGTAATGTTGGTTCCGACAGGTTCAAGCCGAGAGGCATTGTAGTAGTAATTTCTTTTTGTAGTGGAAGATAGGCGGTTTGATCATTGGGTTAGTGGTTGTAGGTAGGAGAGAAAGCTACGGACTCACCAAATTTAAAATCTAATCTATGTAGGAGGCAAAATCTATGACGAATAAATGGAAAAAAGAGATAATTAGAGAAATCTAAATTTACTCCGGTGACAACATATGCTAATAAATTCATTACATTTATTCAGAAGTACATTTTAATATTGAAATTTCAAAATTCTAATTTTTTTCTATTAAACATAGATTACATCTATCACCTAAACTATTAGGAGTATGCGCCATGTCTATCAGCTTCCACTTTATCTGTGGGTTGAGGCCTTCTTCCTCCAATTCCCAGTATTTTTTTTTTTTAATCATATCACCCCAAGCAAGGCAATAATGCCACTGATGCGCAGGGGGCTACGTAAGGGTAAAAAGAATGGAAAAGAGAAAGCCGGAAACCACATCCTAAACAGGAAACAAGGGATGGGCCTCTTCACCTGTTCAATAGACGTGGGTGGAGTGTGAACCGGGCGATAGTTTACTATCTCCTCCAATTGAGGAAAAAAACAAAAAACAAAAAAAAAAAAAACAGAGTACCTCCCAAACCTCTGCTAATATCAAAAGAGCATGAGGAGATGGGTTCACAAGTGATAGAAATTCTGTACTGATGAGGGGAGCCTTGAAGACGAAAGTAGAGAACAGTCATGCAGTTTTAACAATAAACAATTGTAAGCAGTTGTTGAGCAAAATCTATGTCAAAGTGAGAAATGTCTCACTTGGTGTCAACACTGCAATGGTCTCAGACCATTTGCAGAGTACTGGCAAGGTGAACTGTTTGATACCTTAAATTAGGGTTAATAAGAAAGTGCCTTGCATATAAAAATCTTTGTTCCTAAAGTCCCGCTGAAATTCCGATGTACATGTTATATTTTTCCTCGTTTTCTTTAGGAGAGATGGTAGCTTGATAGATCACATTTGAGGATTAACATTTACTTTCAACCGGACAGTTGTCTCTGGATCTGTAATTGCAGAAGGGTGTAATCATGTTCTGTGTTAGATTCCCTGAAATTCTTCAAAATTTGGTTATTGTGGGAGCTAGTACAAGAACGGCTTATCTTAATTGTTTTCCTATTAAATGTTTTACTCAGGGAGTTATCGTTATGAAAAAGTTTACTTATTTATTTTAGAAAGAACTTTCCAATGTTAACGGTTGATAGTCTACAGAATGGGGATGGGGGTGAACAATACAATCATCCTTTTCCTGTGTTTACCTCTAGCCTTATAGGATTCAGATATATTAGTGGGTGTTAAATATCTTTATACCCGCAACTCTGGAGGGCTTTTTCATTTAGTTTTTTGTTATCACTAAACATCCTAAGGTTAAAAGATAATCGGCTAATTCTAGTATTAATCGTCTTCGGTATTTGTTTTATAATGGCGTTAGAGTGGTTAGAATTAATGTTGATGTAGCTAGAGGTTTCATTTTCCTCATGGTACAGTTTACAAGAATTATTATAGAGACTGAGACAATCTTTTGGAAGCAATCTATTTTAAATCCTAGCATCTTGAAGGCTCTAATGATTTTCTTCTTGATTTTCATAGTCAAGCGGCCATTACTATTTGGGATAAACGTAAGTTCATCTTGATATAGGCCTACTGGCTTAGGATCCACAATTCTACTAAGAGCGTCTAGGATAAAGATGCCCATTAAATCGGCAACTTGGGTGAATCATGTCCTCCTATGGGGACATCAAATTTACAATTGAGACTTTAAGTCCAGGTAGAATTATTAAGAGTAAAGAGGGATTTCCTAGCCACTAGAATAATATTAACGTCTTCGTCTGTGATTTCTACATATCTTCTAGCAAAATTAATACAGTTTACTAAGAGGTCTTTATATATAGGGAGATAGACGTCCACAATATCAAATTTAAGAAATGTGGTTTTATCTTTATGAGTAATATTGCTAAACCAATGGATAGTATCTGAAGGCTCTCTCCAGAGGTTGGAGCAAAGGGTGTGTTGGAGTTTAGTGAATATATGATCTTTAAATAGGAGGTAAGCGTTTCTAGTATTGACCTTCCCTACTCTATCAATAATGTTTAGCTTGCCAGCAAATTTAGCAATATTACGACCTCTCTCATATATATATATATATATATATATATATATATATATATATATATATATATATATAAAGCGATTAAAGAGGTAACGAATTAAACACGATAAAACAGTGCTTTATCGAGTTTAATTCGTTACTTCTTCATCACTGAAGCCCGTGGTACAGTTAGTATGACATTTGCTTAATAACCTGTCTGGGTTTCAATTCCTGGTAGTGGATGCGCACTGCTGAGGAGTCCCAAATATGAGATGAAACGGCCGTCTAGCACTTTCTGCATTCTGTTGAGGTCTAATAAAACTCGATGAATCATTTAATTATTTCAAATCCTCCTCCTATTTCTGTTGGTATATCATTGCTCGAACTAGCTTATAATGCTCTGGAGTGAGTGGCTTGGTGAGAGTAGTCGTGGCTCTGGGAGGCACTGTCTTATGAGTAAAGGAACTTGGATGAGTTCTACCACGGAATATGTAAATGTGGCACTTTATAAGAGTTTTATATATATATATATATATATATAAAAAACCTGCTATTGTTTTTTTCCCTTTTCATTTCTTTGAGAACATTCAAGAGAACAAAAATGCTTGTAACAAAAATTAATATTTCTAGTGTCTTTTTTCAGCAAAAAAAAAAAAAAAAAACATTTTATGATAAATTCACTTGATCCCCCTCTTAAAGACCTTTCCAAAAAGATCTTCACTTTTATTCCACACTTATTCTGAATCGCAACATACTTTCAATTCTACCATTAATAAGATTTTTAAAAAGTCATCAAATCTAGCATGATAACTTACGGTTGTGTGAACTTCAGTTGATCCAATATATGTATCTGGACGCAATAAGATATGCTCCAGTTGACTTTTCTTCTGGTAAATCCTCTCCACAGACAACCTCTTGTTGGTTTTTTCGTCCGCATCGTCTGACTTGTCCTTTCCTTTCTCTTTAACATTGTCAAAGATTGGCTGAAGAAGAGAGAAAAAAGACAAAAGAAATGGTTAAATTTCAGAAGAAGCGCAAATGGACTAAGTTTGGAAAATTGGTACAAAATAACTGAAAAGTTAGCAACAGGCTTTTGAATTAATTCACTAAAATTGGATCAAAATATATTTATTCTTGATCAATGACAATCCCTTTCTAATGTACAACATTGGACTGAGTCACAATTTACTTCAAAAATAGAAAAATTCAGTAATTAAATTCCATTTTTAAATTGTTACAATTTTCATTTGTTTATAGCTTCTGATTATTATTAAGTTTTGAATGAAATTTTTAAATCTAACATTAAGAAAAGCTTCTTTACGGCACTATTCTGTCAGTTTTCAAATAGAACATGAAATTAAACAATCAATTTTTCGACACTGTTCGCGTTGGCACCTACATACTTTCTCAATACACTGTCATTGTACACACAACGCAGGTTATGACTGTTTCATACATTTTAATGCTGATAGCACATTACATAAACAGTTTGTTCTTAATATAGACAAAAAAAAAAAAAAAAAATTATTTTAATAAACAACTTTTTATCATATCTAAAGAAAGAAATTTACATTTGGACCAGAGAATTAGATTACTTCAGACATTATAGTGAACAATGTGTTTGAAGTAATGAAAATGTTGGATTAAAAATAAAGCCATTAATTCATAAGTGTGGGTGTATATTGTTTTAGAATTTATAAACAGAAATGATATAATAGCACTACAAAAGTACTCATTTTGTTTCGACACTACCTGTGTCTTATCAAGTGATCACATTTATTTCAAGTTGAAGAGTTCTAAAAGGTTCAAAAACTAGCCAACCCTTCTTAATGAGGGAAGCACTGTTACATAAACAGTATGGACTAATCAAAAATAAAGTAACTTCTAATTTGAAGAAAAGATTATGAGAACATACTTTAAAAACAATTTATTGGGGTATTAATATTAGTATTTGATTAAAACAGATGTCAGCATTATTAGCTTCACTTTATTTTTATTATAAATTTTAAGTTCTAAGTTTAATAAAGCATTAGATTTAGATTATTATAAAGTTATTCGGACATTAAAAGAGGAAAATATATGGACCTACACATGTACAAATCTATAGACATCCACATATGGAGAAATAGATATGTATATACACATACAAACATATTTGTATACAGACATATGCATACACACACACACATTTTAACTTTTATTTTTATCAATGTGTCAATTTATCCATAGATTTTAAAGCCAGGTTTGGAAAGCATCTGTAAAGGCTACAATATTGGATACATATGTCTCATATAAATGAGGTCAAAACAATCATATTTCAATGCATGAACAATATATTGGATACATATCAATATATATGCATGTAAAATGAGTTAATATTTTACAAGTATTGTAGAGATTTTTGGGACCAAGTAGAAATGCTACACTGATTTTAGGTAGAAAAAGCAAACAGGCAGAATAATACTATAGATTTTTTTTCTCCAGAAACTGATCAAGATCATAGTCTATAAAATCATCACATATTGCTCATATCTTTGATAAGATTAAATTCAAACAATTGCTGAAACATTTGAACATGTGGGGATTCATTTGCAGATAACATATACAAGAAGTCAGCACAGGTATTTATCGCAATTAATTTTGAACCATCAAAATCATCCATCCATACCATTTAAGAAACTCAGTTTTTATAAAAAAATCTTCTTCATACCATTTATTCTCTATAAAGCAAATAGATAAATGCATACAAAGATTTTGAATAAGAGACAAACTTGATTTACTCAAAATTTAATTTTCCGATAGATTTCATTTGTTTCTATTTATCAGAAGATTTCTGTACAAATTTCTGGGATGAGGATTCATCCTTAATTAATGCAGACAATTATTGTCACCTTTGGCGTTTTGTCCATTGTACCCTACAGCCTTCATTTGGTGTATTATTGACCCCAGGCTAACTTAGAGGGAATTCCAAACTGAACCCTTTAGGTTACCTAGATCAATATACATCAGATGAAGGCCGGAAGGCACTAGGGACAAAACAACAAAAATAAGGATAATGCATGGAAATAATTATCAGAGAATATATCAAAACTCCAAATTCTAAATCACAATACGTTCACAAAACGGCTTCCCAAAAAAAAAAAAAAAAAAAAAAACTGGACATACAAATCATATGATTGACTGTTTGTTATGGGGTGGGGTGTCAAGTGAATAGATAAAGCAGTTGATAAAAATTGTAGATTTTACCATTCAGCAACTGTTAACATGACATCTACAAAGTCTTCTCTGTGTGTGCTATTGTGAAAGGACCTCTAAGATTTTTTTCAGGTTTCAGAAATCCCCAAGACCCCCACCATCATCTGACCCATACAAGAGACTCAATTTCAAAACCATTTATGATGATTAGATTCAGCAGGCAATGATTCAACCAAAATGCTAATAAAATAATCAAAAGATGATCAAATAGCTAAAACAACTTTGAGTAAAACCAATTTATAGGTAATCAAACAACCGAGGTTTTTTTTTTTTTTTTTTTTTTTACACGAGAATCAGAAGTCTTTGCAATTGTCATTAAAACTTAATAGATTATGCAGCTTGATGACTTCACAAACTTAATATCTCTCGAGTTAAGGGAAATTGCAGTTTGCCCGCACACAAAGCACCATACAGGAGTGGATTCATTACTTGCTTCCGTTACATTTACTGTCCAATCATTCTTGAAACAGGAGTTTATAACAAACAAAAACTCTTTCAATTAAATGCAATACAAGCACAAAATCAACATAAAATTATTCTGCAGTTCTAACAATAATCACAAATTAGCATTAGTGAAACACAGTTTAAAAAAAATAAAGTAATCACTTCTAAATTTGAATAAAAATGCTAAATAATTCTGTATTAGATGTTTTTTTTTTTTGAAGACAAAATGGCTGAAATGTTATGGCTTTGCAAATGCCTTCCAACATCAGTAAAACAGTATTTAAGATCAGTAAATCGTTTTACATTATGGATTTTGGAGGACAGAAAAACGATAACTAGAGGAAAGAGATTTTATCTCCCTTGCATCATCACTTTCATTCAAATGGTTAAGTTTGGTCCAATTTTAAACTGATCTCAACTAGAGACCTTTTGAAGCTTTGCATTTAACAGCTGCCAACATTTTTAGCAAAAGTCATCAACTTAAATTAATCCGCAATTTTTCCTTCCTCTCCAAGTGTCCACCTGCAAACATCATTTCAATTTTACAATAAAAAGTTGCATAAACTATACAAACTACAATAGACTCAAAGGGACAAAAATATGAACCAAGAAAACAAAGAATTTGCCTGATTGGTGACAAACGAGAAAACCATTTTTGGATAAGGACATCTAATTATGAAATCTTCACTTATGTCCAAGATCCGCTTCTAAACATATTTGAAAAAGATTTTTTATTTAGTAAATCACTGACCATAAAAAAAAAAAAAGAATGCACTATTATATATTTTTAAACAATTACATGTAATTGATTCTATTAATAGCTATGTTAGCACAAAAGTGGGGGGGGCAGCATTTGTCATTAGACATTTGTCTATCACTATTTTTCAAACATTGGCTTTCATGTAGAGTCTACTTTTCTGAAATCTAAAAATTTTCTTTAAATTAAGAATGAATAATTGCTAACTTCAATGGTTGCACAATAAAACTAGTTGATTTGGATTCAAATTAAAACTTTCTGGTACATGCAGCAACCAATAAATTCTTAAAAAGAAAATAAACGTCTTAAAATTAGCCTGACTAGAATTTATCAATTATTGAAGAAAGTCTAGATAATTAATATGATGTGAGAGGACACCGAAAAGTTCTGCCTAACCACAACTAATGGCTTAGTGTCATGATACATGGAAGCTAGTCCACTCACACAAGGTACGTTTGGCACTAAACTTTTTGAAGAGGTATCCATGTACATATTAAAGCTTTAAAATGGCCAGGTAAAGAAATCAATTATTTATGCCGATAGAGAATCAATCACAATACTTAAATTAAAAACTAAAATTACCATCAACAGCCAGAAAGATGACCTATCTTGTTATACTAGCTTATAGTTGGTTGCCAAGTATCCCATTATTTTTGGTTTGGTTACTGATAGCAATCTGGCAAAATGATGTCTGACATTAAAGTAAATATAAAGTAGAAGTGTATCACTGAATTCCTCTAAGCAAAAAAAATATGCACCAACTGATATTTGTTGATGCTTGTTGAATGTTAAGTCAAATAATGTAGTTATGCACAGCCCAAGAATGTGTCATGAATTTCTGTAGGGATGACAATGTTTCTTCTATAAATCACATTCTGATCTACGCTTTACAGGAAGCTGTGAACCCACAAAATGAAACTGCATAGCCAATGTTGGTGACTATGTGGAGAAAGTGTTTTCTTATGTTGTTGCACTTCCTGTTGGACTTTTGTGGAAATAAATGGGAGGTGTAACTCCCTACATTTAAACCAATCCAATTTCAAAGCCAGACACTGTTGGGGACGAAAACCTAAATCTAAGAGAGAAAGCCTTTCAATAATACAAAACCTGCTTGTTAAGTGCTAAGAAGCCAAAAACAAATCTAACAAAAATCTGATAACATATCTGAAGTTTAGCAAGAGGTTAAAGTTTAATCTTATTCAAAATAAGTATTTGAGTTTAAAATATTGCAGAAATGCATTTTTAAATAGTGGTAGGTGTTGACAACTTGACAGGTAGATAGAAGTCTATCTACCCTCCCACCGTGTGGACATATCTGTAAAAATTACTTAATATACTGTGAACATCAATTTTATATAATCTTTAACTGTCCAGTGAGTTGGAAAAGATTGTTTTTATTGAATTTTTGGTTTTAAATTTACAAGTTATATTTATGTCTTAGTTTTATTGCATTTGTAGATTTTATAATTCACAGCAGATTTTCTCAGACTAGGTATCAGGTTGTACAAAAAGAGGTTCTCCATGTAATTAGCATAAATAGGATGGCATAAAATTTCATAAAATTAATGAAGTTGAAAAATGTATTAAAAAAAAAAAAAAAAAAAATGAAAATCCAAATTTTTGTGATAAAGTCCTGAAAGTTTCACTAAAATCCAACAATTTGATTTTAGAAAGAATTTCCAAATCAGTGTGCTAAAATCTATGCTTATCTCACTGACACAAAAAAGATTTTTAACCAAAATTTCAAATATTCAAAGATTGATAAATAATAAGAAATTACTTTAAAATAATATATAGCTTTGATATTTTACTGCTTAAGAAAAAGTAAAATTTTGGGAATATTTTTTATATCTGCACATTACAAATTACAGACTTCTTTTTTTTAATTTCCATTAAAATTATTTTTGAGCTATTACTAGTATACATTAAAAAAAAAATAAATAAATAAAATTTTTTCTTTTTACAAACTGACAAAGGTGATAGAATTTTTGCCTATAACACCTTTCTTTAAAGAAAAAAAAGGTTCCATTTAAATGACACAAATTTGTTAGTATGAAATTAATTTTGAAGCAACTACATACATACATTAAATTTTTGTTAGGCACCTTCACAGATTCACTTAAAAATGAGCACGTAAAAAAAAAAAAAGCCCAAAACTTTAAAAAGCAGTTTCATTGTGAAAATCTTTCTTCGCATTAAGAGACCAAAGCAAGTTTTGATTATATTTAAGAGAAAAGATAAAGAGTTTGACCAATTTCTTTTTGCTTTTAAACAATTGTCAACATCAAGTAAATGATTAATATATGTCAAACATCTAAACATTTAGATTTAACTGTAGTCTAAGACAAATTTTAACTTCTACTCCCCATCAGTATTTTTAATATTTTAAATAACCTACATTATTCCAGGACTAATTTAGTAAAAAAATGGGAATATATTGATTACATGAGGCTCATTAACCATAACACTTTCAATGCATCGCTGAATAAATAATCTTCTTCTGTTAAAAATGGTGCTTTTCAAATTTAAATTGTAATCAAGAGATTGAATGGGTTCAAATTCTTCCATCAGAATCCTTCCAAATTGTAAAACGCTTCAGTTATCAATTCTGAATGAAGAAAAAAAAATTGAGAACAAGACTGCAATAGAAAAATTAATACATTTGTAGTAACATCCTAGTTTTTTTTAATATTTTGTATAATCTTTAATTAATAAGTGTCTGCGGTATAATATTTATTGCCCAGTAATACTAATGGATTGTAAACATACATAACTGATCCTTTGAAAATGGTAAGAAAAATTATTATATACAATGTAATTGAGCCCATTAATAGAAAATAAAACAAACAAGAGACATAGTTCCAATATTAATATTTGTTATGCTATTAATGAAATAAGACTTCATCTTGCTTATCATAACGTGCATGAAACTGAAAGCTTGTGAAAATGGATAGAAAAACTTCTTTGTAAAAATAACCAGTATCGTAAACTTTCTTCTAAAACAAATCATCTCTAAATGTAAAAAAAGCTTTACTATTTTACTGCTTAAGAAAATTTTTTATCAATTTCATACAAACAAATTTGAATCTTATTTAAATGAAACCTTTTTCTCTTCAAAGAAAGGCATTATGGGAAAAAATTCTATCACCTACAACAGTTTGTAAAAAGAAAAATACTATTTTTTTTTTTTAAATTGTATACTAGTAAGTAATAGTTCAAAAATAATTTCAAAAAAACAAAATCTTTTTGTGGTGCAGTGGATATCAGCTCAGAATGAGAAATTAGAGAGCCGAGTTCAAATTCCAGCTGACATTCGTTGTTGCATTCACTTACACGCAAATACCCTTAGGAAAGGTATGAATCCATTTCTTTCGTCCGGCTATGAGCTAAATAACAGGATAGATTGGATTCTACAGCCTTGGTTAGCAACCAGTGTACCACAGAAAGTCATGGGAATCTACAGTGGAAAAATATTTTGGCCAGTCAGTCGTTTTGAAAGAAACATGATTGCCCAAGTGTGTATCATGCATGGCACTTAACTGACTTAGTTCCAATGCAATTTGTAATGTGTAGATATAAAAATTATTCTCAAAACTAAGACATATATTGTAAATTTAAAGCCCAAAACCTAACATTCAATAAAACATTACAGAGAATCTTTACTAAATTACTGGACAGTTAAAAATTATATAAAATTTATGTTCTCAGTATATTCCTTAAGTAATTTTTACAGATATGTCCACTGTAAGGGAAAAAAAAAAAACTTCCATTTACCAGCCAAGTTGTCAACACCTACCACTAAATGCATTTGTGATATTTTAAACTCAAAATACTTATTTTGAATAAGATTAAATTTTAAATCAGCTGATATTCTGCAAAAATATTTTATTTTTGAAAGATTTTTATTGTAGAAAATTACATTAAAATGACAGATGGCTGAAAATGGCACTAAAAATCAATGACATTTTTAGCAAAATCTTCTTCCAGTTATGTCATGTTGAAATAGAGCAAAGCATTTTGCTTATTGGAAATATTAAATTTAATCTATTAGCTTCAAATTAAAGCTAAAATGAAAGTTTTGAGATATTTTATTTTAAACCTTACGCATTGCATTTCTGTGGAGGTGCAGTCACTGCATATGCAAGAAATAAAAATGCATTTGTAAGATAACTCAAAAAGCAGACAAAAGTGTGATTACCTCCCTTTTTGTTTACAACTTTAAGAACTTTTTCTAAATATTTAAAATGATTATTTCCAACTTCTTTAAATATATACATATATATAAAAGGAATCAATAAAATACCCAAGACAAACTGTTTAATGTGAAAAGAACACTTTTTAATACATAACTCAAAATTTTCGCTTAATCAAGCAAATTCATCAATATCCTGTTTTAGCATTAAAAAATCAAAATTAGTGGCTAATAACAAACCACTTGAACCTCAGTTCATTATTTTATGCCTAAAAATGTATCTTGAAATGTTAAGATGCGTCATACCGTGCAACTTTATGAAATATATGTACAGATGTAGCAATTAGTGCCAGTCCTATTTTAGTACTTATGGGTTAGTAATAGCAACTGAAAATAATGTCTGAAAGACTGTCACAGGATTTAAAACTCTTCAAGCCAAAAAGGTTCTGAAAAACTTGTAAACAAACATTCTTGAGTGATTTTATAATTGATCTTCTCTTCTTGCTTGAGGTTATTAGTTTGTAATGATAGGGATCAACTAGATTGTGAAGTTCCAGGGGGTTTAAAACATTATAATTTGCTTCTAACATGACTTCAAAGGTGACAGGTTACAAGTTGTCAAGCACAGCAATAAATAATGATTTTTATTTTCTAAAACTGATTAAAACACCAAACTATGATCTGGAAAGATGTGCAATAACCCGAGAAATGCCTTTTAGTTTCAGACTGATACTTGATCTGATTTATATTTCGAGTATTTTAATGCCTCAATTTCAGAAGTCAGGACAATCAAGGAATTTGCTTAGTAAAATGAAATATAAATTAATATCCATGAATTAAATAAGTTTAGGTTTAATAAAAATATTTAAGCCATAATTTTTATTATAAAAAAAAAAAAAAACAGAAAAGTGATTGTTACATTGTCCATGGATTATAAATACAACCAATAAAAATGTAATTCAACATTAAAATGGATAACATTTTGTCATAGAATTTAAATCAAACAATTTTTAGTGAAAAATCAGGGAAAGGATTCCTAAAAACGACCCATTTTATTTTTATTTTTATTACCTAAAGTGAAAACATTTGAAACTGCCATGAATCATTTTATTCTTATTTTCATTATTTTTTTCAATAGAATTTGTAAAAGTTTTTTCCTCTATTGAGACGAAATATTTAAATTTCAGCAATTTATTGCAAAAAAGATTTTTTTTATTTTAATAAATTGAAAACTAACATAAATGGATTGTTGTTGAAATGCTTTTTTTTTTTTTTTTTTGGTTAATTTTTGAGTCTATACAAATTTGAATGAGATTCAAAAAATGTTTCTAAATGAACAATTTTTTTTGCATTGTTATTTTCCATAAAAAAATTAGGAATCATCATATTTCTCTTAAAAAAAATTTTTTTCTGTTTTTGTGGTTTAATTAAAAAATCCCAAAACGAATACAAAAAAAAAAGAAATATTTGGATGAAACCCTTGGACTTGATGAAGAAACAAAAACTCCTGCAATTTCATTAATCCCAATTATTTTAAAAAACCAATTAATTAATATTAAAAAATTGAAAATCAATTATTTCTGATTAAAAAAGACAAACAGAAAAGAGAGAAATTAAGAAATTTTTAAGTGTCAAAAAAGTAAACAAAATAAAGAATGGCGCTTTTAATAACGATTGTCTCGACTATCAGCGATGAAAAGAAAAAATAGAATTAAAAGCTTATTTACTAACAGGAAGGAAAGACAAAAAAAAAACCGAAATTGTTTTTCATATCATCAAATTAAAAGTGTTAAATAGATAAAAAAAGAAACGTTCAATCTACTTTAAAAAACGTTTGTTTGTTTTAATTATTTTCCCTTTTTCTCATTGGTGTCGTCAATGGCGGCACAAATTTACTTTCTTTTTTTTTTTTTATAATCTTTGAAAAACAAAATAATTGTTGCTTCAAATGAAGGCATCAAACAAAATTAATATCAAAACAAAAAAAAAGATTAAGCTTTTTTTATTATTATTACTGAGCTCATCAGAAATTCAGTTTTATGAGCAGTTATTGAACTTTAAACATTTCTAAAATTAATGATTCGATGATGGCATTCGGACTGCAATGTTTCCTTTTTATATTTCAACACTATCCAATTAAACCATTTTGGACTTAATCTTAATATATAATTGAATTAATATATGGATCAGAATCTGACAAGAAGATAATTCTTTCAAAAATAAAATAAAGAACAAAAAAATAGGAAACGCATCTCAAAACCTAACAGGTTTCACTTTTCAACTTATTCAGAGATCGAGGTAAAAATGAAAAATTAGATAAGTTTCCTATTGTGCTTTTATATATATATATATATATATATATATATATAGATAGATAGATAGATAGATAGATAAATAAATAAAACTGCTAAAAAGTTGTAAGTTTAAAAATGTATTTTTTGACAGTATTTATTTCTATTATTATATTTAATATTTCAGACCGTCCTGGGTCCTTCATCAGAACGAAATGATTTTAAAATTTAAATTAAAAACCTATTTCGCGAGAATGTATGTGTGTGTAACACACACCCACCCAACCAGAAATCAGAGAATATTTGATTTTTTTTCTTCTCTTGTTTGAACATTTTATATTTCGTTTTCGGAGCAACCAATCTTATTTTCTAAAAATACACGAACTCTATGTAGAATATCAAGTCATTAATTATATTTTTAAATTTCTTAAGCAGAAAAAAATTAAAAAAAAAAAAAAAACGTACTAAACATGGCGTCTACTATACACGGGTTTCTCTTTCCGAAACGATTGCGTTAATACAAGATTTAAATTTGCTGCCTCTAAAATCTTAAAAACGACAGTTTTTAACCTTTTCTACTATTTTTTAATAATCTTCTCTAAATTGATTACTAAAATATAATTATCTAGGCAAATTAACGGTTTTAAAAATTTGTCGAATAATCCTAACGTTCGTTTCAATTCAATTTAAAATATTCCTACCCAAGTTATTTACATTTAAAAAATATAAATTATTAAATCATGTATACATATATTTTTTCAATGCGAAATCTAAATTGAAGTTAACAAATACAAATTAATTATAATAAATAATTATTTTCTCTCCTCGAAAAACGATCGATTTTAATTTAAAATGCTAGATTGCTTAAGTTACTTAGTTATTTCTTGAGATTCTAAATACAAATTTCTAACGTTATTTACTAAGAAAAAAAAAACTTCGAAAGCTGAAATACGTTAAATAAAAAATTGATTTCTCATTTGTTTATATCTTTTAATTGAGTAAACAATTATCGTAAAAATTATATTTTCTTTACGTCATTTAATAGCGGAAAACGGTTTTTAAAGTAGGAAGTCGTTTTTTTTTACGCCCTTAAATTTCCTAGAAGCAAAAAGAGATTTTGCAAGCTCTAAAGTCTAATCTAAAGAAACAAAAGATAAATTAAAGAAACGAACAAATTGACTAAATTATTTGCGAATCATGACAAAAAAGTTAAGTATATATTTAGAAATATGGAAAAAAAATGACTCATGAAGTAGGTTTGTTGGTTCCATTTTTAAATGAGATTACCTGGAGAGGCATGACTGTAAAACGTAGAATACGACTTGTAAAAGAGAGAAAATTCTTAAACAATTTCTTTTTTTTTTACTTTTCTTCTTTCAATCAATCGTGGAATTTTAGCAAATCGTCTTTTCTTTTTTGTTTTTTTTAAGAAAAATTAAACCGTACACAAATAATCAATAGAGAGTCAATACATCGGCAGTAAACGACGAAGAGCAATGAGAAAAAAGTGAACGTTGAATTCAAATTAACCGCGTCGCTTGTCGGCCAATGGTATCATCGTCAGCGCATCACGTGCTACGACGAACCAATAAAAAGACATATCGACGATCACGTGGCTCTTCTTCAACCTGCATGATGGGTTGTGACTAAAAAGCAAAGCGAAGGAGGAAAAAGAAACGAAAAGAAGAAGAGAAAAAAATAAATAAATAATTGACAAACAATGAAATGGAGAGAAATTTTTATTTTAAAAATCAAACTTACCTCCCATTTACCGTCAGCTGCCATCGTATAAATTCTCAGCGGGTAGATTAGCCCGTCCGCGGTAGATCCAAGATGCTAAAGTGATTTAAAAAGATAAAATTTCTGATGAAAGCAAAATAATAGTTTCAGCGTGTTATGTGTGTGTGTTTTAGTAGTAGTGGCAGAATGGAGGTTAAGAAAACGATCAAAAATATCTTATTATTTGTCAACTGCAAACGTTAGCTCTCTATTAATAGCGCGGCTGGTTGCTTAATTAAGTTTTGTTTATATCCGATCAGACAAGAAAAGAAATAAAGACATGACAAAATTGTGTAGAAAGAGATTCGTACACATTCGTTTCAAAAATGGGGGGAAAAAAAAAAACACGTTTTTTTTTACCAATTCTACTTACTAAAGAGAATCACGACTTTGATTTCGTTGTCTTTCTTGCGGATGTTTTCTTAGTTAAAATTAAAACAAATAATATTAAATGCTGGAAAACCAACTAATTTCTATATTACAACGTAGAAATAAATAGCACAATTTTTTTTTTCTTATAATTAAAAAAAAAAAACGTTTTTTTTTTTTTTTTTGGTCTTTCGATGAGAAAATTTTAAAATAGCGGGAGAAATATTTGTCCTCTTTTTTTTAATGTTTTTTTCTTTTTTAATTTTATCTACCTAATTTTTTTTTCTTTTTATCTTGAGTCTGATTTCAACAATTCAGATTTTGTTTTTTTTTTTCTTCTTTTCCGTGTGTATAAAAACAGCGAAGTCGGTCGCTCTCTTTTTTTTTTTTTTTCTCCTCTCTTCTTTAACGAAAAACGGGCAGAACGACTTTCTTCTTCTCAGAATGTGGAAACCAAATTTCTACCCAGAATAAGTTGTTCTTAGTTGAGGTAAAATCAAACGGGTTTCTAATATAATAAGAGCCTCCTCCGGCCATCGATACTTTCTTTTTCGGGGATTTTCTTTTGTAAGATTAGCAAAATGATAAATACTCAACCAACCGGTATGGTTAAATCGAAGCACAGCGGGGGAAAATATAATAAAATTAAATTAAAACAGGGAGAAAAAGAATAATGAGATTATTTTTTTTTTTTTGTTAAATTTTTTTTTTTTTAAATGTTTATATTTTTTGTGACCCCGTTGTTATTTTCCCCCTTTTTTTCTTTTCCTAAATTGAAAAACTAGGGGAAAAATATCCCAAAATATCGTTAGTCTCTGCTCCTCTTTTCCTATGTGTATATCTCCGATGATAAAAGATGCGATATCACCGGCGACTTCGATCGTACAGCTAATGCGCTGTCGTGACAAATCCGTTGTAAGACCAAATCTGATTGGACGAGAATTTTGAAAATTCTACATTTGGGCCAATCGGTGTTAGCGTTGCGGACGTTATCTATGTGAGTACTTCCTGTTTGTAATGGCGGTGCAACGGTGATACTTTATCTTGTTACCAGAAAAGCCAAAAAGTGAGCGGACAGTAATTGTTTTCTTGTTCATATTAAGTACCTATGGAATAAGTTGAGAAACAAAACAGAAAATACAACAATAAAAATGGCTGGGTCCGCTTTAAAACGATTGATGGCTGAATATAAACGTAAGTATGAAAAAAAAAACAATATTTATCTTGACTAGTGACCAAAAAAGTAAAAAAGTGTTCAAATGTCTCCGATAAAAAAAAAAAATATGTAAATAATACTTTAACTTTCTGTATCGAATTTCTGACAAATATAAAATAAATTAATATTTTTAAAAAATAAATTGTTAAAATTATGGTACATTATTATTTATTCATTTTTGAAGAAGCGTGACACATTTGATTTAATTTTAAAAGTTACATATCAGGTTGATTTTTTTTTTTTTTCATTCATTCGTCTTTTGATTTTTACTTTTTACATTCGGTTTTTGTATCTCTTTTTATTTAAAATATGTTTAGATTTAAATGCCTGTTTAAGAAGTGTATTAATTAAGCTATGGAAACTAGTCTAAATGTTTATTTTTATCACCGAACTACGTGTCTAATTTTTTTTTATTATTGTTTATGTCAGATAAATGATCCAATTCAAGAAAAATGATGAAACACTGACAACATAAACATTAAAAAATATATTGACTTAAAGAAACTTTGTTGTCGTTGTCATTTGTTTATTTGTGATGATGTTCTGTATGGAAATTTGTAAATAAAAACTTCATCAGCATTACGCTTCATAAAAAAGATCCATTTCAAGACTTTTTTTTTTTTTTAGATTTTAGACGCTTTTTAAAAATGCTTGAATTTTTGTTTGGTGGCAATCCTCGATGCGACAAGAGAAAAAGATGTGTGATGGCTAAATTGTTAAAAATAATGTTTTGGTTTTGTTTTTGTAAGGTTTAAAACGATTTGTATTTTTTTTTACAGTTTACCTGATCAGGCTCAAATCTTTTAGATATTTTTTTAAAAGTTCATATAGAAATTTTATAATAGAATAAAAATAAAATGAATATGTCATTTTTAGAACGACTAATAAAATACTAAATTCAATTGCTTAACAATAATTTTAGTTTCATTGAACTCTCGGCTACAGAGTTTGTCGATTAAAACAACAGTAACAAAAAATAAAAATGCTAGAGAATGTCTATTTTCTTCATAACTCATTCTAAAACAAAAACAAACGTTTCGATTTTTCTTTCTTTATCCTGTCTGCTGCCAGTATCGTTATCTATCTGTTTGTCTATAGAATCTATATCTTTTTGTTTGTATCTGTCTGTATCTATATCTTTTTGTATATGTCTGTCTGTGTCTATATCTTTTTGCATCTGTCTGTCTGTGTCTATATCTGTTTGCATCTGTCTGTCTGTCTGTGTCTATATCTGTTTGCATCTGTCTGTCTGTCTGTGTCTATATCTGTTTGCATCTGTCTGTCTGTCTGTGTCTATATCTGTTTGCATCTGTCTGTCTGTCTGTGTCTATATCTGTTTGCATCTGTCTGTCTGTCTGTGTCTATATCTGTTTGCATCTGTCTGTCTGTCTGTGTCTATATCTGTTTGCATCTGTCTGTCTGTCTGTGTCTATATCTGTTTGCATCTGTCTGTCTGTCTGTGTCTATATCTGTTTGCATCTGTCTGTCTGTCTGTGTCTATATCTGTTTGCATCTGTCTGTCTGTCTGTGTCTATATCTGTTTGCATCTGTCTGTCTGTCTGTGTCTATATCTGTTTGCATCTGTCTGTCTGTCTGTGTCTATATCTGTTTGCATCTGTCTGTCTGTCTGTGTCTATATCTGTTTGCATCTGTCTGTCTGTGTCTGTATCTGTTTGCATCTGTCTGTCTGTGTCTATATCTGTTTGCATCTGTCTGTGTCTATATCTGTTTGCATCTGTCTGTGTCTATATCTGTTTGCATCTGTCTGTGTCTATATCTGTTTGCATCTGTCTGTGTCTATATCTGTTTGCATCTGTCTGTCTGTCTGTGTCTATATCTGTTTGCATCTGTCTGTCTGTGTCTATATCTGTTTGCATCTGTCTGTCTGCGTCTCTATCTGTCTGTATGTATGTATGTATACCTGCTTGTACCTGTCTGTCTGTTTGTACCTGTCTGTCTGTCTGTATACCTGTTTGTACCTGTCTGTCTGTATGTATCTATATTTGGTTGTACCTATCTATCTGTATCTATACCTGGTTGTATGTATTTTTTATCTCGATGTCTTTCTTTGTATCTCTTTGTCTATTTGTATGTATCTATCCATCATATATTTATGTGTGTAATTCTTTAACTTCACTGTGCCTTTCTTACCAAAAATGGCAAAAATTGTTCCAATATGTTTATAAAACCTGCAAATGTGAAAAGACTAACTGCATAAAAAAGCTGCATACATCTCTCTGACCTGAGGTCAATTCTATCTCATTTAAACTATAGCGGGTATCTCTTTTTGTAGGATTCCTAGCAGGTTAACGGAATTTGGCCTTGTGGGAAGATAGCCCACTAATACATAAAATGATTATAAATTCAAGAAAGGCAATTAAAATATAAAATAACATTTATATATATATATATATATATATATATATATATATACATAGCAATTATGTTTTACAATTAAAACAATACTTGAAATAGAGATTTCATGGCAAAATAATAAGCTGAAAGAGATAAAAGAATGTTCATTTAGGAGTTGCCATTTCTAAGGTCAGTAGGTCAGCAAGTTGGTATGTGGAATGTCTTTGAAAAGGTCTGTTAGTACTTTTGAGACCAGGGAAAGGAAAGAGGTCAGAATAGTAGCAGCTCCACTTAGGTCAAGGGGATTAGTTACATTCTTTTCATCAAGTCCTGACTGTCTGACAAAGTGTTTGTGTCTTTGCTTTTTATATCGGCATTTTGGATCAAAACGCAGCTAGTTTCGAATTTCATCCTTGTATTTGATTCTGAGATTACCGGAAATGGTAATTTAATATTTGATTAATTTTTATTTTTCAACCAGAACATCTACGTGTAAGTGTCGTTGGTTGTGGGGCTTAGTGCTGCCAACGACGACGACGAGATATCTGACTCTCTCTCTGTCTGGCTACCACTCGTTGGCGTGATCGAAGCGAGTCAGACACCAACCACGCACACAAACATTTGGTTTGTGTGAGCAGGCAGACAGAGAGAAGAGAGAGAAATAAAAGTAAAGCTTGTTACACGATTGACGTCTGTGTGCGGGGATGGCAGTACTACCCTCAGCGCAGGCGCTGCTTGTCGGACGGCAGGCTGGTGGCGAGCGAGCGAGCGCGTGGCGACGGCGTCCGCTACTCGCAGGCAGGCAGGCAGGAGAACCGGTACGCCGTGGTCGGACGTTCAACAGCCAGGCTATGAGACAGATTCTCAGGGAAAGTAGTAAAAATTTCGGTTGTGGCGAGAAATCTGCCTGGCCACCACTGGTTGGCGTGATCGGACGCGAGTTAGACGCCAACCACACGCATATGGTGTGTGTGTGTGTGTGTGTGTGTGTGGTGTGTGTGTGTCTGTGTGTGAGCAGACAGAGAGAAGACAAAAAGAAAGCAAAGCTTGTTACATGAAATAGAGTGATTGACACTTGTGTGCGGGGTGCACGGCGATTTTTTTTTTTTTTTTTTTTTTTTTTTTTTTTTTTTTTTTTTTTTGTTCGCTTTTGTTCGGTAGGTATCACCACAAAATGCACACAGAGACCTACCAAACTTTATCAGCAACATACTTGTTGATAACACAAATATCATGGCATCATCCACATACAAAAAATGACACAAAATACTGGAAGCATTATTAATAAAAAATAAAAATCCAACACTTAATATTAACTACGAACACAGCAACAGTATGCTGACTATTACGAGGATGCATTTATATATAAAAATAGTATTAATAATGTCTAAAAAGTTGTAGTAAGGGATTCTATTGAGTCCTACTTGTTATATTACAAACAAGTTTTAATTCATGAAGTAGTCGTAAAAATAAGGAAATTAGAAATAGAACGTTTGGAAGATGCTAGAATGAAATTTGAGTAAAATCTAGAGAATTCTAAAGGATTCTAGAATATGCAAATTAGGTGTTAGCCTCAATGAAAATAGGTTTTGGGAAGAGAGTAGTAAGTTGTTAACAAGATCTGCTGACATTATCAACTCCTGCCCGATTCATGGATCTGTGCATCCAGCCAAAAGAATCTCTAAGAAAAGTTGCCAACTAAAACCTGAAAAAACTTCATGGAACTATATGGGTAAATAGATATTTTTGACTCTTTCATTGACCAAACTTAAAATTATTCTTTATATACACATTTGAGGAATTCCATAAAGTATAGCATTTACTATTTCACTAAGCTTAACTAGGTAAAGATATTTGATACCTTCCTTCCCCTTCGTAACACTTCACCTGCCAGTAGTAAACTCCGTTTTTCTTTTTGAATGCAAAAACTGTATATTTGTAAATATTTTTATTTAATGATTTTGTAAATTAAATATTTGTATGTAATTTTTATCTCTGAGTTTTGGTCAATCATTTTTTTTTTTTTTTTTTTGTTACACTTAACACTTAACATTACCATGTTTGAAACATAACACAACCATGATACGCACACCTAAACATTATTACACAGATTCAGTTCTTCTTCTTCTATGTGCCCTGTCCCTTCAGGACATAGGCAATCATGGCTTTCCACGTCTCTCTATCCCTGGTGGCTCTTATCATTTCTGTTTTTCCACTCAATCAAAACAAAATAGTCCATTATTTATAAGTTATTAGCAAGGCATAATGGCTATGCTAAGGGAAGGACAAGCAGAATTATAATATAATGAACATGTTTGAGCAATGGATAGCAGCTTGGATTAAGGAAATGGAGAGCAGAGTTCAAATTCCAGTCGGATTCATTACATTCATATACGTGCTAATGCCCTTAAGAAAGGTATGAATCCAACTCTTCTTCCCTAAGCTATGGGTAAAATAGCAGAAGACTAGGTTCTATAGCCTTGGGTGGCAACCGGTCTAGGAGAAGAAAAACTCTGAATTCAAACTAGCCCTGGGAGGATTGGACTCCATCAGGCTATCATGCCCAAATAATCACATTTCTACTGTGGCTTCAGTACATGTGGTGCCTCTACGATTCCAATGAATCATGGGAGATCTGGATTAGATTATAATAATATCTATTATAAGATAGATTATCTTTATTATTTTATCATGTTACTTTGCTCATGCTGTCAAAATATGATGACCTATAAGAAATTAATATTATTAGCCATTTATGCAAATATGTCTTCAAATACGGGATTGGCGAGTACTTCTCTATTCCCAAACCCCACAAACAGGGGTAGAGCAAGCCTAATTAGTGATCTTAGACAGGGCTTTGTGATGTTAGAGTAAACAACCTGCTACAGAAATAATGATTAAATTCTTATGCAAACTTTTTGCAAGGTTTGGAGTATCTGACAGTGGAATTCAATTTACATGTGGTGCATTTAAAAATTTTGGCGAAAAAAAAAAAAAAACTGGTTAAACATTTGACAACACCAATTTATCATCCACGGTCAATTGGTCAAGCTGAGTGGTTTGTTAACACCTTCAGAAGGGCATTAAGAAAAGCTAAAGCAGAAGATGCAGCACTACGAGAATTTTTGAGCATATATCAACTAATGTCAAATGTAAATGTCACCTGCAGAGCTCATGTTTGCTAGGAAAGTTAGATCCATTTTTGACAAATTACTGCTAGGGAATAAAAAGAAAAGTCGACAATTTGAAACTACCAGATCATTTAAGATCAGCAACAAAGTCTTCTTTAAAAGCTTTTAGGCTGGAAAGAAAAATTTTCAGAAAGTAAAAAAAAAAAAAAATTATTTGACACCTTAGTAGTATGATGTACATCATCAAAGTTGGACTTGCGTGCAAAATAGTTCATCACCCACAAAATGCAAAGATTCTTTGGGACTCTATCGAGACTGGAGAAAGAAGATTGTGCAGCCTCTGTCCATATATGGCAGCAGTACCTCATTTTATGCATGTGCCAAATTCGTATCAAGTTCATTAAATTCACTTTAGAAAGGTATCAATCCATCTCCCATGCTCCAACTATGGGACTATGGACTAGATCCTATAGCCATGGTCGGCAACCTGTATAGGAGAAAGAAAATTCTGAATTAAAAATGAGCATAGAGGGAGTTGGGTTTTGTCAGGCCATTTTGCCCCAGAAACATCACTACTACTGCTGGTGCCCATATGACACTGGAAAAAGAAGATTGTGCAGCTCCAGCCTATATATGGCAGCCATTCTCTATTTCTGGCCTGATCTAGCTCTTGTAAAGGTAGAGGATCACAGAAGGAGTCTGGTACTTACTGGAATGGTATAAGGAACTGATCATTTCTCCAGCACCCTTTAGCATATGTACAAATTCCACTTGAGGTCTAAGTTGAGCTTAGGTGCTCTCTAAGCGAACACCCGTTCGTTCATCGTGATAGGCAAAAATTCAGGGTTCACTTGGCGATGATGGAATGTTTCTAATTTTGTTTTCAAGTCATTGAATCTGATCAACCAATTAAAGATATAAAATCTCTTAACAGCTTATTAACAAGTTTCGGCTAGACTGTTGCAAAATGTCTATTTCACAAATTAGAATAAAAAAAAATAAAAAAGAATCTTTAACCCTGGAATTTTTTTTTTTTTATCATATCGCCCCAAGAAAGGCATTTTACTGTCACTGTTGTGCAGGGGGTTACATAAGAGGAAAGTTATAGGAAAGAGTGACAGGTTATAGGGGGTGTCAGGAAGTAGGTAAGAAAAGAATGACTGTGGCCATAAAATGAAGGATCAGTTTATATATTAAGTGTAATGTAGAATTGACCCCCACTTTATATCCACATTATAGTAGTATAGAATGGTTTTTTCTTGTTTTTTTTTTAATAATCATATCGACCTAAGCAAGGCATTTTACTGCTACTGTTGTGCAGAAGGTTACATAGGAGGAAAGATATGAAAAGAGTGACAGGTTATAGGGGGTGTCGGGAAGTGGGTAAGAGAAAGATGAGAATACTCATGAGAGTGGAGTGGATGAAGAAAGGAGCATGAGAGAGAATGCTAATTAGTGAGATAAGAGATGGCTATTTAGTTTACATTTAAATTCTTGGAGATTGTAGCTATTGGGGAAGCAAGTAAATGGAAGGGAAGTGTGAGAAAAGAAGCTGCTGGAGTAGAATTTGCATTTACATTTTATGGGTTTCAAAGTAAAAGGGTAGGACCTAATTGCTAATCTTGTGGTTCGAGTAAATTCATATATAAGAGGCACTAGTGAGTTAAGTTGGTCAGAGAACATGAACAGATTAGGATTGTAATTATTGGGAGAGCATCCTCTTGGGACTTGCATCTCATCAATTAAATATAAAGTGAATGAGGGTGGTCTGCTACACTGTGCATGGCATGGCGGGTCTTTGCCATGAAGATTAGAACGGGGGGGCATAAAGGAATGTAGTTCACCTGAACACATTCATTGGAAAGGAATAGCATAGCAAGAGACTTGCTTTGTTTTTTTTTTTTTTTTTTGGTAAGAAAAGGAGTTTCAGGTGCATAATAATTCATTACCCACAAAGACATTTTTGGACTCTACAGAGACTGGTAAGTGAAGACTATGCAGCTCCTGCCCATATACGGCAGCAGTACCCCATTTTATGCATACTCTGGCTCTTGTGCTGAATTCGAATTCCTATGAAGTTCATTAAATTTACTTGGGAAAGTTATCAATCCATCTCCCCTGCTCCAACTATGGGACTGACTAGATCCTATAGCCATGGTTGGCAACCTGTCTAGGAGAAAGAAAATTCTGAATTAAAAATGAGCATGGAGGGAGTTGGGTTTTGTCAGGCCATCTTGCCCCAGAAAAATCACTGCTACTGCTGGTGGATATACGGCACCTGAAGTGTTACGGGCTTAAGAAAAACGTAGGGAGTCAGGTACTTATGTGGAGTATACAATAATTCAGATGAAGGATTTATTACTTAATATCAATAGAAAGCTAATCTCTCACTTTATATCCAATAGAATCTTATATTAAACCTTGTTTACCCAAAAATAGGATCTTAATATTTTTACTTTCAGATTATATGCCTTGATCATCTTTTTACAAATAATTATCAAATACCTTGATATAGTACTTGTGTGTCCCTATGACTGGAAGACAGACCTATGTTGACAACAGTTTAAGAAAGAGAACTATAGAAGGTAGTAAAAGAAAGTGAGAAGAAAGGACTAACTATCAGTTGTAAGAAGATAGAATATATGGTTGTCAGCAAAAGGAATAGCCCAAGATGCAAACTATGAATTAGAGATGTCAAAATCAAGCAAGGTTTTTATATATATATATATATATATATATATATATATATATATATATATATATAAATAATCGTCCTGCCACTGGTGCACAGAGGGTTACATAGTAGGAGAGTGAAGAGAGAATGGGAAGAGGTCACAGTAGGTGTGGAAGAATGGATAAGAGAGGGGAGCTGCATAAGAAGGATGGAAGTCGAGGAGATAAGCAATGACAGCTGACGTTGCATTTAAACTCTTGGAGATTGTAGCTATCAGGAAAACAAGAATACGGAAGGGCGTTCCACAGGCAGGAAGTGCGAGAAAAGAAGCTGCGTGAGAGCAAAGTGTAAAGTGAGAAGAAGGATAGAAGTCAAAGAGATAAGAGACGACAGTTGACATTGCATTTAAACTCTCTGAGATTGTAACTATCAGGCGGGAAGTGTGAGAAAAGCAGCTGATAGAGTAAAAGTTGCGGTTACATTTGATTGTTTTCACAGTAAAAGGGTGGGACCTTGTCACCTGTCTAATAACTCGAGTAAATTCCCGGCGGTGGGGTACAATGGGGATAAGCTCATCAAAGCAGAACCCATGAAAGTATTTGTAGAAAAGACAGAGAGAAGGCACATCTTGTTGGTGAGAGAGAGACGAGTCGGGCTGCCAGGTCAGGATAGACTACATTACAGATTCTTTCTTGGATCTTGTCAATAACCCTGAGGTGAAGAGAAGGGGCACCCGACCAAATATGACGGCAGTTTTCAATGCATAGGTGGATGATAGATTTGTAAATGTGTGTGATGAATTCGGAAGAGAAGAATTTCTGGGCCTGACAAAAAATTTAAATGTTTCGTTGCTTCCCTGTCAACTTTGAACTTCAAATATACAAATGCAATGTCAGTCATTATCTTCTGTCATTTTAATCTTGTTAGTTTATTATTTACTCTCTTTTAATAATAGTTTTTCTCATTCTTTAACTCAGTAACTTCTAGCATCTGAGTGGCTTTATTGCCTTGTTGGGGGGGAGGTTAAATGATTAAAATAAAAATAAGATAGTATTTTTTTTTAAATTCTGATACCAAAATCTAATTTGAATAGCAAAAATTGCCTTCCTGAGTCAGTTAAGTGCCATACAGGATACACACTTTGGTGATCATGTCTTGAAAGAGACATGACTGATTGGGCAGAAGATTATTCCACAGTAGGTTACCATTGCTTTATGCTGTAAACTGGTTGCCAGCCAAAGCTATAGAGCCCAATCTGTCCTGTTATTTGACTCATAGATAGAGAGGGAAGAAATGTATTTTTTTTATAAAGTAGAAATTAGTGGGGGATCAGTTTATTGCTTCATAACAATATAAAACTGGTCCCTCACTTTATGCCCAGTAGAAGCCTTAATCATGTTTTCAACTATTATACTCAGTCAGTTAAGTGCCATACGTGATACACACTTGGGCGATCATGTCTCAAAAGAGACATGACTGACTGGACAGAAGATTATCTTGCAGTAGGTTGCCATTGGTTTCTGTGGTAGACTGGTTCCCAGCCAAGGCTATAGAACCAAATCTGTTCTGTTATTTAACCCATAACTAGAAGGAAAAGACGGATTAATACTTTTCCCAAGGGTATTTGCATGTAAGTGAATGCAATGACTTCAACTGTAATTTGAACTGGGCTCATTCTGATATCCATTGCACCAAAACGCACATCCAGCACCACTGTTGCTGAGTCAGTTAAGTGCTATACGTGATACACGCTTGGACGATCATGTCTCGAAAGAGACATAACTGACTGGGCAGAAGATTATCCCCCAGTAGGTTGCCATTGCTTTCTGCGATAGACTGGTTGCTGAACAAGGCTACAGAACCCAATCTGTCCTGTTATTTAACCCATAACTGGAGGGATGAGACAGATTAATACCTTTCTCAAGGGTATTTGTGTGTAAGTGAATGCAAGGAATATGACTGGAATTCAAACTCGGCTTCCCGATTTCTCGTTCTGAGCTGATATCCACTGTACCATGACGCACATTCCAAAGTATTAAAATCCGGGAAAATTTAATTAGAAACAAAGAAAAAGAGTGCTCTTTTATGGTGGCAACGAATGCTGAAGAATTTCAACCATGAGATGAATTCATACCTTTTCAAAGGTTTGGTATTTGTGTTTAAGTGAAAAGTGATGAACACAACTGAAATTCGAACTTGGCTCTCTGATTTCTCATTCTGAATCACTATTCATTGCACCACCCTCCCATCCTAAAAAATAAAGTCCCTTTGTAAATCAAACAATAGAATATAAATGAAGAACATTTTCTTTAAAAAATTCTTTCATGTCATTTTTCAATATCTAGTAAATTAAAATACAGCAGTTATTCTCTCTGATTTCAAACCAAGTATAGCCGTTAATTAGATTTTACGATACGAGCTGCAAAAATATTGAAGAAATAATAATGTTATTATATCGCATATATACTGTTTGTCATGATAGGTATTTCAGGCGTAGTTCATTTGTACCCCAATGTCATTCTGTTGATGGCTGCTTTTTCACTCAATAAGGATATACCTATCGGGCTTGTAAGAATTTCTCGAGGATTTTTAAATCTAAACAAATCAATCCGAGCCACGAAAATCATTTTTAGTCATTAAGAATAAGGAGAATAATTTTTCTCCAATAAATGGATATCGATGTTGCAAAAGATCATAAAATAAGAGTCAAGGTAACTGAAAACCTGAAGATGTATCCTGACACTGTACGAGAATAGGTAAAAAATAGTGCCATCATTTGTAGGCAACAAAACCTGCATGTATCAGGAAAACTGGAAATCCCCCACACACAGGTTGGTGTATTAAGGAGGCATGCTGACACTTGATCTCAAAAGATAGACACTGGGAGAAATTCATTTAAAATGGCAGAGAGTGTTGGTGTATCAAGGAGACATGTTGTCACTTGACCTCAAACTTAAAAGAATTTAAATGTGAGTTATAAACATTTTCTTAAAAAAATAAATTAATAGTAAATGAATATACATTTATTCATTTGCAAGTTGTCAAGGTTTCAAGGCCAAAATGAAAATTATTAAATGCCAGAAACACAAAAGCTTAACTCTGGTTTCAATCAAAGTGAAGGAATCTTGATTTTGCAACACATACAAAGATTAAATATATCAGAATAGGGAGAGATATTTAATTTGAATATATATTTTCCAGTCTTGGATATATATATATATATATCCGAGTGAATACAGAAAGAAGAAAAAAATTTTTTACAACGTCCAAAACATTAATTTAAAACAGTGCTTGATATATAATATATAGAGCTGTGAATATATATATATATAGCATAATGATGATCCACATATACTGTCTTAATATGTATAGGAAAAACTACTAAAACGTAAGTGTAAAAATGTATTTTTTTGACAGTATTTATTTATTTCTATTATTATTATTATATATATATATATATATATATATATGATATTTCAGGCCGGCCTCGGCCTTTTATCAGAAACAAACGCTTCTCATTTAAATTTTAAATCATTTGTTTCAGATGAAAGTCCGAGGCTAGTCTGATCATATATATATATATATATATATATATAATAGAAATAAATAAATACTGTCAAAAAAATACATTTTTAAACTTACAACTTTTTAGTAGTTTTTCCTATACATATTGTAATAGTTGTGACAATGGTTTATAAATTCATAGCATCACTACACAAAAATCTTCACATTTCAAAACTGCTTTGTGCACTTCTCATCGAGTGACAGTTGCAATATAACGCTCTACACTGTATCGAGCACTCTTTATAAAAGTAAATGCATAAACAGCAGGTAAAAAAACCTACGAGTTCCACAACTTTGTTATAATATATATATATTTGAAATGAATTGTTTGAACATTATTTTTTATCGATGCTCATACTCGTATTTAAGTAGATATTCTGTTTTTAATGAAACAGTATTATGTATTTATTTCTACCGGCCTGATTATTTACGATAGGCTAGGCCGGTAGAAATAAATACATAATACTGTTTCATTAAAAACAGAATATCTACTTAAATAAGAGTATGAGTATCAATAAAAAATAATGTTCAAACAATTCATTTCAAATTGTTGGTTGCTTATAACCAAGTTTCGTTAAAATTTGTTGATTTCCGTAATATATATATATATATATATATATATATATATATATATATACTCTTCTCTTGCTTGCCAATTGAGCACAATCGAGAAATATATTTTAAAAGCAGTAGCTACTGAGGCATTTATACTTCGTTCATTCAATAATGAATTTGAACAATTCTTATATAATTTGAGTTCTGAAAAGAAAAAAATCTTAAAAACACATGAAAAAGTACATGAAAAATTTAATGATAATACCTTGGCTATCATTTTCAGTGAAACTTGTATAAAAAAAGATTGTTGCCCAAATACACAATATATAAACAGCGGTAAAATTCCAGGAAGGATTGGTAAAACCCAGGATAAGGTTGGTAAATAATCCAGGAGGATCCTAGTAATATCTTTAAAATATTAATACTGATCCAATAAGTTTTATCTGAATTTACATGTGTGTGTGTGTGTGTGTGTCCTGCATTGATGGCATGAATCGAAGTTTTATGCACTACGCAATCATCAGGTGCATATTACAAACAACTAGTTTGTAATACGTACCTAATGATTATATAGTGCATGGAAGTCAGTCATGCCATCAACATAGGGTAATGGGTATATTTATTAATACCTGAATAATATTTTTAAGGAGGGTGCGTTGGAGTCTGATCACCTCTGACGGGGTCAACTCAGCAAGGGTAGTATGATGTTGTGAAACCCGAAACTGCCCAGTGACCTGAGTAAATTACATTACTGACGACATCCTCCTGCGCTACAGAATGTGCGTATTTTTCGAAGCTGTATACCCATATGTATATTAATTAATTGGCATACATGCACACACACACACAATAAGTATACAATAATAAAAAGTAAACTCATTTGCAAGATATATTGCATTAATTTTACAAACATCAATACTCATATATTATCTGTATACCTACTTATGCATCCCACCTCTGTGTGTGTGTGTGTGTGTGTGTGTGTGTGTATATATATATATATATATATGTGTGTGTGTATATATATATACTAGCAGTATAGCCTGGCATTGCTCAGGTGTAATGAAAGCTTTAAAACTAATCTATGGTCCTGGAGCTCAGACTCTTTGAACGTTGGCACGAAAGACTAAAAATCAATAGTTGTTTCCAGTTAAAGTGAAACCGTAGACTGAAAGAAAAATGAATGGATGTAAGTCACATTTTCATTTCTTGGTATCAATATCAAATAAGTTTTTTTTTGTTGTAAACTGAATTTTGAAGGCTAAATAAGTCCTCTGAGTAAATGGTATCATGGCTGAGACTAAGAACTACAATTATACCTACTTAGAGCCAAACCCAAAGCAAAAACTAAAAAAAAGGGGCTGAAAAAAAATACAGACATACAGGCAGATAAACCAACACACACACAAACATCTTACCTTTTATATATATATATATATATTATCCATTTTCTGCACTCTTGTAAGAACTGCAACCTTGAAACTTCTTAATATTGTTTCTTATGTTTTTGTCTATGAGTGTATCAAATTTGATTAAAATCAGACCACTCCTTCTATAACCCAATTTTTTCGATTATCGATTTTTGATATTTATCAGGGGTACTTCAACACAAAACCTAGCAAAGAACACTCACAGACGCTTATAGTACAACTGTGTAAATTTTCAAGAAAATTGGTTCAGCCGTTTCGGAGTCTATAGGTAACGGGGACACACACACAAAGTTCCATTTATAAATAAGTTTATATATATATATATATATATATATATATATATAATTTAGAAAAAATTTTAGATATACTACAATTTCATGGGTAATAAATATTTCGCCACCATATATATATATATATATATATATATATATATATATATATATATACACATACACACACATATATATAGCTTTTTCAATATTTTTAATTTGGAAGCCAGTTGTTTATACAACTTTGCTTTCAATCTTTTGGTATCTTCAGCCATTTTATAATGACTAATTCTCCAATGTTCTTATTATTTTTGAACTTACAACAGGGGTCTTTATGAACGCACTACTGTTAGTTTAAAATAGCTGAAATTTCAAAATTACAGAGCTTTTTAAGTTTTTATATATATATATATATATATATATTCTGTTAAATATAACAGAAAATAAATATCTATTATGTTTAATTATGAGGCGTTCTAACATCGTATTTTGGCTTTAATTTCAGGTGAAAATAAAGACAAAAATTCTCCAACATTTTGGATATTTTTTTATTATGCTGATTCTAAGCTTTCGGCTTACAGGGACGTTAATATAAAAACATCCACCATCAAAGATGATTTTATGTTGTGTTGACATAAAATTTTGCTAAGCAACGATAACAGTCACTAAATAGCAGACGCAGTTTGTAAAATTTGTTATGCGGTTCTATGATGTCGCACCGCGTGAAAGACCAAAATGTTAACAAAGCTATGAAGTGAGCTGAAAGCTTAGAACCAACTTAATAAAAAAATTATCCAAACGTTGGACAGTTTTTGTTTGTATTTTGTTGAAATTAAAGTCAAAATACAATGTTTAGAATAGCTCTTGATTAAACATAATAGACATTCATTGTCAGTTATATTTAACAGTATATGTTTAGAAAATTATCTGCTGCCTCAACACACACACACACACACTATATATATATATATATATATATATATGAAATGAATTGTTTGAACATTATTTTTTATGATACTCATATTTAAGTAGATATTCTGTTTTTAATGAAACAGTATTATATATTTATATATCTGGTAATGTCTTAGACCTCTCAACCACGAACAGCCTCCAGTCTAAACGAGGTTTTTATCAAGCCTATATAACAAATGGTAGCTTCCCCTATATAGATAGGGGTCGCAGGTTCGAATCCTGCCAAATGGCACACATTTTTATAATAAAAATTTATCGTAAATAATCAGGCCAGTAGATATAAATATATAATACTGTTTCATTAAAAACAGAATATCTACTTAAATATGAGTATCGATAAAAAATAATGTTCAAATTTGAAATTGTCTTTTGCTTATAACCAAGTTTCATTAAAATTCGTTGATTTTCGTAATATATATATATATATATATTATATATATTATATATTATATATATATTATATTATATATATATATGAGAGAGAGAGAGAAAATCATTATTATAAATTATGCAGTTCCAAAATAAAGCTGGTTTGGTAAGGAAAATATTTAAAAATAGGTTAATGTGCAAATTACTCATGAAGTGATAGTGATTCCAGACACAAAGGAGACCTCAAAGCTGTATAGATATATTTTCTGCAACAGGATGAGGTTTCATTTCACTTATATTAAATTGAGTTTCATAATAAAATCCAACTTGTCTTATAAGCAACACTAAATCAACATATTATCAATGTTTTAACTGATTTGCAATCAAACATCCCCTTGAAATCCAACCTCAAGGGTGTCACAAAAAAAAAAAATGTTTAATTTATTTTTTGGTGGGATGTTAGCAAATGAATCTCCGTCACACTCATTTTTCACCTGTCAATTCATCTAAAACTTGTCCAGTCAAAATGCTATTTACAATGCTAGATTTTTGTTTCATTTTTTTCTTTTGGCATTGTGGAGCAGCAGATATCAGCTCAGAACGAGAAATCAGGAAGCCGAGTTCCAATTTCAGTTGAATTCCTTGCATTCATTTACGCGCAAATACTCATGGGAAAGGTATTAATTGGTTTCTTCCCTTCTAGTTATGGGTTAAATAATAGGGCAGATTGTGTTCCATAGCCTTGGCTGGCAACCAGTCTACCACAGAAAGCAATGGCAACCTACTGCAGGATAATCTTCTGCCCAGTCAGTCATGTCTCTTTCGAGACATGATCACCCAAAGCATGTATCACGTATGGCACTTAACTGACTGACTGAATGTAATAGTTGAAAACAGGATTAAGGTTTCTACTGGGCATAATATGGGGAATCAGTTTTATATTGTTCCAAAGTAATAAGCTGATCCCCCACTAATTACTACTTAATTTTATAATACATCTCTTCTCCCTCTAGCTATGAGTCAAATAATAGCACATTGGGTTCTATAGTTTTGGTTGGCAACCAGTCTACCACAGAAAGTGAAGGCAATTTCCTACAGGAAAATCTTCTGCTAAGTCAATCATGTCTCTTTTAAGACATGATTACCCAAGCGTGTATCGCATGTGGCACTTAACTGACTGATACATGACAGTCCAAGGTCAATCTACGCCAAACAGCTTAAACTCCATCGCCATAGCAACTGACCTGATACTTTTTGATCAGACCTTTTATATTACAGTGCAACACAAGGTTACAGACGATAATGATCATTTGTTTTTATAATGTCGAAATCTAACAAGAGCAAATTTATAATCAATAACAATGAAGACAGAAAATCTGTACAACTCATCAAAGTAAGCCCGTCTGGAATTATCAATATTGACAGATTTTAGAGCTTCGGAATATCAGATTTTTTTTTTTTTCTGCCTTCCATGTCTAGGGATATCTTGTTCTTGTCTAGTACTCATTGATTGTTGGACTGTACTACCCAGACTCGGAATTGAACACACAATTACTATGCCACCAGCTACAGCCTTCATTCCCTGAAAGCTATTTTTAATTATTCACAAGGCTATTTAACCCTCTAGGGCCATTCGTATCATATTTGATACAGTATTTCCCTATAAGGAAACATTTGGTATTTCCCTATAAGGAAACATTTGGTATTCATTGACTGAGCAGTCAGTACTGCTTTCATTTGAAATTTATAAAATATTTCTCTTAAAAAATTTTTCAGGAAAATATTTCTTTCAAGGCTTGTTTTCATACTGTATCCAATATGATACGAATGGCCCTAGAGGGTTAAGGACACGAGTCAAGTTTTTAGGTTAATATTCGGTTTTGTAGTAATTTGGATTGGTGCTACAGAATCCCAAACAAAGAACTGTACCAAATATGAGGAACAATATCACTTTGAAGATTTTCAACAACAGACACCACTAAAATGAATAGCACATGTAACTCAAAGAGAAAATATGTTGATGTTCCACACTACTTTAAACAAAAGGGTAAATTTTCGTTGTAAGTCCCAACGCTTTTCCTCTTTAAATTTATCCAAAATAGCATTATCTCTGTGCAAATGTATATGCTGAACTCAAATCAAGTGTTAGTTATTGAAGAAACTTACCTTTTTTTTTTATCTAAATGTCCAGAAAAAAAACGAACTATATCTTGCACTTTTTCTCTCCCGTAACTCTTACAAAGTCATGTAATTAACTGCAGAATGATGTACTGCATATTTGAATGAATTTTGGCAGATTTTTGGTCGTTTTTTTTTTTTTTTCATTTACTAATACTTCTGGCGATGTACTTCTGGTAATGAAAGTAATGCACTATTGTATTTCTACGTTTATTACTAGAAACCTCCACAAAATCGATAAAAAAACAGCATAGTAGGAAGGGAAAAGGCCCCAAACTAAATAAAAACAAAGTTCTATCGGCAAAAAGTTTATATTACCATTAAGAAGATAGAACAAAGCATTTTTAAATATTTTAAACACGTTCAAAATTGTTGTAGAAAGTCTTTTTTTTCTTACATCAGTGCAATATCCAAATTGCCACTATCTTATTAAGTAAAAAAAACGTAATTGTTACGCAATGCACACTTTTTTTGCCCGTGAAAGACACATTAATTTGGAAATTCTTGCATACATCAAATAATGGTTGGATTTTGATGAAAACTTCAGGACTTATTTATAATTGAATGAAATCAATTTTGATTGCATTATTTTTAGAAAATATTGGTAAAAAAAATTTTTTAAAGTATGTTACCCCCCCCCCCCACCAATTAAATTCCAGAAATGTGTAACAATTCGACTTTAGGCCACTCTAAAACTATTATAAAAAAATTCAGGAGTCATTGGGGAATGCTGATTCACTGTTTTTTTTTTTTTTTTTTTTTTTCTTTTCTTCAATAGTCCCCGTCTTTCTAAAAAGTAGGTCCGAATTGCAAAAAATGCAATAACTATGCCAATTTTTATGTGGATAAACTTCTGATTGCTTTTATGAACAATATAAATTAAGCATATAATAGTCTGAAAAGAAAAAAAAATTCAATGAATAATTAATTTTTACAATAGTTATTTTCATGTTTTTTCATTTTTTAATTGTATATAAAAATTATATATAAAAAGTTTAAAAATTATTGTTAAATTTCTTCCTCTAATGGGCCGGCTAGGATATATAATTAATGCATGAAGACTACAATTACTAATCGAAAATTTAAAAGCTTAATACAAATAATTGACCCCGTCAATTTTTAAAATAATTAAAAACATTTTGTGTGCATTTTGATTGCCCATATCTTTATTTGTACGGATGGTCGTACGTGATATTTATCATTAAAAGGTCACGTGATTAAAGGGTTGTCTTCCCATACATAAAAAATCACATTCGTATAAATTTGTCGCCTTCGGCCTCCCTACTTTAACCTTGTTTACAACTTCCGGTTGTCATTATGTCATTCGACACTTGAGATAGGCAGTGTAGATCGGATTACCTTAACTGATAAAACGTTATAGCAAATATTTCAGAGAGTAAGCAAGTACATTTGTTTGAAAACAGATAAAGGTAAGTTTTAACTTAAAAAATTGACTTTAATAACGTGTCAGCAACGTATATTTTATTTTTGCTAGATTTTTAAACTAGGAATGTGGCTACTGTTTAAAAATGTGTTGATCAATCAAAAAAGTGGCGGTACTTTTAATTTTTTTTTTTTAATTTGAAAAATTTTAGATTCCAATCAATATAATTTCACTTTAAAATACGCCAGTGTATTTTGTTTACTGGAATTACTAAATTTAATCTCTTGACTTTCAATTAAAGCTAATTTTAAAGCTTGAAGATAATTTTTTTTTTTTTTAATTTCAATTTAAATTTACATGTAGAAAAATGAGTGGAGATACCTACTTATTACTTTCATAACAGGAAGTACATCACCGGAAGTTTCAGTAAAGGAAGAAAATCAACCAAAATTCGACAGAAAATTCTGCCTACGTAGAGCGTCATTCTGCAGTTAATTACATGACTTTTGGATAAATTTGAAGTGGGGGAAAAGCCGTCGGCACCTAAAACGAACATTTACCAACAAAAGGTTAGGAAAGAAACTCCTAATCAGTACGATATTGAAGCAGTAACATAGGCTTGACAATCCTATTTTCTTGAAAAATTGTTCTAATAAAATTTTTTTTATAAATTTGAACTAAAAGTGGCACAGGTTTACTCAGTGAATGAATACCAAATGTTTCTTTATAAGGAATCAGATTATATCATTATTACTATTCTCCCGTCTAGGGATCTTGTATTCTTATTTAGTCGAGATCAAGTCAGTGGGAACGATCCTTTCTTTAGCTGAATTGTATGTGCTTTGTCAGGGCTATATACAGATATTTTGAATTCAAAGTTTTTCTTCTCCTAGACTGGTTGCCACCCAAGGCATAGAACCCAGCTTGTCTTGTTATTTACCTATAGCTTATATAGTACTGCTCAGTTGTTAGTAGTTTCGCTGAATCTACACTACTGGATCCAGGGATTGAACTTAGAATTATTGTTTCACTAAATTCACAGACCAGTGTTTGTCCGTCATGGTAATTTCACCTCTATACAGGTTTTTTCGTTTTATGTACTCCCCTAACCAGTTCAGGATGTTTTACTAAAAGGCATAGTAGTTTTCAGTTCAATAATGTAACTACAGAGCTACAACATTAGCCGTTACTGCTAATAACATTACATAAGCTATATAACTCACACTACCATTTTTTAAAAAAGCAAAAAAAAAAATGAATGTCGACATCCCCTCTTTATTTTTTCTATTCCATGCTTGATTCAGGTTACAATGACTTTTTTTACTTTTTTTTTTTCATTAGTCTAGCAGACATATTGTTCCTGTTTCCATGTTCTCTTGGTGTTAACTTGTTTACGAAGCCTTGTGGTCCCTTATCTTAACTGACTAAATCCGCAGCTCAGGAGAAAATTATACATTTGGAATGGCAACCAGATGTTGTTTTCCCAGACAGGGAACTTTTGACTGAATACTAGGTCTTAAGCACTCCTTATTTTTGTTTAAATAAAAATATTTTCAGTTTAATTTAAGTCTCAGCCTATTGAAAACATTAATTATAAGAAGTCATTAAAATCAATTAAGTTGTGTATATGATTTGCATTTGTTGCTGTTTCATAATTAACCCTTTTTTTCTTTTTTTTTTTTTTTTTTTTTTAAGATCAATGACATGGACTAGATTAAAACAGAAAACAAAAAAAAAACAGTTGTCATAATCTCAGTTGCTCTATTAACTTCATCTCCATAGAAACAGGAATATTTTTTCACTCACCAATATCAATTTCATGTAATAAAAAATTTAATTTGCTGAGTGGGGAAGAAATCTTTATTTCAGTGCTTTTTATATATATATATATATATATATATATATATATATATATATATAATTTTTTTATTTTTTTAATCATATCACCCCGAGCAAGGCGGTAATGCCACTGATGTGCAGGGGGCTACGTAAGAGTAAAAAGATTGGAAAAGAGAAAGCTGGAAACCACATCCTAAACAGGAAACAAGGGATGAGACTCTTCACTCGTTCAATAAACATGGGTGGAGTGTGAACCGGGCGATAGTTTAGTCTATATGTTCTTGAGCAATCATGTTTAAAAAGAGACATAACTGACTAGGCAGAAGATTTTCTTGCAGTAGGTTGCCATTATTTTTTGCAGTAGGCCAGTTGCCAACTAAAGCTATAGAACCCAATCTGTCCTGCTCTTCAACCCATAGCTAGAGGGAGAAGAGAAGCATTAATATCTTGCCTAAAAGTATTTGTGCATGAGTGAAGGAATCAAATTTGACTGGAATTTGAACTCGGCTCTCTGATTTCTTATTTTGAGCTGATATGCATTACACCACAATGCCCATCTCTCTCTCTCTCTCTCTCTCTCTCTATATATATATATATATATATATATATATATATATATATATATATAATCTGATACTCCCTGAGTATTATTGTGGGTCCATCTATGAATTTCTGGAGTTGGGATGATGATGACTTTAATCAGCTAACCTTTTTGCTTGTATTAATTCTGTATATAGAATAAGTGCCTGAGACATGATTGAGACAACAAAGATGTGGTTTTATTTATATATATATATATATAGCAGATCACTTCAATCAACCAGGATGCACATTAGAAAACTGCAAATGTTTACTAATAGATTCTGATTTTAGTTCTACATACTCACGCAGAAAGGAAGAAAAATACTGGATTTTAAAATTAAATACATACAGGCTAGGGTTAAAGGGACTTAGGTATTTTGAATCTTTATAAATATTTCAATAGTTAAACATTTTTTAGATGCACTTAAAAAATTTCCTTTAAAACAACATTTATAAGTACTATTAAAGATAGGTTTACGTTTACAAATATTAAAAAAATCTGTCGCTTTCTGCGTCACGTGATGTAAACAATCTCTTGACGAACGCTCCTCGCTAAAACGCTTCTAATTTAAATTTTAAAATCATTTGTTTCTGATGAAAGGCTGAGGACGGTCTGAAATATCAAATATAATAATAGAAATAAATAAATACTGTCAAAAAAATACATTTTTAAACTTACAACTTTTTAGTAGTAGTTTTTTCCTATATATATATATATATATATATATATATAATGGACTCTCCCGTCGATTTCAACGTATGAGTGTCTAACTCAGACTGCCACACAAAGAATTGTTTAGAATGGTTGAAGGTTTGTGTAGCACCATCCACACTTTTTGGAACCGCTGATAGCAAACAATTAGTGCAGAAATTCATCACAGATTGCATGAACAGCAGGCCTCAGTTATTTAACCCATAACTGGAGGGAAGGGACAGATTAATATCTTTCCCAAGGGTAGTGAATGCAGAGTGTTCAACTGGAATTGGAATTTGGCTCACCAATTTCCCTTTCCACACCAACATCCATCACACCACAATGCACATCCGTCAAATGCTTACAGCACCTGGTATTCCCAAGCAGTCACCCATCTCAGTACTGACCAAGTTCAATGTTGCTTAACTTCAGTGATCGAAGGGAACCGGTGTATTCAACGTGATATGATCGTAATATATAATTTTTGTCTTTACTTTCACCTGAAATTAAAGCCAAAATACGATGTTTAGAACGGCTCATGATTAAACATAATAGACATTGTCTGTTATATTTAACAGTATATGTTTAGAAAATTATTTGCTGCCTCGATTCCTATATATATATATATATATATATATATATATTTTCTAAACATATACTGTTAAATATAAGAGACAATGAATGTTTATTATGTTTAATCATGAGCCATTCTAAACGTCGTATTTTGACTTTAATTTCAGTTGAAAATAAAAACAAAAATTCTCCATTTGGATAATTTCGCTGATGATAGATGTTATTGTGTTACCGTCTTAATAACCTCTCTTAAGATGGCTTATATGAGCCGAAAGCTTAGAACAAACTTGATAAAAAATTATCCAAATGTTGGAGAATTTTTGTCTTTATTTTCAACTGAAATTAAAGCCGAAATACAACGTTTAGAACGGCTCATGATTAAACATAATAGACATTCATTGTTGCTTATATTTAACAGTATATGTTTAGAAAATTATCTGCTGCCTCGATATACTAAATATATTATAAATAAAATTTAAATTTTCTCAAATTGGATGACCATTTCGATGGGTAAATTTAACAGCCATCTTGCCAGTGAGTTCAAAACGTTATGTAAAATAAATTGTGTGTGTGTGTGTGTGTGTGTGTGTGTGTGTGTGTGTGTAAAAAAACAGAAGTAAAGGTAGGGAAAAAGGAGAGCGGATCATTGCTATCAGAACCTGTTTGATCTGCCACCTGGGTGACACACACACATTTCTACAGAATGGAATTTATTTTTGGAATTAGCATTTTTACATTTTTTACTTTTTTTTTATTGGAGACTTGATTTTAAGTAGATGTTCTGATTTTGTTTATTTTTTTATTTCAAACCGTATTTATTTCATCCGCTGCCCTACACATTCAAGAAAACTTAAGTAACATGTTCCCTCAAGCACAATTCAAACCTACATCCCCCTTTGTAGAAGAACCCACCTTCTGATCTGGTGTGCTTTAACCACTCAGCTACAAAGAGCTTCACTTTCAAGCTAGGTTCTATTTGCCTTTAAAGCACACTTACTCGTTCAGAATTTTTATTGAATGGGCTATTACCCTACCATGTTAAGCCCAATGTATGTTTGTAGAGGCAGATATGACATGCTTAGGAGTTTTTTTTTTTTTATTGATTTGGCAGAATTCCCACAGTAGGCTGCTGTTACTTTCTGTGAGAGACTAGTTGCCAATCTGTCCAACTATTTAATCCATAGCTGGAGAGAGAAGAGATGAATTCATATCTTTCCTGTGGGTATTTACAACTGTCCATTCCTGGGTGGCATGACAGTATTTATGGAGTCTTAAACAAAATGTTCATACCCAAATTGTGGGATTGTAAATCAGGAGTTTTGAATCTAGCATCTGTATCCAAGTCTCAGGACTGTAATTCTGTCATCCATACTTAGATGGTGGGACAGTAATTCTGGAGCCTTCAATCAGTTGTCTATACCAGGGGTCAGTAATCTTTTGGAGAGTGAGGGCCAAAAAGCTTTGTAGAATCATGGAGGAGGGCCAAACACCTATGGCTTCAGTGTCATGGAGGAGAACCATGTTATTAAATATGTGAATAAATTTTTTATGTGTTTGAAGAAAGCAAGAATTCAATATAATTTAATATCTGACGGGAATTTTGTTAAAAAAAATATTACATCTTAAAAAGAAATGTTTCATAAATCAGTACTGAAAAAAAAATTTGACTAAAATCAGTTTAAAGACACTATTTTATATTCATTTAAAAGTGCCCACTGACGAAAGCAATTTCACAGAAAAAGTGAAAGTGAGGCTGTACACTAATTTTGGCGATCCCTACAAATAAAAAATAAAAGTCAAACACATTCTCCAGGTAAAAACAATGTTTTTAAATTTTGCCACAATATATTCAGACTATCAACTGTCACTTTGGTTTGGTTTACCTATATTTATATCCTGTCCAGAGTAAGGTAGTGGGCTGGACAAGATTCAGTCGAAGATCGAATGTGGCCAGGCGTTGGTGACCGCTGGTCTATACTAATGTACTGTGGTTGTATGAGTGTCCTGAGTTACTGGAATAACAACTAAGATGAGAATACTGGTCTGAATAAAAAAATATATAATAACAAACAAATAACATTTTCTTTCTCTCACACACACAGAGAAAAAATGGCAAAATACAGTCCTAAAATTATTTTTGGGAAAACTGATTTAATCAACCCGGGCAATAGAAACTAACCTTGCTAGTTAACTTCTTTTTCTATTCAATTTTGATTCATCTGTTTTTAGTATTTTGTACAATAGCAAACTTGTATCCACCCAATAACAAGGGCCCTCCCACCCCTGCATCTCTTAGCCCACCAATAAGCTTCTAACTGTTGTGTCTGTAGGTTCACTTGTTAACTGGGTAGGGATGTATAGGAGGGTGGTGTTCTCTGTTCTTGTGACTCTTGGGTGATATCAGCTGACTTTCCACCAAATACTTTCCAAGAAGGAATATCCAAAATGGTTAGAGGAATGGTAATGTTAATATTAGCTGCTTCCCTACAAGGAAACATTTGGTATTCATTGACCAAGCAGCCAATACTGTTTTCAGTTGAAGTTTATAAAATCTTTCTCTTAAACACTTTTTGGGGAAACTGGGTTCCTCAGTTTCAGTGTATTGAGGAGTGTTTCCTTCCTAGCCTTTTATTTGAAGTAGTGTGGAATATCAACTTCATTACATCATTATTTTCTCTTTGAGAGTTAATCTGCTATTCATTTTAGTTGTTGCAGCTTTTGATAGTTCTCAAATGATGTGGTTTCTGTTATTTTTTTTATTTTTTTTTTTTTAATCATATCACCCAGAGCAAGGTGGTAACGCCACTGATGCGCAGGGGGCTATGTAAGAGTGAAAAGATTGGAAAAGAGAAAGCCAGAAACTACATCCTAAACAAGGAACAAGAGATGAGCCTCTTCACCTGTTCAATCGACATGGGTGGAGTGTGAACCGGGCGATAGTTTAGTCTGTCTACTCCAATACTTGTTATTCATTATGGCTGCCAAGGAAGATTTTAGAAGTTCATAATTACATTGGGGATTCAGGGGAAAGAAAAAATTAAAAAATGTAAAAGAAAGAAAGCATCTATCAAATAAAATTTCTGAGTCTCCCAAACTAAAAATTTATAACCATTCAACTTTTTAGGTGTACAATTAAAACAAAGTAAAAATTAAATAAAATTTAATAAGATCAAAATAATAAAAAAATTTGTTTATAAGTCCTCACTTGTAAAGTTCTTTGTGATTCTATAGCATGAATCCATAGTTTTTAAAGCAGAACTGTCCTGGGTATGATAATAAACTACATCTGGCAGCAAAGCCTCTGATTGGAAGGATTTGAGGAGTACTGAACCACCCCTTAATTGCTGTTGTTTCGAAGTCCATCCTGGCTTAGGGTAGTAACACCTGTTAGGGTTCCAGTTATGGGCAAATAGTGAACCCTCAAACTAGGGTTGAAAAACTTAAAGCAGATAATACATTTTGATATTAAAAAATACCAGCAATATATATTTTTTTAAATTACCAGCAACAGATTTTTGTAAAAGAAAAAAAATTACAAGCAATAGAATTCTATAAAAAAAAAAAAAAAAAAATTATTGAAGCTTCTAAGAAAATTAAAGTGCTGATTTTTAATAATTTTAATAATCGATTCACCCCAAGCAAGGCAGTACTGCCACTGGTGTGTAGAGGTTTACAGCAAAAGGAGAGGGAAGACAGAGAAGAAAAAAAAATGGTACAGGAGATGTTGAAGAAAGGATAAAAAAGAGATGGTAGTCAAGGAGATGGAAGATGCAATTGATGTTGCATTTAAACCTTTGCAATTGTAGCTATCGGGGAAGCAAGCATAGGGAAGGGAGTTCCACAGATGGGAAGCACGAGAGAATAAACTGCTAAGGAAAAGTGGCAGTTACAGTTGTCTATTTTGACGATAAAAAGACATGACCTAGTTGCCAATTTAGTTGCACAAATAAATTCATGAGGACGGGTTACTAGGGAATGAAGCTTGTTAGAGCAGAAGCTATGAAAATGCTTTTTAGAAAAGACAGAGGGAAGCCACATCCTGTTGACGAGAAAAAAGACTGAAAGCAAGTTGCCAAATTGGGACTGATTACATTACAGATCCTCCTTTTGATTTTTGTTGAGAGCCCTGAGATGAATAGCAAGAGCACCTGACCAGATATGGCAACAGTAATCAATGCACTGATTAATGGTAGATTTATAAATGTGCCTGATGGATTCTGACGAGAACCCTGAGATGAATAGCAAGAGCACCTGACCAGATATGGCAACAATAATCAATGCACTGATTAATGGTAGATTTATAAATGTGCCTGATGGATTCTGATGAGAACCCTGAGATGAATAGCAAGAGCACCTGACCAGATATGGCAACAATAATCAATGCACTGATTAATGGTAGATTTATAAATGTGCCTGATGGATTCTGACGAGAACCCTGAGATGAATAGCAAGAGCACCTGACCAGATATGGCAACAATAATCAATGCACTGATTAATGGTAGATTTATAAATGTGCCTGATGGATTCTGACGAGAACCCTGAGATGAATAGCAAGAGCACCTGACCAGATATGGCAACAATAATCAATGCACTGATTAATGGTAGATTTATAAATGTGCCTGATGGATTCTGATGAGAACCCTGAGATGAATAGCAAGAGCACCTGACCAGATATGGCAACAATAATCAATGCACTGATTAATGGTAGATTTATAAATGTGCCTGATGGATTCTGGCGAGAACCCTGAGATGAATAGCAGGAGCACCTGACCAGATATGACAACAGTATTCAATATGCAGGTGAATGGTAGATTTATAAATGTGCAAGATGGATTCTGACGAGAAAAAACTTCCCGAATTAGCACAGTGACCCAACCTTCTTGGCAGTCGATGTGGCTATTGATTCAATGTACTCATTCCACTTTAGATTCCATTAAACAATCAAAGCAGGATGATCTTTAGCAAGACCCTCAGGCTTTACTTGCTCAAGGCCTTTTTTCACCATTGATCTTAGAAAGCAGCTGAACAGGTTTGATGCTATGCCTGACATCCATATGAAAGTCTCTACCTGACAAGGCTGTTTAAGAAGAATAGTTCTTCAAATGTTGCAGAAAGAGGAAAAAAATATTTTTAAATTCTTTGGACAAAATTTATAAAACTTATTTTAAAAATTAGTTTGGATGTACGTCGTGGTACAGTGGATATTGACTCAGAACGAGAGATCAGGGTCCTAAGTTCAAATTCCAGTTGAATTCCTTACATTCACTTATGCACAAATACCCTTAGGAGAGATAATAATTCATCACTTCCCTCCAGTCATGGGTTAAATAATAGGACAGATTGGGTTCTGTAGCCTTGGCTAGCAACCAGTCTACCACAGAAAGCAATGGCAACCTTTTGTGGGGTAATCTTCTGCCCAGTTAGTCATATCCTTTTTAAGACATGATTACCCAAAGTGTGTATCATGTATGGCACTAAATTGACTGAACTGATTTTTTTTTAAAAATCACTTTGGGAATTATATTTCAAAAGTAATTTTTCTCTCTGTTTGAAAAGTTTCTTGGAAAAATCTCATCTTTTGACGGTAAGAAAATTAAAATTACTGATATAATTAGCAAATATTAATAAAAAAAACAAAAAAAAAATTGAGTCTGTCTATTAAAATTAAAAAAATATTGACTCGCAGTTGAAGACAATTTCATTACAGGTTTCTCAGATGGAGATAGCGTCATTCCTACACTTTCAGGAAAGGAATGTTGAAAGTCATGTGATCCTTTTGCGAAAAATCTTAGAATCAAGTGTTCTGGTTCCTCTAGGCATTTTCTCAATTATCTTTCACACTTAAAATTCTTCTGTATTCTCTTTCTAACATTTTTTCCTGGCCTTGAAAAATGCTGTTAAGTGGTTTTAAAAAAACACCTTTGAAATATCAAACTCTATAGAACTCTTTGCTGCCATGTAGCAGTTTACAAGCCAGGGTTTCATATGTCATTGTTATTGAGTATATGTAAGATTGATTTTTACTGGATGCTCTATTCTTGTAGCCTTGTGCCAATCATAACCTTCCTGTTCTGTGTGCTATAAGAAATAAGATCTCTCCACAATTTCCTGTCCTTAGTAGCTTTTAATAAATTTTATCTTTTTGTTATCTCTCCTAAATCTTGTTCTGCCACCCGTTTATTTAAGCTAATTCTTCTTTTTTGTGTCCCTTCAGGACATTCACAGTGATGGCTCTCCACAATTTCCTGTTCTTTGTAGCTCTTAATAAATTTCATCTTTTTGCTATTTCTCCTAAACCTTCTTCTGCCATCAATTTACTCAAGCTCATTCGTCTTCTATGTGCCATATCTTTCAGGACATAAGAGATCATAGCTTTCCCCAAATTACTGTCTTTTGTAGATTTTAATAAATTTGATCTTTTTACTATTTCTCCTAAACAATGTTCCATCATCAATTTGCTCAACTCATTCTTCTTCTCTGCACTGTATCCCTTTAGTACACTGACAATCATGGCTCTCCACAATTTCTTGTTCTTTGTAGCATTAAATAAATTTTGTCTTTTTATCTCTCTTAAACAATTTTGCTTTAATAAACAAAAACCAGAAAATCATTTATTTTTCGATTAAAATAAATCAAATTATCTATTAACATACATTTATTTGTATACTAGCAGTATAGCCCGGCGTTGCTTGGGTGTAATGAAAGCTTTAAAACTAATCCATGGTCCTGGAGCTCAGACTCTTTGGACGTTGGCACGAAAGACTAAAAATCAATAGTTGTTTCCAGTTAAAGTGAAACCGTAGACTGAAAGAAAAATGAATGGATGTAAGTCAAATTTTGATTTCCTGGTATCGATATCAAATAAGTTTTTTTCATTGTAAACTGAATTTTGAAGGCTAAATAAGTCCTCTGAGTAAATGGTATCATGGCTGAGACTAAGAACTACAATTATACCTACTTAGAGCCAAACCTGAAGTAAAAACTAAAATAAAAGGGCTGAAAAAAATACAGACATACAGGCAGATAAACAGACACACACACAAACATCTTGCCTTTTTTATATATATATATATATATATATATATATATCAATTTTCTGCACTATTGTAAGAACTGCAACCTTGAAACTTCTGAATATCGTTTCTTATGTCTTCGTCTATGAGTGTAACAAATTTGATTAAAATCGGACCACTCCTAATATAACCAGATTTTTTTTCAATTATTGATTTTCAATATTTATCGGGAGTACCTTGACACAAAACCTAGCTAAAAACACTTGCAGATGCTTATAGTACAACTGTGTAAATTTTCAATAAAATCAGTTCAGCCGTTTCAGAGTCTATAGGTAACGGACACACACACACAGACAAAGTTCCATTTATAAATAAGTTTAGATCAGATAGATAGATAGATTTACAATTTTTTGCATTCAAAATGGGAACGTAGAGTTTACTACTGGCAGGTGAAGTGTTACGAAGGGGAAGGATAGGGTTACCCAGTTAAGTTAGCAAAGTAGTTTAAGTGCTATACATTTTGGAAATCCTTAAATGTGTATATAAAGAACAATTTCCAGTACGGTCAATAAAAGGTCAAAAACATCTATTCATCTTTTTAGTTCCATGAGGTTCTCTTTCAGGTTTTAGTTGGTCAGTAACTTTTCTTAGAGATTCTTTCGGCTGGATATAAAGCCTTGAATCAAAGCTGGAGTTGATAATGTCAGCAAATCCTTTTAACAACTAACTGCTCTCTTCCCCCAAACCTATTTTTATAGGGGCTAACACCTAATTTACATATTCCTAAAATCTTCTCCAATTCTTTAGATTTTACTCATACATTCTACAATCTTCCAAAACGTTCTATTCCTCATTTCTCTATTTAACAACTTGCTTGGGGTGAAATGATTTTTAAAAAATTACATTATTTATTTGTGTTTAGAAATAATTTGTTTTCGCTGTTAATCCAAGTATTGATATTTTACCTTTTGTCAACAAGTACATTAGCTAGTTTATATATTATATGTAAGTTTGTTTGGGATTCTAACATGAACCAGTATCATTATTTCCTAAATGGTTCAAACTAGGATAGGAATTTTGGTTTGAAGGAATCATATAAAGGTAAGTTCATTTTTGGTGATTTTTTATTTTTATTTTTTTTATTCCCAATCTAACAAATGATTCAATTATGACCCATCACAGATTTTTTTTTATTTATTTCATGGTGGCTGGCAAGTAATAAAAATCTGCCTTTGTTTTATAAAATAAGCAATTATTGTAGCATTGCAACTCGAATGAGTCAACTAAAAAAATAACTTATCTTGATCTCAGATTATAAACACTTTATTAAAAAAAACTGGTGGATTTGTATTTGATATTAAATCTAGCTAAAAAAGAAAGGTAAAAACAGTATTTCTGTCCATGTCAGGTCAGGTGTGACCGTTGCTTGGCTCCACTTATTGGATACTGAATGATTGTGTTTACTAATGCAGTGAATGGATTGATTTCTTCTTAGAAACAACTGTGTTGTCACAAAGGGAGTCGAGCTGAATGTTCTTTTTTTCTCTTTTTTTCTTTAACCAAGCTTCATTAAACATTTATCCTGACACAAATAGATCAATCATTGGTTGAAAATTGGTTTTATCTTCATAGGAAAACTGGAACCCATCAGACTTATCTTTTATGACTTCTCCCCCAAAAAGAAAGCAAACTGTATGAGCCTTAACCCTTCCCCTGTCAATTATTTTTGGGAAAACATTTCATTTTCAAAAAAAAAATTTTTGATGATTGGACACAAATAGATCAATCATTGGTTGAAAATTGGTTTTATCTTCATAGGAAAACTGGAACCCATCAGACTTATCTTTTATGACTTCTCCCCCAAAAAGAAAGCAAACTGTATGAGCCTTAACCCTTCCCCTGTCAATTATTTTTGGGAAAACATTTCATTTTCAAAAAAAATTTTTGATGATTGGACACAAATAGATCAATCATTGGTTGAAAATTGGTTTTATCTTCATAGGAAAACTGGAACCCATCAGACTTATCTTTTATGACTTCTCCCCCAAAAAGAAAGCAAACTGTATGAGCCTTAACCCTTCCCCTGTCAATTATTTTTGGGAAAACATTTCATTTTCAAAAAAAAATTTTTGATGATTGGACACAAATAGATCAATCATTGGTTGAAAATTGGTTTTATCTTCATAGGAAAACTGGAACCCATCAGACTTATCTTTTATGACTTCTCCCCCAAAAAGAAAGCAAACTGTATGAGCCTTAACCCTTCCCCTGTCAATTATTTTTGGGAAAACATTTCATTTTCAAAAAAAATTTTTGATGATTGAAACAATTTCAAGCACAGGAGAACATAAAAAAAATCAGGATCGATTTATAAACACGTCTGTAGCTGGTTTTTAACTCTGTGTTGGGCATGTTTATTCATTTTTTTTTTCCTGAAAAAAGACACTTTTGATGAAAACATAGATATACACATCTATGCTAGAAAAGGAATTAACTAAAAAATATAATTCTTCACTTTCAGAGATACTTTATATGAAATAGCACATTCCATTCTAGATAGTCAAATGAAGACCTGCCTGTGTGTATCTTATTTTCAAGTTCACCTAATATAAGGCTCAAGAGCTACTCAAGGTAGGAGATTACAATCAACTAAATGGAAATACTGAAAGATCTATGTGATATGAATAGAGAAGGTGATAAGAAATAAAGATTATGTGAAGGCAAAATGACGATTGGCATTTTAACTTGGAGAGGTCAAGATTAAAGCATTCAGAGAAGTGATCATGCAAGAGTCTTTTACACGAGTGGCAGCTTTTGGGACGGGAGGAGAAGCTGTCCGATTTTTAATTTAAGCTAAGCAGAGTATTTGGAGACAGGAAGATTTCATTGAAAATAAAGAAAAGAGTAATGGACTGTTATGTGTTATCTTTCCTCCTATATGGCAGTGAATACTGGACCATCTCATAGATGGAGGAAAGAGCAACAGAAATGTGGCTCTACAGAAGGAAGCTGAGGATACCATGGACCAAACGTGAGCAACGATAAGGCTTTGGAGAGAATGCAAACTAAAAGGAAACTTGGCATTAGGAAGAGACAGCTGAGGTTTCCAGGGTACGTAATGTGGAAGGAGGACTTGGAGAATCTAATACTCACAGGATGAATTGTGGGAAAGACAAGCTGAGTATGATGATAGTAGAGCAGGGTTTTGGAGAGTTACCAAGACGAAAAGTGTTGATAGCAACAAGGGATTAGGGCAAGTGGAAGTCCATGATCATCTACGTCCTGAAGAAACATGGCACATAAAGGACCTACCATATATATTCAGGTATAATGCAAGTTTTTATGATTTTTTTTTTTTTTTTTTTTTTTTTTCAGAGGTAGGTAAAATCCATGCATTTTCAGTGACCGTTGTTGAACTTTTTGTGTCCATTATATACTGTGCTGACACCCATGAGCCAATCCCTTTTATAGTTCGCCAATAGAAAGCTTAACCAATCAAAAAGCTCAAAATATTCAATGCGACATGTATAAAAGGCAGCCATATTTTTCCGAGTATTGGAGTTCAAATCCGATTCTGGAGAGTGTCTGATTTGAGAGTTATGATCTTTGACATTGTTTCATTGAACAGATTACATGCGACGAGGATACTCTATATCCATATACTATGACGGACATGGTCAACAGATGCCAAGAGGATACTCTACATCCAGGAACGTTGTCAACATTACCTTCAATCCCTTACTTTGTGACCATCATGGACTGTTGTTGCTATATAATATACATTCGGGAGATTGATTCTCTATTATAATCAATACATAAATTGATCCCTGACTTTGTGACCATCATGGACTGTTGTTGCTATATAATATACATTCGGGAGATTGATTCTCTATTATAATCAATACATAAATTGATCCCTGACTTTGTGACCATCATGGACTGTTGTTGCTATATAATATACATTCGGGAGATTGATTCTCTATTATAATCAATACATAAATTGATCCCTGACTTTGTGACCATCATGGACTGTTGTTGCTATATAATATACATTCGGGAGATTGATTCTCTATTATAATCAATACATAAATTGATCCCTGACTTTGTGACCATCATGGACTGTTGTTGCTATATAATATACATTTGGGAGATTGATTCTCTATTATAATCAATACATAAACTGACCCCTGCACTTTATCCATAAATTATGGTGAATTTTACCAACAACTGTAACCTATCTGGTAGACCTGCATTTTCATGGTACCTTTGGCTAACCTTAACGATATGAGTAAGTTTGTTTTTTTTTTTTTTGCATCATTTACCAATAATTCTGATAAAAAAATTGCCATTGGAAAGGCTATAACTCAGCGGTAGGGAAAACAGTCTATTAATTTTTCATTTCTATAAGGTATTTCTTGATTGTCTTGGCATACATAGCGGATGAGGTCTTGATCTTCATGTTGCAACAAAAGAGAAGAAGCTCAGGCTCTGTAGAAGACGGGTCAAGAGTAAAGGAGTTACCATAGCCAGGCATGAATGAAAACAAAAGTCCAGTATCTAAATCTTTGTATCAGACATTTTGCAGTAAGTTGTTTTTCTCACCATTTTTGGGGTGGGTTTGTACCAAATAAAAAAAAAAAAAAAATGGAAACCATTCATTTGCTATAAAGTCTGTCTAGGATGATACGCAATACAGCAATATTTAACTACCGGCAGGCTCATTAGTATTGCTCAAAAGCTTGGGTTGCATTATCCATAAGCTATATGAAAAAAGAAGGTTTTTACACAATAAAATCAGGAGTTGCCCTACTTTACAGAACTTTTTTTCCTGAAAGAATTTCAATTTTCTAGTGAACTTTAAAATGCACGAAAAGTGTTACTTTGCGGAGAGGTTTTTGAAAGGATAGAATTTTAAAGTTGCATCAACGATAGCAAATGATAAAGCAACAGAATAGGAAATGTATTTTTGGGGTAAGATCAGGGTGTAAGTGCTTCACTCAGTCAGTTAAGTACAGTACATGATATGAGCTTGGGTGATCATGTCTTGAAAGAGACATGACTGATTGGGCAGAATATTTTCTTGCAGTAGGTTGACATTACTTTCTGCAGTAGACTGGATCCCTATCAAGACTATAGAACCTTAAGAGTTCTGCCATTTGACCCATAGCTGGAGAGAGAAGAGACGGATTAATATCTTTCCTGAAGATATTTACGTATAAAGGAATGCAAAGAGTTCAATTGGAACCTGATCTTGGCTCACCTGTTCCTCGTTTCAACCACTGCACCACAATACACATACTATGCTTAGGTGCTTATAATGTTGAAACACCGGTTTCTGGACAAGCACTGAAGTTAAACAATGTCGAGCCCGTCAGTACCTAGATGAGTGACTGCTTGGGAACACAAGGTTCTGTAAGCGTGGATGTGCAGGTGGTGTATTGGATAATGATTCAGAATCGTTTATCAGAGAGCAAAGTTCCAATTTCAGTTAGGTTTGTTATGTTCATTTACATGAAAATATCCTTTGGAAAAGTATGAATTCACCTCTTGTTTCCCATCTATGGGTTAATTAGTAAGAATTGTATCACTAAATTGTTATTATTTTAAAAAAGAAATTCTTAGAACCTAAAAATAATGGCTTTAAATAACCTGCACAAAGTTGATATCTATTGATTAATGTTACCATATCCTGTCAGGTACTCTTGCTATTCACCTTGAGATTCTCAACAAAATCCAAAGAAGGATATAATTGATCCTGATTTGGTAGCCTGCGTTTCTCACTGACATGATGTGGCTTCCCTCTGTCTTTTCTACAAATATTTTCATGGCAACTATGATGGACTCCTTTCCCTGGTACCTAGACTACATGTATTTACTAGATTGGCATTAAGGTCCCACCCTTTTGCCATCGAATTAGTTAAATGTAACCGTTTCTTCTACTTTAATAGTTTCTTTACTCACACTTCCCATTTATGGAACTCACTTCCATTTGCATGCTTCCTTGATAGCTACAATCTCCAAAAGTTTAAATGTAACATCAATTGCCAGCTTTTATCTACATGATTCTCAGCCATCTCTTTTTTTTTTTTTTTTTTTTGACATTCACTGTACGGTTTTTATTCTCTCACTGTAACCCCTATGCAACAATGGCATTTCTACTTTGCTTGCGGTGAAATGATTATTTCTTTTTAAAAGAAAGCCTTAGAATACAAATTGAAGTGTAAGGTATAATTCTTTTTTAAATATTTTATGAACTTGTATCTGTTGAATTTTTATTATTTCATTCATTAGATTAAAAAAAGATCCATCAGTAACTGGTACCAATTGCAGAGAATAACTTTTTTCAAGAAATGGTGGTTCATTAAAATTCATGAAAATGAATTTTTTTAGATTATTCATTCACTACAAATTTGTAGGCAGTCGCAAAGGAGAGCTCTCGGCATTAGCCAGTCGCGGAGGAGAGCTCTCGGCATTAGCCAGTCGCGGAGGAGAGCTCTCGGCATTAGCCAGTCGCAAAGGAGAGCTCTCGGCATTAGCCAGTCGCGGAGGAGAGCTCTCGGCATTAGCCAGTCGCGGAGGAGCTCTCGGCATTAGCCTCGCGAAGGAGAGCTCGGCATTAGCCAGTCGCGAAGGAGAGCTCTCGGCATTAGCCAGTCGCGAAGGAGAGCTCTCGGCATTAGCCAATCACGAAGAGTTTTCCATAATTTAATATTGATGTAAATTTGTGTATTTAATATGAGATGAAATGTGACGGGAAGATTTACATGCCTTACAAAATGTTTTTTTTTCTTCCTTTTCTTCACTTGATTGTTTCTTTTCAATCAGCACTCGTTTGAAAATTCAATAACCCTAAAGATTTTCCATCTTGTATGGCTTCATAATGTTGCTGTTGATTTCTAAAACCACTTTAGCGAGATGGACTTGAAGAATCTGCCCTGCAGACATTTCTGTATCTCACTTTTACTCTTGTGTTTCTGAGCTATTTAAAGAGACCTAGCAGGTAGGATGATGTTTGGAAGGGTGCTTCAGATGAAGATTTACAGGAATCTTTGAATATTTAAATATATTTCAGATTGTGGGCTACTTAATTTTTCCCAACAGTTTCATTGTCGGGCTTTTTAAAATTGTAAGCAACCATAAATTTAAGAAACAAAAAGCGCACTTTCTCATTTTTTTTTCTTATTACATCTAAGATATATTTACAAATTATGTATATTCAGCAAGTGACTGAAGATATATTTTTGTTTATACCAGTAAAAGTAGATTATTTTTCTGTGCCATGTCCATGCAGGATGTGGGTGAGATATAAACAAATTTGGGTGATGTTGAATAAAATTCATTTTTATGCTAAAAGTGACTTTTTTTTTTTTTTTTTTTTTTTTTAATCATCTCACCCCAAGCAAGGCATTCCACTGCCACTATTGCGCATGGGGCTACATAGGGGAAGGTAAAGAGAAGGAGTGGATAGACATAGGGAATGTCAAGAGGAAGGTGACAGATGAGTAAGGATAGCGAGGATGAAGGTCGGGCAGATGGGAAGAGTGCTTGATAGAATGGGAGCAGGTTAGTGTGTTAGGAGGTGTGTATTGACCTTACATTTAAAAATCATTGTTTTTAAATACCAAATATAAGGTAAATATTTTTTTTTTTTTAAATCACTTCACCCAAAGCAAAGCAAGAAAGCCATTAAGACACAAGGGTTGAACAGAAACAATGTTCCTAATAATATTTTCCTCTGGAGAAATATATTTTTTGTATTTTTAAATAAATATGAAACAAATCACATACAACAGTGTGTCATTCACTGTCATCTGTGATAAAAGCAAGGCTAAAAATGACTAAGAAATAACTCGCTTCCATATTCTTGCTTTCCTGATGACTACAACCTCCAGAAATTTAAATGCAATGTCAATACCCATCTCTTAACCACTTGACTTTAGTTCTTTCTACATCACCCTGTATATCTTTTCCTTTCTCTCTACCATTGCAACTGTCATTACACCTGTATTCCCATCCTTCTCTTGCTCCTTTCTAACTGGTTAGTCTTTCTCTTTACTCTCCTCCTATCTAATCTCTTACTCTTATGTAGCCCCCTGCACATCAGTGGTGTTACCACCTTGCTTGGGGTGAAATGATTAAATGAAAAATTACTTTGAATCTTTAAAGCAGTGCATCCCGCCTTATGATGGTCTATATCTGATGCAACCTATTGGTCAGAAAAAAAATTTCCCTAGGTCCAAACAGTGAAACAAAAGATTTTGAAAATATCAAAAAAATATTAAATATAAATCTTTATTTGAAATATTTTAAATGCAGGCACTTCAAACTTTGTACTTTGAATTAACATTCATAGGAACTGAAAAACATTATTTAGGTAAGATAATCAGGTACTGAAAATTGTAATTAAAATGGCGTCATTTGTGCTGGGTACTGTGGATATCGGCTTGGAACGAGAAATCGGGGAGCCGAGTTCGAATTCCAGTTGAATTCATTGCCTTCAATCACAAATACCCTTGGGAAAGGTATTAATCCCTCTCTTCCTTCCAGTTATAGGTTAAATAACAGGACAGATTGGGTTCTATAGCCTTGACTGGCAACCAGTCTACCACAGAAAGTAATGGCAACCTACTGCATGATAATCCTCTGCCCAGTAGTCATGTCTCTTTCGAGACATGATCGCCCAAGCGTGTTTCATGTATGGCACTTAACTGACTATATACCCAACGCAAATGACGCAATTGGATGTACGTTGTGATCAGGGAGCCAAGTTCGAATTCCAGTTAAATTCCTTGCATTCACTTAAACAGAAATACCCTTGGGAAAGGTATTAATCCGTCTTTTCCCGCCAGCTAACAGGACAGACTGGATTCTATAGCCTTGGCTGGCAACCAGTCTACCGCAGAAAGCCATGGCAACCTACTGCAGGACAATCTTCTGCCCAGTCAGTCATGTCTCTTTCGATACATGATCGCCCAAAGCATGTATCACATATGGCACTTAACTAACTGACTATATACCCATGGTTAGTGTCCTCAGGTTAAATACATAGCAGAAGCACCAGACAAGATGTAACTCCAATATTCAAAACATGGGTGAATTGTAGATTTATAAAAATTATGATTATTTCTCTTTTTAAAAAAAAACTTCCAGATAAATATGTTTTCTTAAGTGTTAAACCTGACTAAAATAATGGTGTCTATTTACTTATACCGAGGCTGTGTATATAGACAGCCACTTCTTGTGTCAAAGGCAAGGTTGGTGTGCATTATCTGGCTTCTAATTTTGGAAAACTGATTTCTCTGCTCTCAACCGATGTACATCCTGGAGAGTTGCTGACAATCTGGGTTGAGTTGCTAAGCAGGTGATTATTTGAACTGCAAGCATCATTTGCATATGATGCTTTTACTTAAACTGAGTGGCAAAGTGGAGGCGGCGGTGGCACTGTTTGCAAAAAAACAGCGTGTAATGATGTGCAAGTAAAAATTAAATATCAGTGAAGGTGTTGTTTTGGCTCAGTGGCTAGGCTCAAGGACAGTTTGTTTTAGAGAGCTGAGGTTTGACAAGTTCATTATCACAAATTAGCAGTATAGCCCGGCGTTGCTTGGGTGTAATGAAAGCTTTAAAACTAATCCATGGTCCTGGAGCTCAGACTCTTTGGACGTTGGCATGAAAGACTAAAAAGCAATAGTTGTTTCCAGTTAAAGTGAAACCGTAGACTGAAAGAAAAATGAATGGATGTAAGTCAAATTTTATTTCCTGGTATCGATATCAAATAAGTTTTTTTCGTCGTAAACTGAATTTTGAAGGCTAAATAAGTCCTCTGAGTAAATGGTATCATGGCTGAAACTAAGAACTATAATTATACCTACTTAGAGTCAAACCCGAAGAAAAATCTAAAATAAAAAGGCTGAAAAAAAAATACAGACATACAGGCAGATAAACAGACACACAAACATCTTGCCTTTTTATATATATATATTATCGATTTTCTGCACTATTGTAAGAACTGCAGCCTTGAAACTTCTGAATATTGTTTCTTATGTCTTTGTCTGTGAGTGTATCAAATTTGATTAAAATCGGACCATTTTATTTTATAATGTCTTAGAGCAAACCACATTCACAAATAATGAGTCTGTGATGTACTCTAAAGATTGCCAAATTGTAAACATCTACATTTACAAGTATGTATGTACATGTATTCATAAATTTAAATTACTTTTTTTTCTGTACTATATTAAAAACTAGAATTTATTTTGTTTGTAAGCTTAAAACAGATTGTTATTGACCATTATATTATTAAAAATACATTTATAAATGAAATATAGAACTGGAAAGGGTTATTTGTGGTTTAGCCTAGTGACAAGTAAATTGGAGACAAGTACATTTGATTTAAGTCACCTCTCCTGAAAAAAATTAACATCGTATGGTGAGGTATACTTGTATAGCAAGTTTGATCTTCACTAGGTTTATATATATATATATATATATATATATATATATAAAAACGTGATTATATATAATTATACTCGTCTTGAAAACCTTCCTCAAAAACTTTCAAATGAACAAAAAAATGGTTTTAAAAAAAGAAAGAGATTAGGACATGAAAGTCCGCCAAAAGTGTTTGGACCGAGATTAGCATGAAGCCTCAATACACAGGTAGAGCGAAATTAATAGCACCTAATGAGCCAGATAGACCTACTTAGGTTTCTCCTAAACGGATCGTTAGGGAAAGCTGGCTAAAGAGGAAAAGAAAAAACGACATATAAAGAGGTAATTATGACAACCCCACATGACCAAAAAATCAAAGAAACTACAAAACACAAGGGAGTGGGGTTAACAATTTTATTACTTTCACTTTTTAATTTTCAAGGGGAGGGGTAAAAACAAAGACAAAAAGGTACTATACCATGATAGATGGGGCTAATCTAATATTCTTATGCCTACATTTATTCAGGATTTCAGTTGACTATATGAATGACTATATATATATATATATATATATATATATATATTATGCTCTCACACCCTGATTGAGCACTCTGGAAGAATGGTAGACTTTGAAAAATAGTAGCTACTCTGACATGTACGCATCACTCATTCCGTAATGAATTAGAGCACTCTAGCTATTAGGCGTGTATAATGATACCATATACGCTAAAACGTCTGCCTTCTTCTACCGAGTGCCCTTAGCCCAGAGGTAGAATCACCGACTGACACCAATTCGGTCGGGTTTCAATCCTGGGTTAAAAGCAATCAGTCTAAACATACTGATGAGCTGTGATACAGTGAAACAGATCTGTCTGCGGATGACTATATATATATATATATATATATATAATAGTCATCTGTAGACAGATCTGTTTCACTGTATAACAGCTTAACAGTATGGTTAGACATCTGATTGCTTCTACCCAGGATTGAAACCTGACTAAATTGGCATCAGTTGGTGATTCTACCTCTGAGCTATAGGGGCTCAGTAGAAGGAGGCAGACTTTTAGTGTGTGATATACCATGTAAACATATGCCAATAGTTCATTACTGAATTAACAATACTTAATCGTTTCCCTAGAAGCAATGCAATACCGTTATTCACTGGAGCAGAAATTATTTGCAGAACAGATAAAGGGAAGCCATGTCTTGTCAGTGAGAAAGTGAAAGCAACCAAATTGAGATCGAGTACATTGCAGATCCTCCTTTGGTTTTGTTCAGAACCTTGAGATGAATAGCAGACGCACTCAACCAGATATGGCAACAGTGTTCAGTGCACTAATGAATGGTACATTTTTAAATTGTGAATAAATGTCCCATTACTGTGGTTTCCAACATTAATATCAAGAACTTTTGCAGACACTTGGCCTAGTGGACTAAAGTAGTGGTTAAAGACATCTGGGTTATTATTTTGTCATATCCTGTCAACACTCCTAAAATTTTTATTTAAAAACAACTGAAAGAAAAAAAGCATCACAGGAGATTGTTGTAAAGCTGAACCAGGATATTTAAAAAAAAAAAAAAAAAGGAAAGGTCTCAAAGCAAAAAAAGAATAGTTCTGTGGCCCAGATGACTAGCATTAAAGTGTAGTATCTGTTTTGGAAACTGGTCCACAGCTCCAGTCATCTGCAGCAGTTCAAGGCAACCATCATCATCTCCTGCTCACAATTGGCAGCCACTCCAACCATCTCCAGTAGGCTTCCAATTCCCTCCACTCCAACCATCTCCAGTAGGCTCCCAATTCCCTCCACTCCAACCATCTCCAGTAGGCTTCCAATTCCCTCCACTCCAACCATCTCCAGTAGGCTTCCAATTCCCTCCACTCCAACCATCTCCAGTAGGCTCCCAATTCCCTCCACTCCAACCATCTCCAGTAGGCTCCCAATTCCCTCCACTCCAACCATCTCCAGTAGGCCTTCCAATTCCCTCCACTCCAGCCATCTCCAGTAGGCCTTCCAATTCCCTCCACTCCAGCCATCCCAATTCCCTTCACTCCAACCATCTCCAGTAGGCCTTCCAATTCCTGCCACTCCAGCCATCCCAATTCTCCACTCCAACCATCTCCAGTAGGACTTCCACCTCCACTCCAGCCATCTCCAGCAGGGCCTTCCACCCCCTCTCCACTCCAGCCATCCCAATTCCCTTCACTCCAACCATCTCCAGCAGGCTTCCAATTCCCTCCACTCCAGCCATCCCAATTCCCTCCACTCCAACCATCTCCAGTAGGCCTTCCAATTCCCTCCACTCCAGCCATCTCCAGTAGGCCTTCCAATTCCTCCACTCCAGCCATCTCCAGCAGGGCCTCCACCCCCTCCACTCCAGCCATCTCCAGTAGGCCTTCCACTCCCTCCACTCCAGCCATCTCCAGCAGGCCTTCCAATTCCTCTCCCTCCACTCCAACCATCTCCAGTAGGCTCACCCCCTCCACTCCAACCATCTCCAGTAGGCTTCCAATTCCTCCACTCCAACCATCTCCAGTAGGCTCCCACTCCCTCCACTCCAACCATCTCCAGTAGGCTCCACCCTCCACTCCAACCATTCCAGCGATGGGCCTTCCACTTCTCTCCACTCCAACCATCTCCAGGCTCCCACTCCCTCCACTCCAACCATCTCCAGTAGGCCTTCCAATTCCCTCCACTCCAACCATCTCTCCAGCAGGCCTTCCAATTTCCTCCACTCCAGCCATTCTGTGGCCTTCCAATTCCCTCTCCACTCCAGCCATCCCAATTCCCTTCACTCCAACCATCTCCAGGCCTTCCAATTCCTCCACTCCAGCCATCCCAATTCCCTCCACTCCAACCATCTCCAGCAGGCTCCTATTCCCTCCACTCCAACCATCTCCAGTAGGCCTCACTCCTCCACTCCAACCATCTCCAGTAGGCCTTCCACTCCCTTCCACTCCAGCCATCTCCAGTAGGCCTTTCCAATTCCTCCCACTCCAGCCATCCCAATTCCCTCCACTCCAACCATCTCCAGTAGGCCTTCCAATTCCCTCCACTCCAACCATCTCCAGTAGGCCTTTCCACTTCCTCCACTCCAGCCATCTCCAGTAGGCCTTCCAATTCCTCCACTCCAGCCATCTCCAGTAGGCCTTCCAATTCCCTCCACTCCAGCCATCTCCAGTAGGCTCCCAATTCCCTCCACTCCAACCATCTCCAGTAGGCCTTCCAATTCCCTCCACTCCAGCCATCTCCAGTAGGCCTTCCAATTCTCCACCCAGCCATCCCAATTCCTCTCACTCCAACCATCTCCAGTAGGCTCACCCTCCACTCCAGCCATCCCAATTCCCTCCACTCCAACCATCTCCAGTAGGCCTTCCACCCCTCCACTCCAGCCATCTCCAGTAGGCCTTCCAATTCCCTCCACTCCAGCCATCTCCAGTAGGCCTTCCAATTCCTCCACTCCAGCCATCTCCAGTAGGCCTTCCAATTCCCTCCACTCCAGCCATCCCAATTCCCTTCACTCCAACCATCTCCAGTAGGCCTTCCAATTCCCGCCACTCCAGCCATCTCCAGTAGGCTTCCAATTCCCTCCACTCCAACCATCCCAATTCCTCCACTCCAACCATCTCCAGTAGGCCTTCCAATTTCCTCCACTCCAACCATCTCCAGTAGGCCTTCCACTCCCTCCACTCCAACCATCTCCAGTAGGCCTTCCACTCCTCCACTCCAGCCATCCCAATTCCCTTCACTCCAACCATCTCCAGTAGGCCTTCCAATTCCCGCCACTCCAGCCATCTCCAGTAGGCTTCCAATTCTCTCCACTCCAGCCATCCCAATTCCCTCCACTCCAACCATCTCCAGTAGGCCTTCCACCCTCTCCACTCCAACCATCTCCAGCAGGCCTTCCCACCCCCTCCACTCCAACCATCTCCAGGCCTCCACCTCCTCCACTCCAACCATCTCCAGTAGGGCCTTCCACTCCCTCCTCCACTCCAACCATCTCCCAGTAGGCTCCCACTCCCTCCACTCCAACCATCTCCAGTAGGCTCCCACCCTCCACTCCAACCATCTCCAGTAGGCTCCCAATTCCCTCCACTCCAACCATCTCCAGTAGGCTCCCACCCTCCACTCCACCCATCTCCAGTGCAGGCCTCACCCCTCCACTCCAACCATCTCCAGTAGGCTTCCAATTCTCCACTCCACCCATCTCCAGTAGCTCCCAATCTCCTCCACTCCACCCATCTCCAGTAGGCTCCCAATTCCCTCCACCCACCCATCTCCAGTAGGCTCCCAATTCCCTCCACTCCACCCATCTCCAGTAGGCTCCCACTCCCTCCACTCCAACCATCTCCAGTAGGCTCCCAATTCCCTCCACTCCAACCATCTCCAGTAGGCCCCACCTCCTCCACTCCAACCATCTCCAGTAGGTCTCACTCCCTCCACTCCAACCATCTCCAGTAGGCTCCCACCTCTTCCACTCCACCCATCTCCAGTAGGCTCCCACTCCCTCCACTCCAACCATCTCCAGTAGGCCCTCACCCCCTCCACTCCAACCATCTCCAGTAGGCTCCCAATTCCCTCCACTCCACCCATCTCCAGTAGGCTCCCACCCTCCACTCCAACCATCTCCAGTAGGCTCCCAATTCCCTCCACTCCAACCATCTCCAGTAGGCTCCCAATTCCTCCACTCCACCCATCTCCAGGCCTTCCAATTCCCTCCACTCCAACCATCTCCAGTAGGCTTCCCAATTCCCTCCACTCCAACCATCTCCAGTAGGCTCCCACCTCCTCCACTCCAACCATCTCCAGTAGGCTCCCAATTCCCTCCACTCCAACCATCTCCAGTAGGCCTTCCAATTCCCTCCACTCCAACCATCTCCAGCAGGCTTCCAATTCCCTCCACTCCAGCCATCCCACCCCTCCACTCCAACCATCTCCAGTAGGCTCCCAATTCCCTCCACTCCAACCATCTCCAGTAGGTCCCCACCTCCAGTTATCCTCAGTAACAGTAATAATATTCAATAAACTCTCCTTCTCAAGATAAGCGATGTTTGTACAAAGATTTATCATTTTTGTAGATTTTTTATATTTTTTATATTTTTGATACTTGTATACAATTTTTAAGCATAACCTGAAGAAGCCAGACATAATGTCAAAATATTGTTAAACAAAACATTATCACTGTCTTTTATTATTAATATTATTTCTCAAGACAAGCAATGTTTCTACAAAGATATATCATTTTTGTAGATTTTTTAAAAATAATTTTATACTTGTATATAATTTTTAAGCATAATCTGAAGAAAACAGGCATAATGAAGAAATAATGTTGAATATTGTGTCTGTTCTTTTTTATTTAATTTCTAAAATAGCGCTTCTTTTTTATATCAATTTTCACCCTGTACAAGGCCCAAGAGCCACTCATGGTAGATGGTTACGTTAAGAGGCTCCTCTCATCCTTAGCAAAAATATCTCTGCATGCTCATGCTAAGTGCACTGTAACCTTATTTTTGTTGAAGTATTTTTTTTACAAAAATAAATTTGGCAATATATATCTTGTACTCAAGTCTTCATTTTGTTTGTTGATGTCTTCCATCATTCTTCTATTTTATGGGCATCTTGTACAAACCAGTTCAAGATCAACTTAATATAAAATATTAAGTGTTGTATCTATATAGAGAGCTCAATGGATGTTATCCAGAGCAATATGATATTTATAAAGGAAAACTCAACACTTCATTTAAATTGGTTATAAATTATAATTAATTCCTGAGCTAAATTAGCTCATTTCATCAGACCACACAATATTCGTTCCATTCGGTACAAAAATCTTTTGCCAAATAAACCTATTCTGTTAAAAATTTTTGTACCGAATGGAACGAATATTGAGTGGTCTGATGAAATGAGCTAATTTAGCTCACAGAAATTAATTATAATTTATAACCAATTTAAATGACGTGCTAAGTTTTCCTTTTTGCCTATCTTACATAGCCCCCTGCACATCAGTGGCGTTACCGCCTTGCTCGGGGTGATATGATTAAAAATATATATATATATATATATATATATATATATATATATTTAGTATATCAAGGCAGCAAGTAATTTTCTAAACATACGCTGTTAAATATAAGAGACAATGAATGTCTATTATGTTTAATCATGAGCCGTTCTAAACATCATATTTTTGCTTTAATTTCAGTTGAAAATAAAGACAAAAATTCTCCAACATTTGGATAATTATTTATTGGTTTTCTTCTAAGCTTTCGGCTCACATGAGAGGTTGTTTAAACTGAAATATTATAAAATCTACCATCACCGACGATATTATTTTGTGTTGACATAAAATATATATAATAATATTGCATATTATATTTCTATCTATCTCATTCTCCTTATATCCATGTTTTCGTCTAACTGTGCATGTATGTATGTTTCTATCTATCTCTATTTAGTCACATCTAACTAGCTATCTACGTCTGTTCACATATATTTTACTAGCAGCATAACCCAGCATTGCTCAGGTGTAATGAAAGCTTTAAAACTAATCCATGGTCCTGGAGCTCAGACTCTTTGGACGTTGGCACGAAAGACTAAAAAGCAATAGTTGTTTCTAGTTAAAGCAAAACCGTAGACTGAAAGAAAAATGAATGGATGTAAGTCAAATTTTGATTTCCTGGTATCGATATCAAATAGTTTTTTGTCGTAAACTGAATTTTGAAGGTTAAATAAGTCCTCTGAGTAAATTGTATCATGGCTGAGATTAAGAACTACAATTATACCTACTTAGAGCCAAACCCAAAGCAAAAACTAAAATAAAAGGGCTGAAAAAAATAGAGACATACAGGCAGATAAACACACACACACACACAAATATCTTGCCTTTCGTATATATATATAATCGATTTTCTGCACTATTGTAAGAACTTCAACCTTGAAACTTCTGAATATCGTTTCTTATGTCTTTGTCTATGAGTGTATCAAATTTGATTAAAATCGGACCACTCCTTCTATAACCCGATTTTTTTCAATTATCGATTTTTCAATATTTATCGGGGTTACCTCGACACAAAACCTAGCAAAGAACACTTGCCGACGATTGTAGTACAACTGTGTAAATTTTCAAGAAAATCGGTTCAGGCATTTCGGAGTCTATAGTTAACAGACACGGACACACACACGCGCACACACACACACACAGACAGACAGACAAAGTTCCATTTATAAATAAGTTTAGATTTAGATAGATTTAAATGACGTGTTGAGTTTTCCTTTATATATGCATATTACGTTTCTATCTATCTCATTCTGCTCATATCCATGTTTTCATATATCTGTGTATGTATATATGTTTCTATCTATCTGTGTTTAGTCATATCTATCTATCTAGCTATCTATGTCTGTTCACATATATTTTATCCCGTCATCCACTGAAGTTATATTCAGCGCACGTGTGTTTCAGTTAAATCAATTTGACTCCCACTCAGCCCTCATCATTTGCGAGGGTCAATTTTTTATGGCAGGTCACTATAACTATAATAAATGGATTAAAGCTTATATTTTCACCTGTATGCATTTAATTTTGTACAAACCAATTCACAGGTGTTCCTTGCTCAAAACTATTGATAAATCTCAAATACTTGATCTCTATCTCCTTTAATAGTTTCGAAATCAGGGCACCTTGAAATTTCACTTCATTTTTTGGTTTTTTATTAAGTAAGGCTTTTAATGAAATTTTTTCCCGTCCTAGCTTTAATCATATTGAATGTACAAATTTCAAATTTTGTCACAATAGCTAACGTTTATTGTAGGTTATGAACATATAAACCAGCGGTCAGCGACCCCTGGCCCACAGGCCACATCCAGCCTTTGAGTGAATTATGTCCAGCCCGCTACCTTACTCTGCACACAATATAAATATAGGTAAACCAAACCAAAGTGACAGTTGATAGTCCAAATATATAGCGTCGAAATTTTTTAAAAATTATTTCTTTTTACCTGGAGAATGTGTTTTACTTTCTTTTTTTTGTAGGGAGCGCCAAAATTAGCGTATGGCCTCACGTTCACTTTTTCTGTGAAATTGCTTTCATTAGTAGGCACTTTTAAATGAATATAAAATAGTGTTTTCAATGGATTTTAATGGAATTTTTTTTCAATACTGATTTCTGAAACATTTATTTTTAAGATGTAATATTTTTTTTTAACATAATTCCCGTTAGATATTAAATTATATTGAATCCTTGCTTTCTTCAAACACATAGAAAATTTATTCACATATTTAATAACATGGTTCTTCTCCATGACACTGAAGTCATAGCTGTTTGACCCTCCTTCATGACTCTACATAGCTTTTTGGCCCTCAATCTCCAAAAGGTTGCCGACCCCTGATATAAACAGTTTAGGTGGTTTTTTTTTCTTTCTGATTGATTTATTTTTCATTGCTTATCAACTTTTTGCAGATTATCTAAATCAAAAACATATTGTTTAGATTGCAA
>JBBBDQ010001442.1:277500-352500 GCA_037127315.1 Ascarosepion bandense
GTTGGTAAATTCCTAAGATAATATTAAAAAAATTCTCTTTTTTTTTTTTTCATATAATCAACTAATCTAAAATAAACTATATCTTTATTAAACAAATTTTAACTGCTTTAAAAATTTTTTTTCTCAAGCTGAAATAAAAATATTAATTAAAAATTAAGATGTACAAAAGTAAGTGAACCCTTGCACTTAATATTTGGTGACTTCTTTGTTGTTATTAAGTTTGGGACATTTTTCCCCTCAAGATATGCTGTATACTGATCATTTATATTACGTCATTATTTTTATTATTTTTATGTATTACTGTTACTCATATGTTATTTTTATATTACGTCATATCTTATTTTTATATTACGTCATATCTTATTTTTATATTACGTCATTTTTATATTATCATTTGTTATTTTTATATTATTTATTAAATTATTATTAATTTATATAATTTTTATTAATATTTATATATTTATTTATATAATAAATTATATATTTACATATAAATATATTAGTATATTATATACGCAATATATATTTATAATATAAATATTTATTTATATATTATTAATTTATATAATATATTATTTATAAATTATTATTAATTTATAAATTATTTATATCTATTATATTATTTATTTTATATTATAATATAATAATTATATTTTTATTTTTATATTATTTATATTACGTCATATGTTATTTTTATATTACGTCATATGTTATTTTTATATTGCATCATATGTTATTTTTACTGGATACTTGTGTCTGAAATATACACCCCGTTTTTTTTGTTTTGTTTTTTTTTTTAAACTCTGTCTATCAATCTGTAGATTCAAGAAAACTTCATAAATGTATTTACTTGTTTTCACAATTAAATAAACTGCTCCAATATTTTAGCAGTCAGTCAGTTAAGTGCCATATGTGATATGAGAGACATGACTGACTGGGCAGAAGATTATCCCACAATAGGTTGCCATTACTTTCTGCAGTAGACTGGTTGCCAACCAAGGCTATAGAACCCAATCTGTCCTGTTATTTAACCCATAACTGGAAGGAAGAGAGGGATTAATACCTTTCCCAAGGGTATTTGCGCATAAGTGAATGCAAGGAATACGACTGGAATTTGAACTCAGCTCCCTGACTTCTCTTTCCAAGCTGATATCCATTGCAGCACAACACATATCCCCATGCCCATTATCACTTGGCTAGATTAGTCCTGACACGCAGGGGCCAAGTATATTATTAAGTCATATTTATTCAATCATCAATATGGAGTATAATCAGTTGACCACTGCAATGCCACAGGCACCAGAAATAACATGACTTATAATGAAGGGGTGGGGTTATATATATTTATATATTGATTATATACACAGATATAAAGCTGGTGACACTCAACAGTTGACTCGTATCTTAAAAATACTTCAGTAACATTGTTCTCTGAGTCAGGGTTTACTAGTTGTCTTTTAGCAGCACATCAGTCTGACCATCTTATTCAAACTACCATTCAAATCACTTGGCCCAACTTATCTCTTCTGACAGCCCCCCACCACTAACTAATTTCAACCTGCACCCTGGTTTTATTAAACAAGCACAAAAACCAGGGTCTTAAAGGATAGTTGCAGGGAGTGGGGTCAGTTCTCCCTCACTGTATATAACTTTTATCAGTTTGAAATGAAAACAATAACAGTTGTCTATTTTGACTGAGTCTCTGGGTCTTTCACTGATGGCGGGGAGTGAACTCGCTCTCCGTTATCAATAGCCTCACCATTTCCAACATCCAGCAGCTCTATCCAGGGTCTTAAAGGATAGTTGCAGGGAGTGGGGTCAGTTCTCCCTCACTGTATATAACTTTTATCAGTTTGAAATGAAAACAATAACAGTTGTCTATTTTGACTGAGTCTCTGGGTCTTTCACTGATGGCGGGGAGTGAACTCGCTCTCCGTTATCAATAGCCTCACCATTTCCAACATCCAGCAGCTCGAGATAGGAAATTTTCACAATCCAATTTTTACCTAGGGTTACACTTTGTCAAAGCAGTATGACAATATTCCAACCAGAATCATTTTACTTCGATTCAATTAATTCACTTAGTCTTCCCGACAGAAATAATTATATTTTGCCTTTTTTATCATTTTGTACTTTTCCTGACAAAATAATCGTATACTCCCATTTTAGGGAGATCTCTTTTAATCTTTAAAGTTGATAAAAAAAAAATGAATACCAGCCATCTGGAAATAGGGTTATATCACTCCAAGCATAACCTTTCAATTATATAATAAATGAGACTACAACTACTAGTTAAGCATGTGTATTAATTTTTAGGCTACACCAAAAAAAAAAAAAATCTTCGTGTAATTATGTAAAAATGTTCTTTCTTTTAATTTCATGCAATAACATGCATTTTTAAAAAGATATCTTTCATCAGTCTCTATTTTAAAACATAGGGTTCACACCCCCTTTAGCAGGGTTACAACGTGAGTTTTCTTGTTAAACATGTGGTAGTATATCTAACGTAATTATTTACAAATTTGGATTGATCAAGAACACAATTCTTCAAAGGACATGTAAATTTGTAAATAATATTGGTTCTCTTAACTTATCTAGATTCATAAATACCTTTTTGTTCAATCTTTGTCATAATTTGAAGTTATCTAATGTGTCTAATTTTATTCTGACCAAAAACTAAGTAATTAAACAATCAATCTATATATATGCTTTATCAGAATGTTTTTTGACTTCTTATAAGTATATATATATATATATATATATATATATATAGCTTCTTTTATATTGCTGATGAATTATATGAAAGAGAATGACAATTGTAAGAAACAAAAATGAATTTATTGCATCCTTTATCCAACATTGGTACCAAACTTTTTGGTGTGACAAACGAGCATTCTTACCAGTTGGCAATTTTTGTTGTTACTCACTAACAACAAAAAAAGGAGACATGTAAAATTCCTGGTGATAGGGAAAAAATGGAGACATTTAAAATTCCTGGTGATGAGGATGAGGGTTGCTATTATTTAAAGCATTTTCAGGCTTGGCTCCCCACGGTCATCAAATCTTAGTTTCTTCCTCACTGAATATTGAGTGTGGGTGGGTGGGTGGTGGTGAATCTGGAAGAAATTCCTTAATGGGGGTAAATATCAGCAGAAGAATTAAAAGAAGCTGTCATTTGCTTTTTTTTTGGGGGGGGGGGGGGCAGTTTTGTAAATTTTTGTTCTTTCAGTTGGCAATCATTTCTTGCTTATTATTAATCTGGCCTTGATTATTTAGCTGGTAAGTGGTAAGCATTTCGTTCTCTGACATATTGTTGGCTCTGCATATTCAGTACTTTGTTCATTGAGCACTTTCTTTTGAATAACTGTCTGCTAGTCTACCCAGTACCTCATTTACTGTTGTGTGTTTGTGTGTGTGTGTGTGTGTGTGTGTGTGTGTGTGTGTGTGTGTATATATATATATAAAATAATTCAAAAGTTTCGAAATTTAATTTTGTTGGATGGCTGTTTCAGCGAGTTAATTCTCATTTCATCAGCAACGGTCAAAAACAAAAACTTTATTGTTCTTTGACCGTTACTGATGCAAGAATTTTCTCACTGAAATGGTCATCCAACAAAATTAATTTTGAAAATTTTTTAATTACTTTATACATTTGGCTCTATAAATAAATAATACTATTTGCATCAAGCCCTCCACCTTGATCATTTTTAATATTAATAAAATTAATATTAATAGGATCAGGTTTTGGGATTGTACCTATTTGCTCATCCTTTTTGGATTTAAAATAAAATATATAGTCATCCGCAGACAGATCTGTTTCGCTGTATCACAGCTCATCAGTACGGTTAGACTCCGATCGCTTCCTAACCCAGGATTGAAACCCGATCAAATCAGCGTCAGTTATATTTTTATTATAATACTTTAATCCAAACAGAAAAGTAGGAAGGTAAATCCCAAAAACCTGATCCTAATTAATATTAAATTTTAATATTAAAAAATGATACAGGAGGAGAGCTCAATGTAATTAAAATTACAGAGCTAATATAAAATAAAATAAATTTTCAGTAATTAAAATTGTTGAATGAACATTTCAACATGAAATCCCTAAGAGAGATTTCACGTCTCCTCAGCAACAGTGCATATTTCAAAATGAGAATAAAAATAAAAATAAAAGAGAAATAAAAAATGACAGTTAAGATTTGAGAAATTTACGTCACAAAAAAAAAAATTTTTTTTGGAAGTAAATCAGTCTATTTTTGGTTTTAACTATTCAATAGAGTTGTAAGTGAAGAAATAAAAAATTTGGCTTGTCTAGCTTTACAAAGGAAAAGGGGTAAAGAAATAGGAAATCGTTAAATTGAGAATTGGGTTAATATATATAGGCAAATAATGTTGAATTGTGATAATGTTTAGCACTAAGGTTTTGGTTTTGCTGATAAAATATATTTTGGCAAGCAGGTTTTTATCATTAAATACTCAATATAGAGTGTTGATAAGCACAAAGAGTTTGTCACTTTAACTGCGCAGATTTGTGTCAACTTCAAAGATTTGTGAGGTCACCGTTATGATGTGCTCACTTGTCAGGGCTGGTTTATCTTTCGAAATTGGCATGAACCTGCTCAGTTAAAGTAACAAACTCTTTGTGGTTATTTTGAGGAAATTATAAATTCAATAACAACATTTTATTGAAATGGAATATTAACAAATAACATGTTCAATATGATTTACATCATTCATATAAACTCGATGCAATAACTACACATTGTCATCAATCTTAGCACATTCACTCTTTATACGTTCAATCAAATGTGTTGCATCTGTGATTTTCATTGAGTACACCTTCTTTGGCAGACCGCCCAAAAAGTCAATTCTTTTTTCTTTCAACAAAATCATTTAATCTAATGAGGAAAAAAAATATAGTTAGTGAGATTTCCTGTGTGTCTAGAATTTAGGAACACCCTGTATTTTTTTTTTTTTTTTTTTTTTTTTTTTTTTTTTTTTTTTTTTTTTTTTTATAATCACACTTTTTACTTGTAGAATTCTCTCCTGGCTCTATGCTTTCCAACCAACTTTAATCTGCAAAAATTTAAATGCAATGTCAATTGCTATCTAGTGTCCTCTTGATTATTCTTCTTTTGGTCTTGCTCCTTAGTAATGTTTTTGTTTCTAATTCTTCCAAACCCAGTCACCCTTTGTGTCTCAGCGGCTTTATTGCCTTGCTTAGAGTGAAATCTATTAAAAAAAAAAAAATTATGTACATAAGAGAGAGTACACATTGAGTGCTTGATCTAGAGTGAAAATTTATGCTAATAATAGATTGTCAGGTTCAGTATGAAAATTGTGTATATATATATATATATATAACCTCTCCAATTGTAAAAGAATGAAGAATAAAATTGCAACATTTGAAACAGTGCTCAATATAAAAATAGAGCAATAAATATTATTTAATTTTACATGAGAACATGTAAACAACTACTACAAAATTGTACATTTTGTTTTGACATTGAAAAACAATGTCTTATTGGGGAGTTAGTAATGATGTTAATAAACGTTTCGTTCTATTTTGTAGTGGTTATTTAAATGTTCTAATGTAAAGTTAAATAATAGATCAGTGTAATCCTGATATAAGAGAGTTGTTGGGACTGGATAAAAATTCTCTTATATCCGGGTTTTGTCTATTTTATACACATTACCACAGGCTCTAATTTGGGACCAGAGAACATCTCTCTTATATCCGGGTTATACTGTATATACCAAAGATGATATGAATCCAGAACCGCTGTCAGTCAGTGGAAATCTGAAAGAGTGGGCATTTAAGGCAAGCAGTCTTTGCAATAAATATCACAGCATAAGGTTAATACAAATACAAAATTTTTCACTTAGCTGATTGATATTATATTCAGCACTTCAATATTTGTATCAAATATATATATATATATATATATATATATATATATTTTAATCGTATAACCCCGAGCAAGGCGGTAACGCCACTGATGTGCAGGGGGCTATGTAATAGTAAAAAGATTGGAAAAGAGAAAGCCGGAAACCACATCCTAAACAGGGAACCACGTACACCATCTACAGACAGGCCTGTTTTGCTGTATCACAGCTCTTCGGTGTGGCTAGAGTAACCTTTTGCCTCAAGCTGGGACAGAAACCCAACTTACTTGATAGCAGTCGGATATTCACCAAGATGTGTATGTATGTATGTGTGTGTGTGTGTGTATAAAATCTCAAATTTATAACATAAGCATGTTATAATATGACTACAAAAGTAGCTATTTTATTTTGACATTTGTCTCTAATCAAGTAATGGTGATACTTGATAAGACACAAGAAATTTCGAAACAAAATTGACCTTGCTGCCCAAAATGCACCTTGGTTATGTTATAAATTTTAAATATTATTCGCTCTACTTTATCTTGAGCACTTTTTAAGAAAAGTGTTTTTTGGATATGGAATTTTATTCCATCTATACCTACCCTATACTTTTTTTTTTTTTTTAATCACATCACCCCAAGCAAGGCGGTAAGGCCACTGGTGTGCAGGGGGCTACGTAAGAGTGAATAGATTGGAAAAGAGAAAGCCGGAAACCACATCCTAAACAGGAAACAAGGGATGAGCCTCTTCATCTGTTCAATAGACATGGATGGAGTGTGAACCGGGCGATAGTTTAGTCTATCTACTCCAATTGAAAAAAAAAAATTAACAAAAGAGAAAAGTGGAAAGATTGGAAAAGAGAAAGCCGGAAACCACATCCTAAACAAGGAACAAGGGATGAGCCTCTTCACCTGTTCAATAGACGTGGGTGTTTACACACACACACACACACACACACACAAACAAACAAACAAACAAAATGGATTTATTCCAACATATTTTTAAATTATATGTTTAAACATTCTTTTTTTTTAATGGATACTCATATTTGAGTAGATACTCCATTTTTTTATAATTAAACAGTATATTTATTTACATCTATTGGACTGAATAATTGAGAAATATCCAGCAAGATTCAAACATGGCTGAAGTGGTCAAGCAGTCATAGCATGTCAGATCAACGGACCGTTTTCTCTAGGAGATTCAGGTTCGAATCCTGCCGAAGGATGCATATTTAAATCTGCATTCCATTGTGATCGGGATTTTTCCTCTCAAGTACAGTTACTGTTAGGTGTAATTATTCTAAAGATAAATAAAAAATTGTAATATTAGATAGAAGAAGAGACCCTATCACCTGTTTCCCTGCTTGAAACATTGTACCAATTATAACAAAGATGACAACATAAATCTGAACGAGAGTACCAGACTAACTTTTTTCAACATTGTCCTGGCCCTCTTCCGAAAGACGACTTTAATTTTCTAGAAAAATGTTAAAATGAACCTAACATCATAAGTTTTTTAACAATATCATTTTTAATTGATAATAGCATAATAAAAAAAATAAAAAACGCCTTTTTAAAATGTTTAGGAAATAAATTTTAAAAGTTTCAAATATTCAACTTTTAAAAATGAATAAATACAAAAACAAATTTAATTTTTTCTGCAATGTTTTATTTTTATTTAAAAATTTTGGTTAAATGACCTTGAATAATTATATCAATAAATGTCCTTATTTGTTGATTTTCAATCTCAGAGTAACTTTTATTATTTTAGATTGGCCAATATAAACACAGAACATCCACCAGAATTAAGACAGAAAGATGTACTCACACATTAGGTTGACCCATAAACACAGAATGTCCACTAGAATTAAGACACACACTTAATATACACACAACATGTAATGTGGCTTCTCTGTGTCTCTTCTACAAATACTTTCATGGCTTCTGCCTTGACGAGCGTAGCTCACTAGTGTCCCCTATGAATTTACTCAAGCCACAAGATTAGCAACTAGGTCCCACCCCCTTACTGTGAAACCAATAAAATGTTATTACAAATTCTACTCCAACAGCTTCTTTTCTCTCACATCCCACCTGTGGAATTCCCTTCCATTTACTTGCTTCCCCGACAGCTACAATCTCCAAGAATTTAAATGTAAGCTCAATAGTTATCTCTTGTCTCACTAACCTGCATCCTTTCTCTCATGCTCTTTTCTCCGTCCACTCCACTCTCATCACACCAGTATTCTTTCCTCCTATGTAACTCCCTGTGCACCAGTGGCAGTAAAACTGTCTTGCTTGGGGTGAAATGATAAAAAAAAAAGCATTGGGTTGGTCAATATAATATACCCAGACACTGCAAAATAAACAATCCACACTAAAATACAAATTGTACTTATCAAAAAGTTTGTTCGTGTTTTTTCAGAAAAATTACTTAACAAAATGTTTGGTCTACCTAATACTTTCAGAATTCTGCTTAATGTATTCATTTTTATATAAACTAGCAATATAGCCCAGCGTTGCTTGGGTGTAATGAAAGCTTTAAAACTAATCCATGGTCCTGGAGCTCAGACTCAGCCTAAAGAATATTTGAAATAATAAAATAATTGCGACAATTTACCAATCGCACCTTGTGTGTGTGTGTGTGTGTGTGTGCGTGTGTGTGTGTGTGTGTGTATGTATATATATATATATATATATATATATACTAGCAGTATAGCTTGACGTTGCTCGGGTGTAATGAAAGCTTTAAAACTAATCCATGGTCCTGGAGCTCAGCCTCTTTGGACGTTGGTACAAAAGATTAAAAAGCAATAGTTGTTTCCAGTTAAAGCGAAACCGTAGACTGAAAGAAAAATGAATGGATGTAAGTCAAATTTTGATTTCCTGGTATCGATATCAAATTTTCTGCACTATTGTAAGAACTGCAACCTTGAAACTTCTGAATATTGTTTCTTATGTCTTTGTCTATAAATGTATCAAATTTGATTAAAATCGGACCACTCCTTCTATAACCCAATTTTTTCGATAATCAATTTTTGATATTTATTGGGGGTATCTTGACACAAAACCTAGCTAAGAACACTCGAAGATGCTTATAGTACAACTGTGTAAATTTTCAAGAAAATAGGTTCAGCCGTTTCGGAGTCTATAGGTAACGGATACACACAGACACACACACACAAAGTTCCATTTATAAATAAGTTTAGATAATATTAGCAAATTCTAATTTATTCTATTTTTTCATTAATCAATTCACCCTAAGAAGTCAGAGTTGAAGACTTTAGAAGGAACCAGAAACCCAATCCTAAACAGGAAACAAAGGATAAACTTCTACACCTCTGCAAAGACCAAGGAGAAATGTGAACTGGACTATAAGTGAACCTGTTAAAGAATAATAATTACATAATGAATAGAATTTTAGAATTTAGGTGGAGATGTTAGAAGTAACAAAGTTGAAGAAAACTTTAGAAGGAAGCAGAAACCCAAACTTAAACAAGGGATAAACCTCTACAAAAGACAAGAGTTTCAACCGGACACTAGGGCAACATTGTGGAAAACTAAAAAAGTAAATAGTACATTTCATACTTCAGAGGGAGATGCTAAAAGCAAGAGTTGAAGTAGACTTTAGAAGGAAGCAGCAACTCGATCCTAAACAAGAAAAAAGGGATAAACCTCTGCTCCTGTACAAATAGACCAGGAAGGAGGCCTTAGAAGTAAAGAGTTGAAGTAGACTTTAGAAAGAACCAGAAACCCAGTCCTGAACCTCTACTCCTGTCCAAAAGACTAGCAAAAAGAGTTTTAATTTTTATTAAAAAAATATAACACTTCCATTACCTGACATGATGCAACTAAATTTTCTGTGTTGCCAATTTAAAAAAAATGTTTCAATTTACTTTCTGACTAGCAGTATAGCCCAGCATTGCTCGGGTGTAATGAAAGCTTTAAAACTAATCCATGGTCCTGGAGCTCAGACTCTTTGGACGTTGGCACGAAAGACTAAAAAGCAATAGTTGTTTCTAGTTAAAGCGAAACCCTAGACTGAAAGAAAAATGAATGGATGTAAGTCAAATTTTCATTTCCTGGTATCGATATCAAATAAGTTTTTTTCATCTTAAACTGAATTTTGAAGGCTAAATAAGTCCTTTGAGTAAATGGTATCATGGCTGAGACTAAGAACTACAATTATACCTACTTAGAGCCAAATCCAAAGCAAAAACTAAAATAAAAGGGCTGAAAAAAATACAGACATACAGGTAGATAAACAGACACACACACACACACACACACACACACAAACATCTTGCCTTTTATATATATATATATATATATATATATATATATTATCGATTTTCTGCACTATTGTAAGAACTGCAACCTTGAAACTTCTGAATATCGTTTCTTATGTCTTTGTCTATGAGTGTATGAAATTTGATTAAAATCGGACCACTCCTTCGATTTTATTGATTTTCGATATTTATCGGGGGTACTTCGACACAAAACTTAGCTAAGAACACTCACAGACGCCTGTTGTACAACTGTGTAAATTTTCAAGAAAATCGGTTCAGCAATTTCGGAATTTATAGGTAACGGATGCACACACACATACACACAGACAAAGTTCGATTTATAAATAAGTTTAGATTAGATAAGCAGCAAATATGAAACATTTTATTTGGATAAATTGTTTCTTTTTTAATTAATATAATGGAACTTTAATTAAACATTTTGCATCATAAAAAAATTACAATATAACCAACGACTAAAACTAATCTTTTTATTGATAGTAATCTTGAACCCTGATTCAAATGTAAATAGAAATCTTAATTTCTTTCTGTTATAAATTATCCATGGACTGGCAGAGTGCAAACTGACACTTCATTTTTTCCTTTGTTTTTATTTATTTTTATTTATTTTTTTATTTTTATTTATTTTTTATTTTTATTTTTATTTATTTTTTTATTTTTATTTATTTTTTATTTTTATTTATTTTTTATTTTTATTTTTATTTATTTTTTTATTTTTATTTATTTTTTTATTTTTATTTATTTTTTTATCTTTATTTATTTTTTTATCTTTATTTATTTTTGTATTTGTTGTTGTTCAGAGTGGGTTGGGGAGACGAGCCAAAACAGCAAACAAACACTCCAGAATAGGTAATAATATATTTATAATTCGTACAGGATGACCAATTTCTTGAACCCATGAACTATGGATAACACCGCTATCTGCCCTTGTAGTTCTGTCATTCAATTGCAAATGGCAGAGAAATCTGCTACTGTTAATGGCTGAAACAGTAAATAGCAGTGTAAGTGACGCAAAAGAAAAAAAAAAACCACCAACACTTCAGTCATAAGTCCCTGTTCTTTCCATCATCTATCTATTGAATCGCTGCTTTTTATCTTGTGTAATTATGACTGCAGTATCTGAGAAAGACATGTCTAGATTAGGTCTCCTTTGACACTTGCCTGCTATTATTTCACGACCAGCTTTTTGTTGCTTCACAGGATGTTATTAAATTCCTGCTTTTAATAAGTCAATGGCTTACTTACACCACACACACACACACACACACACACACACACACACACACATTAATTTTCTTCCAAATTTTTAAATAATTTTGAGATTACAATGGATTAATTAAACAGACAGACCTTGTCAGATGAACCTAATGCAACTTGTTTAAATGAACTCTTGTGCTTACTCAAGAATTCAGTTTTATATATATATATATATATATATTTATAAACTCTTACTCTCTATATGAAACAGAACTCTTGCTCATATATATATATATATATATATATATATATATATACATATAGGAAAAACTATTAAAAAGTTTAAGTTTAAAAATGTATTTTTTTGACAGTATTTGTTTATTTCTAAACAAAATCTGATGAAGGACTGAGGACGGTCTGAAATATAAAATATAATAATAGAAATAAACAAATACTGTCAAAAAAATACATTTTTAAACTTACAACTTTTTAATAGTTTTTCCTATACATATTAAGACAGTATACGTGGATCATCACTATGTTACTATATATATATATATGAGCAAGAGTTCAGTTTCATATAGACAGCAAGAGTTCATTTTTATATATAGATATATATTAATGTTTATTTGAGCAGCAATCTTTCATTTAAACATATTTCATTAAAAATGACCGACAAGGAAGATTTTATTAATTTTTCCTTTAATTTTTTCAGTCTTCTTACATGTTTCCTTTAGCTGGAGATGAGGAATGTAAAAATGTCCCATAATTTCTGACGTTACAAGTGCTTTCAACCTCTTCACAGACCGTTTTCAAGGTGTGTGTGTGTATATATATATATATATATATATATTTAATTACAATAAGGCAGCACTAATAATTACAGACTAAACATCCAAAAAACAATGCCAACTTAACAGTAACTTAAATCATTGAATAACCCAAAGAGGACTACCTCGTAGGCTAAATAATGGGGAAGAAAAAAAGAAACAAACCGCGCACAAGAACACTACTAATGTCTACTGCATGTTTGAAAGAAGAAAAAAACCCCAAGACGAAACCTTAACAGAAAAGTGCTCTATATGAAAGTACAAAAGTAGAGCAAAAAAGTTTTTAATCTAACTTGTTAGCCTTGCCCTGACGATCCGTTGTGTGAAACCGCGGTCAGTGGTGGCTCAATTTCAGATTTAGTGTACTGTGTGTGTGTGTGTATATATATATATATATATATATATATATATATATATATATAATTTTTTTAATAAATATACATATTGTCTGACATTGATGGTATGACATGGAATTTCATGCATTATGCAGTCATCAGGTGCATATTACAAACTGACTGTTTAATAGATTTTAATTTAACATACTTTTTCCCCTCCTCTGTCCTTCTTTCTCCTTCCCCCTCTTCTTTTTCGTTCTTTTTTCTCCCTTCTTTTCCCTTTTTATTCACGTCACTTGGACACCGCGAGGTGGTGTAATGGTTAGCAAGATTTTCTCGCTGAAATTTATTACAGTAGTGCGTTCAATCCTCGCAGGGTGTCACATGCTTTCAACCTTGTGCCACATCTAAGCCATGCTTAGAAAATCACCTCTCTATTCACTTCATTTTTCCTTTTCAGTTTGCAAGCCTAATTTCGATTCCTTTACCCACACATACACCCTCAAACAAATTTTCAAGTTTTTCCATAATATTAAAGATCGCCAGTAAAGCAAATTCTACTCACAGAAATGATCATATAGTTTGAATTTTTTTATATGTAAAATATATATATATATACTAGTAGTATAGCCTGGTGTTGCTCGGGTGTAATGAAAGCTTTAAAACTAATCCATGGTCCTGGAGCTCAGACTCAGCCTACAGAATATTTGAAATAATAAAATAATTGCGACAATTTACCAATCGCACCTAGTGTGTGTGTGTGTGTGTGTGTGTATATGTATATATATATATATATATATATATGTATATATATATATATACACTAGCAGTATAGCCCGGTGTTGCTTGGGTGTAATGAAAGCTTTAAAACTAATCCACGGTCCTGGAGCTCAGACTCTTTGGACATTGGCATGAAAGACTAAAAAGCAATAGTTGTTTCCAATTAAAGCGAAACTGTAGACTGAAAGAAAAATGAATGGATGTAAGTCAAACTTTCATTTCCTGGTATTGATATCAAATAAGTTTTTTTCGTCGTAAACTGAATTTTGAAGGTTAAATAAGTCCTCTGAGTAAATTGTATCATGGCTGAGATTAAGAACTACAATTATACCTACTTAGAGCCAAACCCAAAGCAAAAACTAAAATAAAAGGGCTGAAAAAAATAGAGACATACAGGCAGATAAACACACACACACACACAAATATCTTGCCTTTCGTATATATATATAATCGATTTTCTGCACTATTGTAAGAACTGCAACTTTGAAACTTCTGAATATCATTTCTTATGTCTTTGTCTATGAGTGTATCAAATTTGATTAAAATCTGACCACTCCTTCTATAACCCGAATTTTTCGATTTTCAATAATTATTGGTGGTACCTCGACACAAACTTAGCTAAGAACACTCGCAGACGCTCATAGTACAACTGTGTTAATTTTCAAGAAAATCAGTTCAGCCATTTCGGAGTCTATAGGTAACGGACACACACAGACACAAAAACACTTACACACACGTGCGCGCACACACACACACACACACAGACAAAGTTCCATTTATAAATAAGTTTAGATATATAAATACACACACAAACTGTCTTTATTATAATACAGAGGATATATACTTTACACTACTCAATTTCATGATTATTGCAAAAACATAAAGCGCTGTTAAAAAGCGAACTCATGGTAACAGCTTTCATACCTGGGAGTAAAGTTTAATAACTGGTAGTAGAGAGAATGAACACAGCCGATGCTACCTTGCTATTGTCTCTCTAAATGAGTATGACAGGAGGGAAATAAAAATATATTTACACAACAATCTAGTGTAATAGGGAGGATAACAAAATCGATCCTCCACTTAATGTCCAGTAGAATGCTAGTTTACTTGTGCTGTTGAAAACGATATGTTTTTTACTATTAAAAGGTTTCTTTGTGGCAGTTGGCAATTTATTTTTCCCCAATTGTTACGTGTAGTAATTTTAGTTGGCGACCAGTTTAATACTTAATAACAGTTGAAAAATAATCCCCCGTTTTATGTCCAGTTAAATCTTGATACAATCGCAAATGAAAATACATCTTATAATATCCTTACTATTATTAGATGATGTTCAAATACGAGTCTTTAAATATATTTTTTCCAGTTGTTATTCATCTCTTTCTAGGAATCAGGTTTTCTCTTAAAAAGAAAATCCTTTTACAACATCAAATGAGTTTCACTAGTTAATAAATTTAGAAAAAAGTATAAAATTACACTATAACTATTTTTCCTTAATCATTTCACCTCAAGTAAGGCAATAAAGCCAGTAAGACACAAGGAGGTGACTAAGTCTGAAAGAATATTAGAAAAAAAATTTTTTTCTTTTTTTTTTTTTTTTTTTTTTTTTTAAATCATATCACCCTGAGCAAGGCGGTAACGCCACTGATGTGCAGGGGGCTATGTAAGAGTGAAAAGATTGGAAAAGAGAAAGCCAGAAACCACATCCGAAACAGGGAACAAGGGATGAGCCTCTTCACCTGTTCAATAGACGTGGGTGGAGTGTGAACCGGGCAATAGTTTAGTCTATCTACTCCAGTTGAAAAAAAAAAAAAAGAAAAAGGAGTGAAAAGATTGGAAAAGAGAAAGCCAGAAACCACATCCGAAACAGGGAATAAGGGATGAGACTCTTCACCTGTTCAATAGATGTGGGTGGAGTGTGAACCAGGCAATAGTTTGTTAAGGAGAGAGTAGAATAAAAGAACAAAAATTAAGAAGATAACGATTGACATTTTTGAAGATTAAAATTGACTTGAAAACAAAAAGCCTAAAGAGAGGTCCACAAATAAGAAAAAAATCTGTTTGCATAGAACTCAACGATTCCATCTAGCCATTTCGACTGTAAAATGATGAGATCTTGTTGTCAATCTAGTCAGCCAGACAGTTAAGTACTATATGTGATACACGCTTAGATGATCATGTCTTAAAAGAGACATGACTGACTATGCAGAAAACTTTTCTTGCAGTAGGTTATCGTTTCTTTCTGCAGTAGACTGTCTGCCAACCAAGGCTATAGAAACTAACCTGTCCTGCTATTCAACCCATAGCTGGAGGAAGAAGAGATATATTAATAACCATTCCCAAGGGTATTTGCGTGTAAGTGAATGCAACGAATTCAACTAGAATTCAAATTGGTTCTCAGATTTCTTGTTCCAATCTAGTCAGTCAGTTAAGTGCCATACGTGATACACGCTTGGGCGATCATGTCTCGAAAGAGACATGACTGACTGGGCAGAAGATTATCCCGCAGTAGGTTGCCATTGCTTTCTGCGGTAGACTGGTTGCCGACCAAGGCTATAGAACCCAATCTGTCCTGTTATTTAACCCATAACTGGAAGGAAGAGACGGATTAATACCTTTCCCAAGGGTATTTGCACGTAAGTGAATACAATGGATTCAACTGGAATTCGAACTCGGCTCCCCGGTTTCTCATTCCGAGCCGATATCCACTGCGCTAGTACTGCGCTTAAATTCATAAAGTCTATGTACCACAGAGAAAAGTTCTTCAGAACAATTACCATGAAAATATTTATAGAAAAGGTGCATGGAAGCTATGTTACAGTGGTGAGAAATTGACTGAAGCTGAGATGCCAGGTAAGGACCAACAAGATTGCAGATTCTTCTTATTGATTTTATCAATAATCTCTAAATATATAGCAGGAACACCAGATCAGATACGGCAGCAGTATTCGAAGCAAGGTGGAATGGTAAATTATAAATCTACCATGTAAGATAGATAGATTCTGGCAAGAAAAATTGTTTATAACTATAAATTGCACATAAGACTCTATTATTAACATTTTACACTGATTTTCAGAGAACTTATAACAATTATTTAGTTACTTATTTTAGTGCAACATTTTACTTAATTTTTGCCACATGATGCAACCAATAGTCAGTGCATTATTTAAATAAATTAGCCATAATCGACGATGCCTTTTTATAACCATATGTCACTTATGTTACTGCCACCTAAGATTTTTTACAATTATATTAGCAGCAAAGTAATCGTTTTAAGTAGCGCCATTGACATAAGTGCAGCATAATTTTACAATATTGTGGATTTATGCTAATTCAACATAATCAAGATTTTAGATTTCTTTATCAAAATACAACCAGAGTTGTTTCATTTAAACCAATAGATCTTTTTAAATCACTGATTTAAATCAATTTTACAAAAATGTTTGTTTAAAGCAAAAGACTTAGAAATAAAATATTTTTTTGGTTTTCATGTAGGAAGAAAAGTGTTAAATGTATTCAATCAAATATTTGAATTTTTTTTTATTTTTTTTTTTTACTGTATATAAAACTAAAATTTTGACCATTTAATATATTTGAAAATTCAACATGAGATGTTTGGATTTAAACAGAAATACCAGTTTTGCTGCCTGATCTGTACCAAGATCTTTTCTCAATTTGGAAAGTGTCATTCCATAGGACGAGAAAACTCATTCATTGCCATTAGACGAAGTCACTGTTGACAGGAGTTGCTTAACCGCAGAAAGTATATCACTGCAAAAAAAACACTTTAAAATTTCAAAGTTAAAAAGTAACACTGGCTGGAATTGAAACACCCAGATATCAGTTTTAAAAAAAAACAACAATCCTAGCCCAGCAGTGTTGTGAACAAACAACTCATAATAATTACAAAATTATTTATTTTTTAGGAAATGGATTAAATCCGCCATTTTTTAAAGTTATTTCTTTAGATGTTATTTTCAATGGATACTCATATTTGAGTAGATGCTCTGCTTTGATTATTAATAGGAGACACAGGTTCGAATCCTACTGCTGGAGGACACATAATTTTCTAACAAGAATTCTCGAATATTCAAGCCAGTAGATGTAAATAAATAAATATGCTGTTTAATAATAAAAAACAGAGCATGTACCCAAATATAAGTATCCATTAAAAATAACGTTTAAACAAATAAATTCAAAAATATTACTTGTGTACAAATCGGTCATCCATAGCTAATGATCACATGTCAATCTATTAAGTTATTTTAAAATACCATAAGAATAAAATAGTTATAAAACCTTCTCTGAAAAAAAGAAAAAATAATAAAACAAGACTTTAAGTTGAGTGTAGATACATCAAAAACCTTTTTAAAAAAATGGTAGAAATTAAATGTAGATTTTCTTTTTTTTATTGACTAAATTGTGAAAAAGACAATCAAATATAACCAAAAAACAGTGTGTGTTGATGGTCAAGCAAAGTTGAGTGGTGCTTTTAAATAGATCTAAAGCACACCAGATCGAATGATGGCTTTCCTTAGTGGAAGGCAGGTTCGAATCTGGCAAGAGAGCCCTTATTTTTCTCTCTTAAGATTTTTCAAATATTCAGACTGTAGATGAAAATAAATGAATGGAGCATCTACTCAAAGTAATGCTTAAGTAATAAAAAAAACTGTTAATAATTAAATTAAAAAAATTCATTCATTTCCTTGTGTATTTTGTTTTACAAACGTGAATTCTCTTGGAAATGAAGTTACAAAATTAATTGGGAATGGAGCCAAGCAACTGAAAAATTGTTCCAATGCTTCACTTGTTTACCCATCACAAAGAACGTACAAATATATCAGCAAGTGCATGTTTCGTCAACTTCACCCCTTTGTCTGAGTTTGTTTGTTCTTGAAAGCCAATATCTACTGCCAATCTCTCATCTCTTGATCAATGTCTTTAACTGCGGGCTGAAACATTAAATCTCTCTTCCTTCAGGGTAAGCACAAGTTGAATTTGATTCTCGAGTCATTGATTTTTCTGTCTCCAAGTAACTTCTTGCGAAATATTGCAGAGTCTGAATTAAATGAACTGTTTATTATTCAATGAAATCTTAATTTTGCAGATGACATGAGGATTTATTCAATTTCTGTCTAAATTTCATGCATGTGTAGTTATTATTATTTGATCATGCTTTACCTGGAAAAGTAGCAAGTTAGTCTATATGATAAGTTGATTGTTTTATAGCCAACATTCAAAATTTCTGTCTGAATTTCAGGGAGAGAGAATTAGCATTTTTTTTTTTTTTTATCATATCACCCTGAGCAAGCGGTAATGCCACTGATGTGCAGGGGGCTACGTAAGAGTGAAAAGATTGGAAAAGAGAAAGCCGGAAACCACATCCTAAACAGGAAACAAGGGATGAGCCTCTTCACCGGTTCAATAGGCGTGGGTGGAGTGTGAACCGGGCGATAGTTTAGTCTAATCAGATTAATGTCCTCATCTTTATTATTGTCACATTTTGGACATTTTGCTTTCTGTCTTTCTTCAGGTTTGTTAATCTGTATAATACCGTCAGGTTATTTTGAACTGAACCCTTTATTAAATCTGGCTTACGGCCATATCACGTGGAATACACTGGTTCTCGCTCGATCACTGAAGTTAAGCAACATTGAGCCTGGTCAGTACTTAGATGAGTGACTGCTTGGGAATACCAGGTGCTGTAAGCATTTAGTGACAGATGTGCTTTGTGGTGCAGTGGATGTCGGCTCGGAAAGAGAAATCGGTGAGCAGAGTTCAAATTCAAGTTGAATACCCTGCATTCACTTAAGCACTGGTACCCTTGGGAAAGGTATTAATCCGTCCCTTCCCTCTGGGTTAAATAACAGGGTAGGACTTGGGGACCCTGCCCTTAAAAACAAAATCCCAATGAATCTTGATACTCGAAAAAGAAAAAAGTACTACTAGACACAAAACTTACATAAAAACAATAATAAATTGTTGAAAGAAAAAGGCATTACCAGCAATAAATAAATAAAATTTAGTTGTCAATAAATGACCCGCCGAGGTTGATATGCCATAAAAACAAAACAACCAACCAAAAACTTTATTAAATCTAAAAGCTTAGATTTTTCTCATTACACTGTTCATGTCTTGGGATATTTAACCTTTTTTTTTTTTTTTTTGCTAGCCTTATTTCCACTAAAGAATCTGTACAACCTGACCCAAGAATTGAACTCGCAATTACTATGCCACCAAATTTGTGAACCAACACTTTAGATCTACTTGATTAACGAGATATGTTTTTGATGAACACTTCATTCCCTAAAAAGTCACAGATTTTTTTTAGTGAGAGAAACAAACAAGTGTCTCAAAGGTAAATATTATTTACAATCAAACAAATATCATCATCTTTGTTATTGTCACACTGTTTTAGTCATTATTGTCTCTGACTTTTCATATCCAGTTCTTCTTCTATGTGCCCTGTCCCTTCAGGACGTAGGCGATCATGGCGTTCCACGTCTCCCTATCCATGGTGGCTGTTAGTACACCTTCTCCTGTTACACCATGCAACACTCGTTCCATCATCCACCTGATTAGGTCCTTCAAATATGTTATCCGTTGCTTTTCCCTGTCTCTTTTTCCTTGTATCTGGCCTGTTAGTATCAGGTTCTCCAAGCCTTCCTTCCTCATTGCATGTCCCAGGAACTTTTATGTCTCTTCCTGATGCTTAGTATTAATTTCCTTTTTGTTTCCATCATTTCTAAGACCTCATCATTGCTCACATGCTCGGTCCATGATATCCGCAGCATTCTTGTGAAACATCGGTTCCTGTACAATCACTGAAGTTCAGCAACATTGAGCCTAATAGATGTACCTAGATGGGTGACCACTTGGGAATACCAGGTACTATGTGGTGTAATCAGCTTAGAGCCACATCATGAAACACCCATTCCTATACAATCGCCAAAGTTAAGCCTGGTCAGTAGTTAGATGGGTGACTACTTGGAAATATCAGGTGCTATAAGCTTGGATGTGCATGTAGTGTAATAAATAATAACTCAGAATTTTAAAACTGGAGAGCCAAGTTCCAATTTCAATTGGGGTTGTTAAATTCACTTCCATGCTTATACACTTGGGAAAGGTATGAATTTTCCTCTTCTCCCCTAGCTGTGGGTTAATTAGTAAGACTTGTATCATTAAATAGTTATCTCCTCCCCACCCCACCAAAAAATTCTTTTAATCGAAAAATATTTTATGGCTTTAAATAACCTACAAAGACTTGACAGTGCACAGAAAATGTATCAATCTGTTTTTATCACTCCACTAGCAGTATAGCCCGGTGTTGCTCGGGTGTAATGAAAGCTTTAAAACTAATCCATGGTCCTGGAGCTCAGACTCTTTGGATGTTGGCATGAAAGACTAAAAAGCAATAGTTGTTTCCAGTTAAAGCGAAACCATAGACTGAAAGAAAAATGAATGGATGTAAGTCAAATTTTGATTTCCTTCTATCGATATCAAATAAGTTTTTTTCATCTTAAACTGAATTTTGAAGGCTAAATAAGTCCTCTGAGTAAATTGTATCATGGCTGAAACTAAGAACAACAATTATACCTACTTAGAGCCAAACTCAAAGCAAAAACTAAAATAAAAGGGCTGAAAAGAAAATACAGACATACAGGCAGATAAACAGACACACACACAAACATCTTGCCTTAAATATATAAATATATATATATATATATATATATATATATATATATATATATATTATCAATTTTCTGCACTATTGTAAGAACTGCAACCTTGAAACTTCTGAATATCGTTTCTTATGTCTTTGTCTGTAAGTGTATCAAATTTGATTAAAATTGGATCACTCCTTCTATAACCAGATTTGTTCGATTTTCGATATTTATCGGGGGTACCTTGACACAAAACCTAGCTAAGAACACTTGCAGACACTTATAGTACAATTGTGTAAATTTTCAAGAAAATCAGTTCAGCCGTTTCGGAGTCTATAGGTAATGGACATACACACACACACAGTTCCATTTATAAATAAGTTTAGATATAACAAGCCCAACTAAAATTACAGCTCTTAGCCTTTTTAAATGAAAATCCATTATACCACCTGTACATCCAAGCTTACAACACCTGGTATTCCCAAGCAAGGACTCATCAATGTTGCTTAAGTTTGCTGATTGTTTGGAAACCAGTGTTTGAATGTTATGTGACCTTAGCCAAAAATAATTTGACTCGTTGATCATATCATATCATATATCTGCAACTTAGCTTTGTCCCAGTAAGAGTTCTATGTGATATTTAAACTGCATCCAATATTTTCTTGAATTTATCAGATCCAGCATCATCAACCATTAATTTTCAACAATGATTTTATCACTGAATCATTACTATTGGCCAAAAAGATTTTTACAATTTTAAAGAAATTTTCTAGTTTTGAATATCTGGCAAAGGGCTGATAAGCCATAGAAAATGACTTCCTGATTTCAACTAAAGAGCTGGCAACCGAGCAGATACTACACTCTAATCCTAGGTAAATAAATGTAACAACTACATATACCAATAAGCGAAATAATATTAGACTTGTCACTCATATCATAAATTGATAGTTAACAAAAGTTTTCCTTCTTATTACATATCTTTGACTCAGTAAGAGTTCGAGGCAGTATTTAAACTGCATCTACAATATAATATTTTCCTGAATTTATCCGTGTATTGTTGACCATTAAATTTTTGACAAGTATTTCTTTCGTCTTATTTCTGTTAAAATTTATCCCAACTTCTTGGTCATCATTTTATAGACATAAATAAGTTTATCTCTTCCGTGAGAAGCCTGTCTGTTCAGAACAGCTTTTTTTTAATTGTATCACCTCAAGCAAGGCGGTAATGCCACTGATGTGCAGGGGGCTACGTAATAGTGAAAAGATTGAAAAAGAGAAAGCCGGAAACCACATCCTAAACAGGGAACAAGGGATGAGCCTCTTAACCTGTTCAATAGACATGGGTGGAGTGTGAACCGGGCGATAGATAGATCTATCTACTCCAATTGAAAAAAAAAACAAAGTGAGAAGATTGGAAAAGAGAAAGCCAGAAACCACATCCTAAACAGGGAACAAGGGATGAGCCTCTTAACCTGTTCAATAGACATGGGTGGAGTGTGAACCGGGCGATAGATAGATCTATCTACTCCAATTGAAAAAAAAAAACAAAGTGAGAAGATTGGAAAAGAGAAAGCCGGAAACCACATCCTAAACAGGGAACAAGGGATGAGCCTCTTAACCTGTTCAATAGACATGGGTGGAGTGTGAACCGGGCGATAGAGAGATCTATCTACTCCAATAGCTGTTTTACCAACTAGGTCACAGAGGCAACTGGTTATAGAAAATTAAATCTAACCATATATAAGGGGTGTATATTTCATCGCTGTTATTTTTCCAGATTTGGTGCCATTTTATTTAAACTATTTGCATACGTACAGGCATGGCACCCCAAAATTAAAAGTCTAACGCGGGGCTCAGTGAAATGCAAAGTTTGAAATTAGATAGCTGACTCTTTTTATTTATTTAATCTGATCCTCTTGGAAACAAGAATATAAATCTATTATCCAACTGCAGACATTTTGTTTTAAATACACATTTTTTTTATATCTTCTTTTGTATTTATTTTCTGAAATAAAACCTAAGTATATTAATTTTAAAAGATAATATTTCAGGGGAAAATATGTTTGAGTTCCTTGCATTCACTTACACACAAATACCCTTAGGAAAGGTATTAATTCGTCTCTTCCCTCCAGTTATGGGTTAAATAACAGGACAGATTGGGTTCTATAGTCTTGGCTGGCAACCTACTTTGGGATAATCTGCCCAGTCATATTTAAACTGCATCCAATATTTTCTCGGATTTATCAGAGCCAGCATCGTCAACCATTAATTTTTAACAAGTATTTCTTTCATCTTGTTTCTGTTAGAATTTATTGCAACTTCCTGGTCATCATTCTATAAACATAAATAAGATTAACTCTTCTGCGAGAAGCTTGTCTGTCCAGGACAGCTGTCTTACCAATTAGACCACAGATGCAAGTCATTATAGAAACTGTTTCTATACCTGCAGGCATAGATAGACATGAGCAGTCTTGGATAGATAGACATGAGCAGTCTTGGATAGATAGACGTGAGCAGTCTTGGATAGATAGACATGAGCAGTCTTGGATAGATAGGCATGAGCAGTCTTGATAGATATAAACAGTCTTGATAGATAGACATGAATGAATGTATAGATAGATACATAGCCAGTCTTGGATAGATAGACATGAACAGTTCTGGATAGATAGACAGAACAGTCTTGATAGATAGATATGAACAGTCTTGGATAGATACAGACATGAACAGTCTGGATAGATAGACATGAATGTCTTGGATAGATAGACATGAACAGTCTTGGACAGATAGACAGAACAGTCTTGGAGTAGATAGACATGAACAGTCTTGGATAGATAGACATGAACAGTCTTGGATAGATAGACATGAACAGTCTGGATAGATAGACATGAACAGTCTTGGATAGATAGACATGAAAATATGTCTTGGATAGATAGACATGAATGTCTTGGATAGATAGACATGAACAGTCTTGGATAGATAGACATGAACAGTCTTGACAGATAGACATGAACAGTCTTGGATAGATAGACACAGACAGTCTTGGATAGATAGACATGAACAGTCTTGGATAGATAGACACGAACAGTCTTGGATAGATAGACATGAACAGGCCTTGATAGATAGACATGAATAGTCTTGGATAGATAGACATGAACAGTCTTGGATAGATAGACATGAACAGTCTTGGATAGATAGACATGAACAGTCTTGATAGATAGACATGAACAGTCCTAGATAGATAGATAATATGAACAGTCCTGGATAGATAGACATGAAATTAGCCCTGGAGGACAGGATACAGCAGTCCTTGACAGATAGACATGAACAGTCCTGGAGATGGATACGAACAGTCCTTGGGATAGGAGGACATGAAACAGTCCTGGATAGATAGACATGAAATAGTCTTGGATAGATAGACATGAACAGTCCTGGATAGATAGACATGAATGTCTGACAGGATAGACATGAACAGTCCGATAGATAGACATGAACAGTCTCTGATAGATAGACATGAACAAACTTGGATAGATAATAAGGAACAAACTTGGATAGATAGACACAGAAATAAACTTACAGATAGACATGAACAGTCCTGGATAGACAGATGATGAACAGTCTTGATAGATAGACATGAACAGTCCTTTGATAGATAGATACGAACAGTCCTGGATAGATGTGATGAAACAGTCCTGGATAGATAGACATGAACAGTCCTGGACAGACAGACACAAACAGTCCTGGATAGATAGACATGAACAGTCCTGGATAGATAGACATGAACAGTCCTGGATAAAGATGTAGACATGAACAGTCCTGGATAGATAGACATGAACAGTCCTGGAGTTAGAGACAAGAACAGTCCTGGATAGATAGACATGAACAGTCTCGATAGATAGACATGAACAGTCCTGACAGATAGACATGAACAGTCCTGGATAGAGAGCCATGAACAGTCCTTGGATAGATAGACATGAACAGTCCTGGATAGATAGACATGAACAGTCCTCTAGATAGATAGACATGAACAGTCTTCTAGATAGATAGACATGAACAGTCTTGGATAGATAGACATGAATAGTCTTGGATAGATAGACATGAACAGTCTTGGATAGATAGACATGAACAGTCTTGGATAGATAGACATGAACAGTCTTGGATAGATAGACATGAACAGTCTTGGATAGATAGACATGAACAGTCTTGGATAGATAGACATGAACAGTCTTGGATAGATAGACATGAACAGTCTTGGATAGATAGACATGAACAGTCTTGGATAGATAGACATGAACAGTCTTGGATAGATAGACATGAACAGTCTTGGATAGATAGACATGAACAGTCTTGGATAGATAGACATGAACAGTCTTGGATAGATAGACATGAACAGTCTTGGATAGATAGACATGAACAGTTCTGGATAGATAGACATGAACAGTCTTGGATAGATAGACATGAACAGTCTTGGATAGATAGACATGAACAGTCTTGGATAGATAGACATGAACAGTCTTGGATAGATAGACATGAACAGTTCTGGATAGATAGACATGAACAGTCTTGGATAGATAGACATGAACAGTTCTGGATAGATAGACATGAACAGTCTTGGATAGATAGACATGAACAGTCTTGGATAGATAGACATGAACAGTCTTGGATAGATAGACATGAACAGTCTTGGATAGATAGACATGAACAGTCTTGGATAGATAGACATGAACAGTCTGGATAGATAGACATGAACAGTCTTGGATAGATAGACATGAACAGTCTTGGATAGATAGACATGAACAGTCTTGGATAGATAGACATGAACAGTCTTGGATAGATAGACATGAACAGTCTTGGTTAGATAGAGGCTAACAGTCTTGGATAGATAGACATGAACAGTCTTGGATAGATAGACATGAACAGTCTTGGATAGATAGACATGAACAGTCTTGGATAGATAGACATGAACAGTCTTGGATAGATAGACATGAACAGTCTTGGATAGATAGACATGAACAGTCTTGGATAGATAGACATGAACAGTCTTGACAGATAGACATGAACAGTCTTGGATAGATAGACATGAACAGTCTTGGATAGATAGACATGAACAGTCTTGGATAGATAGACATGAACAGTCTTGGATAGATAGACATGAACAGTCTTGGATAGATAGACATGAACAGTCTTGGATAGATAGACATGAACAGTCTTGGACAGATAGACATGAACAGTCTTGATAGATAGACATGAACAGTCTTGACAGATAGACATGAACAGTCTTGGATAGATAGACATGAACAGTTCTGGATAGATAGACATGAACAGTCTTGGATAGATAGACATGAACAGTCTTGGATAGATAGACATGAACAGTCTTGGATAGATAGACATGAACAGTCTTGGATAGATAGACATGAACAGTCTTGGATAGATAGACATGAACAGTCTTGGACAGATAGACATGAACAGTCTTGGATAGATAGACATGAACATCTTGGATAGATAGACATGAACAGTCTTGATAGATAGACATGAACAGTCTTGGATAGATAGACATGAACAGTCTTGGATAGATAGACATGAACAGTCTTGATAGATAGACATGAACAGTCTTGGATAGATAGACATGAACAGTCTTGGATAGATAGACATGAACAGTCTTGGATAGATAGACATGAACAGTCTTGGATAGATAGACATGAACAGTCTTGGATAGATAGACATGAACAGTCTGGATAGATAGACATGAATAGTCTTGGATAGATAGACATGAACAGCCTTGGATAGATAGACATGAACAGTCTTGGATAGATAGACATGAACAGTCTTGGATAGATAGACATGAACAGTCTTGGATAGATAGACATGAACAGTCTTGGATAGATAGACATGAACAGTCTTGGATAGATAGACATGAACAGTCTTGGATAGATAGACATGAATGAATTGGATAGATAGACATGAACAGTCTTGGATAGATAGACATGAACAGTCTTGGATAGATAGACATGAACAAGTCTTGGATAGATAGACATGAACAGTCTTGGATAGATAGACATGAACAGTCTTGGATAGATAGACATGAACAGTCTTGGATAGATAGACATGAACAGTCTTGGATAGATAGACATGAACAGTCTTGGATAGATAGACATGAACAGTCTTGGATAGATAGACATGAACAGTCTTGGATAGATAGACATGGAACAGTCTTGGATAGATAGACATGAACAGTCTTGGATAGATAGACATGAACAGTCTTGGATAGATATTACGAACAGTCTTGGATAGATAGACATGAACAAGTCTAGATAGATAGACATGAACAGTCTTGGATAGATAGACATGAACAGTCTTGGATAGATAGACATGAACAGTCTTGGATAGATAGACATGAACAGTCTTGGATAGATAGACATGAACAGTCTTGGATAGATAGACATGAACAGTCTTGGATAGATAGACATGAACATGTCTTGGATAGATAGACATGAACAGTCTTGGATAGATAGACATGAACAGTCTTGATAGATAGACATGAACAGTCTTGGATAGATAGACATGAACAGTCTTGGACAGATAGACATGAACAGTCTTGGATAGATAGACATGAACAGTCTTGGATAGATAGACATGAACAGTCTTGGATAGATAGACATGAACAGTCTTGGATAGATAGACAAGGAACAGTCTTGGATAGATAGACATGAACAGTCTTGGATAGATAGGACATGAACAGTCTTGGATAGATAGACATGAACAGTCTTGGATAGATAGACATGAACAGTCTTGGATAGATAGACATGAACAGTCTTGGATAGATAGACATGAACAGTCTTGGATAGATAGACATGAATAGCTCCTGATAGATAGACATGAACAGTCTTGGATAGATAGACATGAACAGTCTTGGATAGATAGACATGGAACAGTCTTGGATAGATAGACATGAACAGTCTTGATAGATAGACATGAACAGTCTTGGATAGATAGACATGAACAGTCTTGGATAGATAGACATGAACAGTCTTGGATAGATAGACATGAACAGTCTTGGATAGATAGACATGAACAGTCTTGGATAGATAGACATGAACAGTCTTGGATAGATAGACATGAACAGTCTTGGATAGATAGACATGAACAGTCTTGGATAGATAGACATGAACAGTCTTGGATAGATAGACATGAACAGTCTTGGATAGATAGACATGAACAGTCTTGGATAGATAGACATGAACAGTCTTGGATAGATAGACATGAACAGTCTTGGATAGATAGACATGAACAGTCTTGATAGATAGACATGAACAGTTCGATAGATAGACATGAACAGTCTTGGATAGATAGACATGAACAGTCTTGGATAGATAGACATGAACAGTCTTGGATAGATAGACATGAACAGTCTTGGATAGATAGACATGAACAGTCTTGGATAGATAGACATGAACAGTCTTGGATAGATAGACATGAACAGTCTTGGATAGATAGACATGCGATGAACAGTCTTGGATAGATAGACATGAACAGTCTTGGATAGATAGACATGAACAGTCTTGGATAGATAGACATGAACAGTCTTGATAGATAGACATGAACAGTCTTGGATAGATAGACATGAACAGTCTTGGATAGATAGACATGAACAGTCTTGGATAGATAGACATGAACAGTCTTGGATAGATAGACATGAACAGTCTTGGATAGATAGACATGAACAGTCTTGGATAGATAGACATGAACAGTCTTGGATAGATAGACATGAACAGTCTTGGATAGATAGACATGAACAGTCTTGGATAGATAGACATGAACAGTCTTGATAGATAGACATGAACAGTCTTGGATAGATAGACATGAACAGTCTTGGATAGATAGACATGAACAGTCTTGGATAGATAGACATGAACAGTCTTGGATAGATAGACATGAACAGTCTTGGATAGATAGACATGAACAGTCTTGGATAGATAGACATGAACAGTCTTGGATAGATAGACATGAACAGTCTTGGATAGATAGACATGAACAGTCTTGGATAGATAGACATGAACAGTCTTGGATAGATAGACATGAACAATTATGGATAGATAGACATGAACAGTCTTGGATAGATAGACATGAACAGTCTTGGATAGATAGACATGAACAGTCTTGGATAGATAGACATGAACAGTCTTGGATAGATAGACATGAACAGTCTTGGATAGATAGACATGAACAGTCTTGGATAGATAGACATGAACAGTCTTGGATAGATAGACATGAACAGTCTTGGATAGATAGACATGAACAGTCTTGATGATAGACATGAACAGTCTTGGATAGATAGACATGAACAGTCTTGGATAGATAGACATGAACAGTCTTGGATAGATAGATAAATAAAATGAGATAGAGTAGAAAAGTTTGTTTTTTTTTTTTGTTTTTTTTTGCACCTGAGTTTATCTTTGAAATTTTTATTAACACATGAGTATATGGCAGTGTAACTCATCAAACCAGCTTCAAATTTGAAACCTTAATATCTCTATTCCAATACTTTACAACGGAACACTTTTTAGCTAATTCTCTGAATTCTCGTCAATATTTTTCTAACAAAAGAATGAAAAAATGATCTATTCATAATCTCTCCATTTTAAAATTGTAAATTTTCAGTAACCCAAATTTTACAAGACAAACCACAAATACGATGGGGTTCTACCTTTTTTTTTTTTTTTTTTTTTTTTTTTTTGTGAGTTTTAGGGTGGTGGTGGTGGTGGTGGTTAGTGGTTTTCTTAGTCTTTCCGACCTTTTCTTCTTCATTTCTTTCCTCTACCATCAAGGCCATACCAGCAAGTGCACCCCTCCACACACACACTTCTAATATTGTCACTCTGTCTCATTATTATTAATAATCTTGACAATTATACACGAATCTTGTTCTCATCACATATTTGCTATATTAACCAACGCGTTGTTTAACTTACAAAGAAGCGTGTCAGCTTCTTTAAGTTGTGGCCACGATATATACATGATTGTTTCATTTCTGGGTGTGTGTGTGGGGGGGGGGGGTGCCGAGACGAACACACCCTTCATTTCTTCTTTCTTCTTTTCGTCCTTGAATTTACTGCGTTGACATCTTTATTTACTGTCAACAATCGAAAGTTCTAATTTTTTATTAAATTTATTGTTGGTTGTTCATCATGAAAGGATTCTCCCTCTTCTCATAGCAACAACGACTTTTCCGTTTCCTTGATGGCAAGGTTCGCCGTCATTGTTTTTTACTCCACCTCATATTACAAGCGTAAATTTGTTTGAACGATGTTTTCTTAAATTCTTATTCTTTCATTTGAAAAGAAACCCGTTTTTTTTCGTTATGAGACACAAACAAAAATTCAGTTAGTGTGAAAAAATGGAGACGATCTTTTTTTTTTTTTTTTTTTTTTGCGTTTTTAATTTTTAATTTTTATTTTTTAGTAGCAACCTAAAAACCATGTGAGAGACGAGAGGGTGATTATGTTGAGAAGATGAATAAAAAAGATTTTTTTTTTTTAAGATAATTTTTGTTTAAGCAATCATAATTTTTAATCGCGTGATTTATTTTATTTTTTTTTATTTATTTCGATATATTCCGTATTATTTTTAGACAATAATTTCAACAATGCTTTTTTTTTATTACTAAATTACCGTAACAAAAAAAAAAAATGCTGTTTTTGTGGTGATAACTGCAAAAGTGGGACGAAATAGGAACACTTATTTATTTCACGCACTAATTTTAAATGCGTCAGTTTCAATAAAGAAAGAAAAAAAAAAGTTTTCAATATCAGAGCGTAATTATTTTTATCAGCCCCTCACATTGTTAATGGTTAGGGTGATCCCCGATTTTGTGACCGTCTAGCTCCAATTGCTTTTTTTTTTTTTTTTTTAGGCAAGGTGGAGTTCTCGTTTTTTTGTTTTTTTTTTCCTTCGTTATCTTTTTCAGTCAATGCGTTTTACTTTTCGTTTTTTTTTTTCTTTTCTAGTCTTGAACGTTTGTTAGTTGTTTTTTTTTTTGGGGGGGGGGGTCTCCTCTTCCTGTTCTTTCTCGCCCACTATTTCATTTTTCTAGCTTTTTCTTTCTTTCTCTTTTTTTGTCTTTGACATCTTTCTAATTATAAGTTATATAACCCAAAAATATAATACTAACAGTAACACCAATGAAGAAATATGTAGCTTTTTTCACCACTTATTCCCAACAATTTTGTGCGAGAAAAAGAGAGAGAGAGAGAAAGAGAGTTGCTATGTGCCCGAGTCTTGAATTCATAGTTCAGTGGTAAACTATTGAACTGGCAGTCGCAAGGTCGTTGTCGTTTCTCTCTGACTACTCCCCCCCCCCCCACTCTTCCCGATTTCCCGTGCAAGTACTTCCTCGGCTCAACACGGAAAATCTCCATGTGACAATTCTCCGTCTCCCTCCCTCTCTCCTCCTACTCCCAACAACCACCACCATCATGGGGGCCCTTGGCAATGGCTCAGTGGAGTGGAAACCTACAAAAATCGCAGCGAAAGTGAGGGGTTCGTTAGCATAGGCTCGCTCAAAAGAGGAAGCGGAGTGCAAACATTACGTCGGAAATGTTGGTGTATACAGTTTCGGAGAGAAAAAATAAATGTTTAAAACGTAAATATCTGCTTACTGTAAGAATAGGCTCAAGTGGTAGGGACGAGGGGTGAAAGACAAAAAGGTTTTCTTATCTTCAAATCGGTTTGTTTAAGCTTCTCGGTTTATTTTAGGTCGTGGTGGGCCTGCAGGAAAGTTTTCATTTTTTATTTTTTTCTCTCTAAATGCATCTATTGAATTGGTCTATGAAGGGGTGCTGAAAAATCTTCGATCCACTTCCCTGTTAGTTAAGTGCCATACGTGATACACGCTTTGGGCGATCATGTCTCGAAAGAGACATGACTGACTATGCAGAAGATTATCTCGCAGTACTTTGCCTTTGCTTTCTGTGGTAGACTGGTTGCTAGCCAAGTTTATAGAACCCAATCTGTCCTGTTATTTGACTCATAGCTAGAGAGGGGAATATAGTATTGTAGTAATTAGTGGGGGGGTCAGTTCATTACTTCATAACAATATAAAACTGATCCTGCACTTTATGCCCAGTAGAAGCCTTAATCATGTTTTCAACTAGTCAGTCAGTTAAGTGCCATACGTGATACGCGCTTTGGGCGCTCATGTCTTGAAAGAGACATAGCTGACAAGGCAGAAGATTATCTCGCAGTAGTTTGCCTTTGCTTTCTGTGGTAGGGAAGAGACTGATTGATGCCTTTCCCAAGGGTATTTGTGTGTAAGTGAATGCAAGGAATTCAACTGGAACTCGGCTCTCTGATTTGTCATTTGGATACCACATCCCAATATCCAACCAAAAATAACAAAATATTTATTTTAATTTTCTTTTCTTTTTAAGCTCGTTTATTTTAAAAGCCATAAACTTTTCAGCTCCTCTTCAAATATATAAAAATGATTAATATGAATCAGACTAAAAACTAGGTAATTGAATGTCAAAATAGGAAGGCAACAAAAAACAAAAATTCTAAGTTACGTATTTCATTCTTAGAAGGAATTTTCCATGTAGAATTAAAACCAACCTTTGCTATATTCCCTACCACACCAAAACAAGTGACCTAGTAGAATTTTTGTAATTGTGTGTGTGTGTGTGTGCGCGCATATATATATATATATATAAGAGAGAGGTAAAAGGTTTGTCATTTAGCATCAGCATCCCAACTCCAGTGCTTTATAGACTGGTCAGGGGTTATCATATATACTAGGTTGACCAGAAAGTCCTGACTCACTTAGGAAGCAGAAAGAAAACAAAAAAAAATTATAGAGCAACATTAGGTTAGGTTCTGCTCCGATGAACTTAGCTCCTTGGTGCCCCCTATTTCTGAATTTACTAGAGCCACAAAATTAGCAACTAGGTCCCATCCTTTTACTGTGAAACCAATAAATTGTAAATGCAAATTCTCCTCCTACAGCTTCTTTTCTCACACTTTCCCCCTGTGGAATTCCCTTCCATTTACTTGCTTCCCCACCAGCTACAATCTCCAAGAATTTAAATATAAAGTCAATAGCCATCTCCTATCTTACTAATTAGCATTCTCTCTCATGCTCTTTTCTCCATCCACTCCACTCTCATTAGTATTCTCATCCTTCTCTTACCCACTTCCTGACCCCCCCCCCCCATGACCTGTCATTCTTTCTCATAACTTACCTTTTATAATAAATATATAAGCTGATCCCTCACTTTATGGTAATGTAAGTTTCTATATATTTATATTCTGGATTTAAGAGCTCTCTCTCTCATGCATCTTTCTCTGTCTACTCTCATCAGTATTCTTATCCTTCTCTTACCCACTTCCTGACACCCCCTATAACCTTTCACTCTTTTTCATAACTTTCCTCCTATGTAACCCCCTGCGCACCAGTGGCAATAAACTGCCTTGTTTTGGGCGATATGATTATTAAAAAAAAAAATCATGTGGGTATAAAGTGGGGGTCAATTCTAGATTATAATCAATATAGAAACTGATCCCTTACTTTGTGGCAATGTTATTTTCTACATATTTATATTCTAGATTTAAGAGCTCTCTTTCATGCTCCTTTCTCCATCTACTCCACTCTCATCAGTATTCTCATGCTTATCTTACCCACCTCCTGACACCCCCTTAACCTGTCACTCTTTCTCATAACTTTCCTCCTATGTAACTCCCTGCAAAACAGTGGCAGAAAAATACATTGTTTGGGGCAATATGGTTATTTTGAAAAAAAAAAGAAGTTAACCAGAACATCCTTACTCATTTGACTACAAGTCTTCGCACGCAGTAGTTGTTTGCTGCTCCTGAACAGTTTACTTCTCTTTGTGTAGGCTCGAACTGTCAGAAATGAGTTTGTAAGAAAGTGGAATTAGTGTTTTGATTTGCTACTGTTACAAGTGAAGACTTTCTACAATAGCTGCTGTAAAGAACCTTTGCAATACTGAAGAAGGCGGCACAGCCCATCTGTGGAAAGTCTTGAGGTGGTACAGATATTTCAACTCCAGATCTTACTCTTAACAATCAATCACATTCCGGCTGAACGTCAGCCTTTGACAATGAGGCTTTAGTAGCAGTATTGAAAGTTGAATGTTCTGCAAGCAGTCGTGATCTTTCGCAAAATCATGAGAATGGCTGAAGATCATCAAGAATGATGGACGTTATTTTTAAAAATAAGCGCTAACTTAATATGTGCGTTGCGGTGCACTGGATAGAGATGCAGAATGAGAAATTGGGAAGCCGAGTTCAAATTCTAGTTGAATTTCTTGCATTCACTTATACTCAAACGAGCAGTATAGCCCAGCATTGCTTGGGCGTAATGAAAACTTTTAAACTACTCTATGGTCCTGGAGCTCAGACTCTTTGGACGTTGGCATGAAAGACTAAAAAGCAATAGTTGTTTCCAGTTAAAGCGAAACCGTAGACTGAAAGAAAAATGAATGTATGTAAGTCAAATTTTGATTTCCTGCTATCGATATCAAATAAGTTTTTTTCGTCGTAAACTGAATTTTGAAGGCTAAATAAGTCCTCTGAGTAAATGGTATCATGGCTGAGACTAAGAACTACAATTATACCTACTTAGAGCCAAAGCAAAAGCTAAAATAAAAGGGCTGAAAAAAAATATAGACATACAGGCAGATAAACAGACACACACACACACACACACACACACAAACATCTTGCCTTATATATATATATATATATATATATATATATATATTATTGATTTTCTGCACTATTGTAAGAACTGCAACCTTGAAACTTCTGAATATAGTTTCTTATGTCTTTGTCTATGAGTGTATCAAATTTGATTAAAATCGGACCACTCCTTCTATAACCCGATTTTTTCGATTATCGATTTTCGATATTTATCGGGGGTACCTCAACACAAAACCTAACTAAGAACACTCGCAGAGGCTCATAGTACAACTGTGTAAATTTTCAAGAAAATTGGTTCGGTCATTTCGGAATCTATAGGTAACAGATACACACACACACACACACACACACACAAAGTTCCATTTATAAATAAGTTTAGGTACCCTTGGGAAAGGTATTAATCAGTCTTTTCCCTCCAGTTATAAGTTAAATAACAGGACAGATTGGGTTCTATAGCCTTGGCTGGCAACCAGTCTACTGCAGAAAGTAATGGCAACCTACTGTGGGATAATCATCTGCCCAGTCAGTCATCTCTCTTTTGAGACATGATCGCCCAAATGTGTATCACTTATGGCACTTAACTAACTGAACCAGATATATATAATTGTTTCCTACTTATTCCTTATTCAGTTTTTCTTTTGGATTTAATGCATATTTTCAACTTATATTGAATATATATTAATCATTATAGGCTGATAACATTCAAACCCAAAATCTACTCCAGCTTACAGAGAGTTGGTTGGAAGGACTTAATATATAATGCTTTAAGGTTTTTAAGCTGATATTTGAATGAATTGTTTTTTTCTCTCATTCCTTTCTTCCTTCCTCTCTCTCATATACCCCTCCACACATACACACATATGAGTTGAATATATGAACCAAAATCCGACAATATGATTGAATAAAGAAAAAAAAAAAAAGGCCATTTATCTCAATCTGACATGCTTCACTTTCATTAAAGCTTCTTCAGAGACCAAGAGCTAACATTACCATCCAACATACACCTAAATAAATGTTTCTAAGCAAGCATACACATACATTTTTATGCATTTTACCATTTAAAATATTCCACACAAACATTTAAAAATTATTCATTGATTTAATACTCATGACACATATCTGACCTATAAGAACTAGCACTAAATCAAAACATACCAGTATTGTCTCTTTGTTTTATTTTTTTCAATTTTCTCTCAATCTCTGAAGAAGCTTTAACAAAGGTGAAACATGTCAGATACAAAACTTTATGAAATCTGTTACGAAATGGATTAACTTCAACATCTATTTGTTTAAACATTGTATTTTAATGGATACTTGTATTTGGGTAGATACTGTTTTTTTTATATAACTAAACAGTGTATTTGTTTATATATACCGGCCTGAATAATTGAGAAATCTTGTTTGGAAAATATGCGACCTAAATATTCTGCAAGAACACATTCTTTTTTAACAAGATATCTTGATTATTCAGTCGATATAAATAGATATATTGTCCAAAACAGAGTATCTACTCAAATATGAGTAATCATTAAAAATAATGTTTAAATAAATAATATATATATATATATATATATATATATATATATGCATTGTTCATTCAGTAATGAATTAGAACACTCTCAATACTGGCATATGAATACATGGTATATCACATGCTAAAAGTCTTCCTCCTTCTACCAAGCGCCCATAGCTCAGAGGTAGAATTGCTGACTGACGCCAATTTGGTTGTGTTTCAAGCAAGAAGCAATTGGATGTTTAACTGTACTGATGAGCTGTGATACAGTGAAACAGATCTGTCTGCGGATGACTATATATATATATATATATATAGAGAGAGAGAGATATTAACGAATGCTGAAAATTCTTGTTGCAATCTTTTGCCAATATTTGATGAAATGTCTGAACTTCAGTAGTTTCTTTTTTTTTTCTTTTAGTCTTTCTTGGTCAGGCTGAGAACATTTCAAAATCACTCCTATCTTTTGAAAAAAAAAAAAAGAAAACATACGAAAGAACATAAAATTGTGAAATAATGTTTGTTTCCAGTTGTGGAATTTAACTGTTAGTCATGTCATGTAGGTGTATTTATAGACACTTCTTTATCATGCTAAGCTTAGCCTGGCAGAAGGCCATAAATCATTCAGTGACTTTCAAGATGAGCATTTAATCGGAAAGCTGAGTTGAAATTCTACTTGAATTCGTTGCATTCATTTTCACAAAAATACCCTTAGGAAAGGTATTTATCGGTTGCTTCTCCCTCCAGCTATGGGTAAAATAACAGTACAGATTGAGTTCTGTAGCTTGGTTAGCAATCAGTCTACCACAGAAAGTAATAGCAACGTACTGCAGGAAAATCCTCTGCTCAGTCAGTCATGTTTCTTTTGAGACATGATCACCTATGCATATATCATGTATGGCAGTTAACTGACTGTATGAAAATGAAAAATTTTGAATGTTAGGTTAATCTGAGAAATTTCGTAAAAGAAAAATTTGCAGGACGTTTTTCCTATCGCAATAAATTTCCGGAAACATGTTTAGTTACCCTGGCTGTGAATAGTCGAAAATTTAAAAATTGAAGACATAACAATAACTCTTGGGGAAGAAATAAAGTAATGAACAGACACACACACTCTCTCTCTCTCTCTCTCTCTCTCTTTCTTTCTTTCTTTCTTCCTTTCTTTCTTTCTTTCTTCTTTTCTTTCTCTTTCTTTTCTTTCTTTTCTTTCTTTTCTCTTTCTTTTCTTTCTTTCTTTTCTTTTTTTCCTTTTCTTTTTTTCTCTCTCTCTTTCAACCTCTTTGTTTCTTTCTGTCTTTCTCTCTTTCACAATCCCTTCTCTCTTTCGCAATCCCTTCTCTCTTTCGCAATCCCTTCTCTCTTTCGCAATCCCTTCTCTCTTTCGCAATCCCTTCTCTCTTTTCTCGCTCTGTCTCAACACCTTCTCTCTTTTCTCGCCCTGTCTCAATCCCTTCTCTCTTTTCTCGCCCTGTCTCAACACCTTCTCTCTTTTCTCTCTCTTTCTCAATCCATGTTTCTAACATAGAATAGAAAAGAAACCTGCTTTGAAAATCAGCATTTAAAATCCAGATTTTACCTGTGCTTGACAATGCCTTTAAAATATGCGTTTGTCTTCATCACAAGAGAAATTTCATTCAATCCAGTGTATCTATCATATAATAATTCTGCTTGTTCCTTCCTTAGTTACTTAGTTCCTCCGTCTGTTACGCTTACTCTCTACATGAGCATTTCCTTCCTCTCTATCTTTTTATAATCTATAAAAGCTACTCTCCTCATCCTTCCTCTCACCTTTGCCGAACAGAATCATATAATAATTCTGTTTGTTCCTTACTTAGTTCCTCCGTCCATGCCACTGAAGAAAACACCCTTACTCTCTACACAAGCTTTTCCTTCCCCTCTAAGTTTTTATAATCTATAAATGCTACTCTCCTCAGCCTTTCTCTCACCTTTGCCAAATGGAAGAGTAGTAAAGAATGAGAGAGTAGGAAGAGAGAGCCTATAGCATTACCAGCTTAAGCTGGTGATTGTAGCAGTAATTGTGTGAGTGTGTGTGTGTGTATATATATATATATGTGTGTGTGTATACTGTACAAAATATAGTAAAAATAGGTAGGTTTGTTGTCATATCCTGTGACTAATAACAAATTTTTTGGCCTCTACACCCTTGGCCATTACTCAGTTGGTCTTTTCTGTTTACAGTGGACACAGGAGCCATGATTTTTCAGTAATAAAAAAACATTTTCTCTTTCAAAATCTCTCACAAAATAGCATTCAGTATTTTGGTTATGGTCTGTGCATACGCCAGTTAATATAAGATTACAGTAAAGTAGCTTCTATGGACATTACTTTTATTGATATTTTAATAAAATTACAGTCTGTGTTGTAGTTATTTTATTATCCAATACCTTTATGTTTGAAGACGTTGCTATCATTTGCAGTATGACAAAGTAAGATTTTTCCAGGAAATCATAATTATCCTTCCATAGAAATACCACGGGTTCCACTAGTAACGTAAAGTTACAGTGAAGTAGCTTCTATGGACATTACTTTTATAGATATTTTAATAAAATTACACTCTGTGTTATCGTTATTTTATTATCCAATACCTTTATGTTTGAAGACGTTACTATCATTTGTCATATGACAAAGTAAAATTTTTCCAGGAAATCATAATTATCCTTCCGTGGAAATTGCACGGGTTCCGCTAGTCACTTAATATTTGACTGCTTTTTATTTTATTTTATTTTTTTCACTTCTCAAACTCAAGCTTGTCCACAGCCCATAGCTGAATTAATACAGTTCGGACTCATCTCCTGTTGTTAGGTTTCATGACATCCCCCTTCTACCTCTGTGGATAGGCAAATTTGTGGATATTAATGAAAGAAATGTGGTATTTTGAGGAAGTTGATTAATCTGAGAACCTTTCAGCAGATTCTTATATAATTAAAAATAAATGTTTTCTTGTTTATTTTGTTTTTTTTTCGAAAATCTTTGTCTCAACAATAATAGTGATATTAGTTATTTCTTGGCAGAAATGATTTTTATTAACAGAAACATTGAAATTTATAAAAATCCACTGTTGTCACTCCCTCTAGTACTGATTTCAACCCCCTACCTTTAAGAAAGCAACGAAGCCACAAAGATAGGGTGTTGGGCGTTTTAAACTGATAAAATCATTCTCTAAAAACAGTTTTTCAGGAGAATCAAATTCTTTGTTGTTTTCTATTGTTGGCAGTTTCCTTCCAAGCCTTTTATTTAAAGCAGTGTGCAAAGTCAACATTTTCATTAAGTCATTATTTTCCCTTGAAGTTGCATGTGTTATCCATTTTAGTTGTTGCTGCTCTTGAAAGTCTTTAAATAAGGTGGTTTTTGTTACTTGGTTAAGCTCTTTATTTGTGACTGTAGATTCTTTAGCATCAGAAAGAGAGGAAAAAAAAATCAAGTGTTCATTAAAAAAAAAGAATTTGGATTGCTATAAAGTCAATATTTAAATTGTTTTATTATCCACGATAAGCCCATTAGGTGATAGAGGAGATTCAATTCCCCACACGTTATATGAAATATATTTAACTTATGATGCAAACCAAAAGAAAGAAAAAACAACCCATTGTATCAATGAAAGAAATTACATAAAAACATTTCAGTAATCAATGAACAAAATTCTTCGGATTTTCCTTCTCAGATCTCAGACTGGGATCGTCTTGAAGACATGTTTTACTTACTTACTACTACTAGTTCGAATTCCAGTTGAATTCATTGCATTCACTTACGCAAAAAAATACCCTTGGGAAAGGTATCAATCCGTCTCTTCTTTCCAGTTATGGGTTAAATAGCAGGACAGATTGGGTTCTATAGCCTTGGTCGGCAACCAGTCTACCGCAGAAAGCAATGGCAACCTACTGCGGGATAATCTTCTGCCCAGTCAGTCATGTCTCTTTTGAAACATGATCGCCCAAGCGTGTTTCACGTATGGCACTTAACTGACTGCTACTACTAATATTATTAGTAGATAAAAAAAAAGAAAAGAGTAAAAAAAGACAGCCTGACTTTTTTCTTTTTATTTATTTTCTTCTTTTAAAACACATTTTGAAAAATAGTTTTATTTTTTTTTTTATTCAGCCAAATGAGGATTAAAACACACAACCACAAACAATAATGATCCACTTTAATTTCACTTCCAAGTAGTTTATCTTTTTGTCAAACTAAGCTAAATATCTCTGTGGAATGTTTTAGGTTTGAGCATGTCTTTCCTTCATATATATATATATATATATATATATGTGTGTGTGTGTGTGTGTGAAAAGAGGTATAGAGTAATGGATAACAGTTTGGATTGAGGAACTGGAGAGCAGAGTTCAAATTCCACTTGATTTATTACATGCTAATACCCTTGGGAAAAGTATGAATTCATCTCTTCTCCTTCAAGCTATGGGTAAATAGCTGGATTGACTGGGTTGTATAGCCTTGAGTGGCAACCAGTCTGGGAGAAGGAAAATTTTGAATTCAAACCAGCCTGGAGAGGGTTTGGTTCTGTCAGTCTGTTGTGCCCAAAGAAAAACCAATTTTACTGCGGTTACAGTAAATGTGGTGCCTCTATGACTCTAATGAGTCACGGAATAATAAAGGAAGATATATGTGTGTGTGTGTGTATCGAGGCAGCAAATAATTTTGTAAACATATACTGTTAAATATAAGAGACAATGAATGTTTATTATGTTTAATCATGAGCCGTTCTAAACGTATTTTGGCTTTAATTTCAGTTGAAAATAAAGACAAAAAATTCTCCAACATTTAGATAAATTTTTATTAATTTGGGTCTAAGCTTTCAGCTCACATGAACCATCTTCAGAGAGGTCACCAAGACGGTAACACAATAACATCCCCCATCACCGACGATTTTATTTTGTGTTCACATAAAACTCTGTGTTTGTTATTTTTGGTAACTATTGCAGTTGCCTAGCGGAGTTTTATGTCAACACAAAATAAAATCGTCGGTGATGGTGGATGTTATTGTGTTACCGTCTTGGTGACCTCTCTGAAGATGGCTCATGTGAGCCGAAAGCTTAGAACCAAATTAATAAAAAATTATTCAAATGTTGGAGAATTTTTGTCTTTATTTTCAACTGAATTTAAAGCCAGAATACAACGTTTAGAACGGCTCATGATTAAACATAATAGACATTCATTGTCTCTTATATTTAACGGTATATGTTTAGAAAATATATAGGTGAATAAGGAATGAAGAAAATATTAACAACGTTCAAAAAATTAATTTAAAACAGTGCTCAATATAAAAGTAAAGCTATGAATATTTATTATAAATTATAGTTTAGAACACGTACAAATTATCATCTACTACAAAGTGTTCATTTCATTTCAACATTGAAAGAATCTAATTAAAGTTTTATATAAAAAAGATTTCCTAAATTTTAATTTAAGTTTAAATATAAAAATATATTAAATATAAAAATTAAATTTAAATACAAAAATATATACTTCAGGAATACAGATATGTTTATCCAATACCAATTGCTATCCATTTTTAGCGATCATCTTCTACTCCCTACCACCCCATATACCTTTCCTTACTTCTTTCTCTTTGTTAAACCCAAAGGACTGGCCATAAAAGGCTGTAAAGGACCATACCTTATCTTCTACTGTGAAATCTGTCTATAAAATAGTCAACATGTCCATTAATCACCTCTCTCCTCTTCCTCTTTCCTCTTTTTGTTCAAATTATAACTTCTAACTCTGATTTCCCATTTTATACCCCACTTACCTCTCACGAATAATTCACCAATATACAAAGAATTTTCCATCTCCCTTCCCACTACCTGATGAGACATTGTCCATTCAATGTCAAACAAAATGTACACTTTCTTCATAGTAGATGATAATTTGTACATGTTCTAAATTATAATTTATAAAATATATATATATATATATATATATATATATATATGTGTGTGTATGTATATATATATATATGTGTGTGTGTGTATGTATATATATATATATATATATATATATATATATATATGTGTGTATATATATATATATATATATATATATATATATATAATCACACTCCACCCACGTCTATTGAACAGGTAAAAGAGGCTCATCCCTTGTTTGCCATTTAGAATGTGGTTTCTGGTTTTTCTCTTTTCCAATCTTTTCACTCTTAAGTAGCCCCCTGTGCATCAGTGGTGTTTTCACCTTGCTTGGGGTGATATGATTAAAAAAAAAAAAAGAATATATATATATATATACACAAATTTTTTATATTTATTTTTTTTATTTATATTATTTTAATTTAATTTTACTTTATTTTATTTTAATTTTACTTTATTTTATTTTTATTTATTTTATTTTATCTTCCCAATTTATTATATTAAGTCTAATGAATTTATATTTGTGTTGTGTTTTTTGGTGTTTTTAATAGCCTTTATTTTACATTTTATGAATAATTTTTCTGTTTGTATATGTGATTTCAACATTTTTTCTTTTTAAATGCCAAAAGATTTAAGTTGAAACATTGTAACTTATGTCTATATCTGTCTGCAATTTGTTTCTGGCCAAAATTTAAAATTTCTCTCTCTTAGCTGTTTCCATTGGCTCTTCCCTTTCTTCCCTCTCTAAAATTTCTTCCTTTTTTTTCTCTTTATTTTCCTACTTCATTTTCTATTTCTTCTGTATCTTTCCTTTTCCTCTTTCTGAGTTCTCATTTTATTTTCTGATATTTTCTTTGCTTTTTCTTTCTATTCTAATACTTTTTTTACCCAGTACAGAAAAAAAAATTACACAAATAAAGGGAAGTGTTGTTCTTAAAAGAAATTTTTTAAAAATAAAACGGCTATTACCATCATTGTTAACTAATGAGACATTGTTCTTTCAATGTCAAAACAAAATGTATAACATTGTAGTTTGCACGTGTTGTAACATAACTAATAATAAATATATATATATATATATATATATATGTATGTAAATAAGTATGCATATCAGTATGCACGCAGGTACATACTGATATATAAATATTTATTTGCCATTAATAGAATAGTGCTCAATATAAAATATCAGAGCAATAAAGTATATATTAATACAGTACAATAGAGAGTTTCATACATACACAACCATCACATTCATAATATAAATATAATATGCACCTGATGATTGTGCATGCATGAAACTCCGAGTTGTGCCGTAAACATAGGATAATTCGTTTATTATTATATATATATATATATATATATATATATATATATATATATATATATATAACAGAAATTAACAAAACTGGTTATAAACAACCGACAATTTGAAATGATTTGTTTGAACATTATTTTTGATCAATACTCTTATGTAAGTAGATATTCTGTTTATAATCAAACAATATTATATATTTATTTCTACTGGCCTGATTATTTATGACACATTGTTTTTACAAAAATGTGTGTCATTCGGAAGGATTCGAACCTCCAACCCCTATCCACATAGGGGAAGCCACCAAGTGATCTGGTGCGTCTTAGACCTTTCTATGACAAATGACACACATTTTCATGACAAAAATTCATCGTAAATAATCAGGCCAGTAGAAATAAATATACAATACTGTTTGATTATAAACAGAATATCTACTTAAATACGAGTATCGATCAAAAATAATGTTCAAACAAATCAATTCAAATTTTCGGTTGTTTATAACCAAGTTTCATTAATCTTCGTTAATTTCCGTAACATGTTTACCTTTGTTGACATTACGATACATTTCAGAACAGAAATTGTTATTACAATGGATTCGAAAATTGTGTTATAGGCTTAATTAGACTTCGTTTAGACTGATCGTCATTCGTGGTGGCTTCACCAGTGTGGATAGGATCACAGGTTCGAATCCTGCCGAATGACATACATTTTCGTAACAAAAATTTATTATAAATAATCAGGCCAGTAGAAATAAGTATATAATACTGTTTGACTATAAACAGAATATCTACTTAAATACGAGTATCGCTCAAAAATAATATTCAAACAAATCATTTCATATATATATATATATGTGTGTGTGTGTGTGTTATATTTTTCTACTTGTGAATTAGGTATGGTTTTGTTGTTCAAGATGTGTATGAAACATTTGTGCTTGCTATTTCACCTGTTCTCAGTCACCTCACCTGCACCTTTACGATTTTATTCATTTCCACTTGACCGGAGAAGCCAGGAAAACAATTCATGTCCTTAAAACTCATGTGACTGGATTAGGGTTATTGAATTACTGGCAAGATTTCCTCTCCATTTTTGTATCTGCAAAACAAAAAGCCCACAATTTTTCAATATAGCATGCTCTTATCATTTAAAAAAAAGAAAATGAAATCATATTCACAAGGTGCTAAATTCTGCTTTAGTGATTTCGTTTGTAAAACAATTAAGTGAACAAAATTAATATTACAATATTGAATTGCTTCCAAGTTTCAGAATTTATCTATTAATCTTTTATTTTGACCATGGCATATTAAGGAGGTGGTCAGCTTTGGGAATAACTTAAAACATTTTATTTCAATAATTGGGAAACTCCGTCTGAAATGCAGAAACTTCTTTATTTCTGTTAAAAGAGAAGCGTCCCCAAAAAGAATGTGTTGTGAAGGCTGCTGTCCTAGGTATGATATATCCTGGGTATGACGACAAACTACATCCAGCAGCAAGGCCTCTGATCGGGAGATTAAAGATTTTGAGGAGCATGTGACCACTTCTTAGTTGCTGTTAGTCTCAGGTCCACACTCTGTCCTGGGTATGATGATAAACTACATCTGGCAGCAAGGCCTCTGATTAAGAAGTTTTGAGGAGTATGGAACCACCCCTTAATTGCTGTTGTCCCTGGATCCACTCTGAGCTCAGGTGGTGGCATCTTTTACGGCCCCAGCTATGGGCAGATAGTTAAACCCCACCCAAATTGGAGTCAATTCATTCAGTAAAGTATTGTGCATGATACCTTCGTGGGTGATCATGTCTCGAAAGAGACATGACTGACTGGGCAGAATATTTTCCCGTAGTAAGTCGACATTATTTTATGCAGTAGACTGGTTGCCAATCAAGGCTATTGAACCCAATCTATCCTGCTATTTAATCCATAACTGGAGAGAGAAGAGAGGGATTAATACTTTTTTCAAGGATATTTGTGTGTAAGTAATATATCTCACTCTTGACAAAAATCCTCTTTACACCAATGAAACCTGATCTACAAACTGATTTCTTTTAAAGAATATATTTTCTACTTATATGAAGACTGATCTCAACAAGTATATCAATCATCATCAGAACTACTTTTTGATATCAAGATCATAACTGCAACAACAATTTTCACGAGTTCTTTGTTCAGCAATCAATTTGTCTTCTTTCAAAATGTTAAAGTTCTCCTTGTTCTTCAAAAGTTCTAGCTAATTTTCTACTTTCATTTATTTTAATGAAATTATGGCCCCAATTCTTAACTTCTTGTATTTTTTATTAACTGTGAAAATAAACTGGTTATGAATTGAAATTGAAAAATACATCATAAAAAAACTTCCTTCAAGTTTATTTTCACAGTTAAAATTTATTATTGATGCATTATTTATTTATTTATTCTTGTCACTGCACAATGCACAGTGGAATTTAGTAGCAGTCACCAGGTGCACAAAAAAAATTTAGTAGCAGTCACCAGGTGCACTAAAAAAAAAACACGCACACAAAACATCAAATTACGATAAAGAAAAGTAATGTCATTTAACAATAATACATTTGAAATTGTCAGCGTACAGTAGCATTCATTTTACTCTGAGCCCAAAGATAAAAGCTGTCCCTCAAGTGTTTTCTCCTAGAACTAACAGGTCTAAAACATCACCCAGAGGACAATGGATCAAACAAGTGGTACCTGGATGAGGAAGAACCGCAATATTTCAACCCTGGTTAAGACTTCGCCAATTCCACTACTGACTTCAAAATGGTGGCATCTTTTCTTTGCTATGTTCCTTCAGGATGTTGGCTTAAGAAATAGAATTAAGCAATGAAAATCAAACAACAAAAAAGTAAAAATTGCAGAAAGTGAGTAAAAGTTGTTGCTGTTGTATAACACCTGAAAATAACTCCCTCGGGAGTAATTTTAAATGACACACTAAGAGAAGAAACTGCTCTGTATGAAAATGGCAGAGTATACCATCAAACCGTCAATACCACCCACTTGATGACTGTGCAATAGCATATAAGAAGCTGACAGTCATGGCTGCTATTTTGGTACTGAGCAATTTGCCTTGGTGTGTCATTTTATTATATATATATATATATATATATATATATATATATATATATATATATACCCCATCCTATCACACTCATATATATATATATATATATACTTATTTATAAATGGAACTTTGTGTGTGTCCGTTACCTATAGACTCCAAAACGGCTGAACTGATTTTCTTGAAATTTTAGACAGTTGTACTATAAGCGTCTGCGAGTGTTCTTAGCTAGGTTTTGTGTTGAGGTACCCCCGATACATATCAGAAATCGATAATCGAAAAAATCGGGTTATAGAAGGAGTGGTCCGATTTTAATCAAATTTGATACACTCATAGACAAAGACATAAGAAACGATATTTAGAAGTTTCAAGGTTGCAGTTCTTACAATAGTGCAGAAAATCGATTATATATATATATAAAAGGTAAAATGTTTGTGTGAGTGTCTGTTTATCTGTCTGTATGTCCTTTATACAAATCCACAATTTTTCAGATTCTCACCAAATTTCACACAAATATTCTTTAGGCTGAGACTGAGCTCCAGGACCATGGATTAGTTTTTAAGCTTTTATTACAACTGATCAACGCCGGGCTATACTGCTAGTATATATATATATATATATATATATATATATATATATATGAGAGAGAGAATAGTAAAGCAGCATCAGCTCAGTTCATTCTCTTTATTACCAGATATTAAACTTTACTACCAGTTATAAAAGCTCTTGGCACATGTTTGCTCTTTAACAGTGTCTTTTTTTTGTTTGTTTTTTTTTTTTTGCAATAATTATGTTGTTGAATAGCAAAGAAAAAAATTTATATATAGTGTGTATTTAGGCAGCATTTTTTCATTAATGCATGTTTCATTAAATAATATAGACAAGTGTTGTCTATTTTATGTAACTTTTTTTCATTTTCTCTGATAAGCTTAATAGTATTATTATTAAATGAAGAAAGAAAATTACAATATTGATACATAATTTTTTAACAATCCAATGTAAGCTTTCAGTTTATATAAGCCATTTTCAAAGACGTTAAATTACATAATATATTATAACCACAGACAAACAATAATGACAAAGTGTTTTAGTTTATATGAAAGATTTCCAAGCAACAACAAACTCGTGCATCTAAGACGCTGGAAGTGACTGTCACATCATAGCTAATGATGTCACACATGACCAAGCGAGAGTGAAAACAAGAAATATTGAATATGGGAAACCATTGGAATAAATCAATGGCTTCTGTTATTAATTATAGGCATTTAAGGATATTTGTAGAGATTTCATAGTTTATCTTCTTCAGGCTAGGTTTCAACTGTTTTATGTATATAGCTTCAAGAATTTCAGAACGTCATAAAAGAAATAAAACATGAGTAAATACTAATATATCTACAACAGATACTAGCAAAAAATAAAGTTAATCATATACTACTCTAAATTTAGTATATCCAACTCAATTATTCGCAATGATTCTTCTCCCACCCCACCCCGGTTAGCGATTTGCAAAAAAAAAAAACATAGTTTACAAATTCTAGTGCCATTTGGGAGATTGTATCTCCAATGGATTAAATAATATTCATGTTGGTTACACCACAAACTTGCTTTCACAACACTTGATACTACACTTGAATGATAATTCTAACATTTTTAGGCATTTAAAACAACATGCCTGGCCACGTACACAATTCCAGAAAACCCTAGTTGAAAACACAACTACACTTAAACATGAAAACAATAAACAAAAACTAAAAATTCTTGAAGCTATATACATAAAACAGTTGAAACCTAACCTGTACAAAATAAACTATGAAATCTCCACATATATCCTTAAGTGCCTATAATTAATAACAGAAGCCATTGGTTTATTCCAATGGCTTCCCAAACTTAATATTTCTTGTTTTCACTCTCGATTGGTCATGTGTGACATCATTAGCTGTGATGCAACATTTGCTTCCAGCGTCGTATATGCATGAGTTTGTTGTTGCTTAGAAATCTTTCATGTCAACAAAAACAATTTGTCATGATCGTTTGTCCATGGTTATAATATATAATGTAATTTGACATCCTTGAAAATGGCTTATGTAAGCCAAAAACTTAGATTGGATTATTAAAAAAATTATGTATCAATATTGTAATTTTCTTTATTTAATGATAATGCTATTAAGCTTATCAGAGAATATGAAAAAAATTTATATAAAATATACAGACAATACTTGCCTATATTATTTAATGAAACATGCATTAATATATATATATATATATATATAGAGAGAGAGAGAGAGAGAGATATAGATATATTTATTATAAATTATATTTTAGAACATGTTCTAAAATATAATTTATAATAAATATTCACAGCTCTATATATTATATATCAAGCACTGTTTTAAATTAATGTTTTGGACGTAGTAAAAAAAGATTTTTTCTTCATTCCTTATTCACTCAGAGATATATATATATATATATAATATATACACACACGCACACCAAGCGTATTTGTGTGTAAGGGAATGCAACAAAATCAATTGGAATTTGAACTCAGCTCACTGATTTCTCATTCCGAGCTGATATTCCTTGCAAAACAATGCAAATCCAATGTGTAGTACTACTTAATTTAATTTGTTCCACCTAAACAGTGCAAGCCAGCTTTCAATCTACAGTAAAATATTTTTCGAAATACTCAGTTTCTGCTACCTGTGATATAAACAGGGTTTGTTAAATGAAACCATAAAATTTGAATTAGCAGTTGAGTGAACTAGGTAAAAAGTATTTGTTATTTCTATTTTTATTTCATTTTATTTATTCTTTTTTTTTTACTGCTGACTTCTTCTTCTTGAAAGACCAATCAAAATTTCAGGGGTTTTTTTGTTTTTTTTTTATCTGTCCACTCAGCTTACCATTACTTCACCTTTTTGTTGCTTAGTTTTAGTCATTTAACAAAGAGGTAACTGAGAAAAATTTGATATTTTAAGTGCAACATGCACGTAATTACCAGTGAGTGAGTTTTGACCTGGCCTGTATTTTTGTATTGAAAAATTGGGGCAAGAGGGATTGTCAGTGGTCAGGAAATCATGCAAACCTTCCTTACAGGCTGTCATGGCTATAAATGTCTTCATTTCCTTTAGCAATCGCAATGTCTTTTTCAGAAAGATATTGATGTGGTTTGTCACAGATGTGAATTCAGACTAGACTGGTTGCCATTCAAGGCTTGATAGTCGTGTTTGATTTGTTATTTCACAAAAATCAAGGAAGAAGTAATGCCTTGAAACCTCCGCAAGGGTGTTATTGTGAAGTAAGAAGAACTGACTTGGTCATAATTTTTGCCCCATTAACAGTGGCCCAACCTGCATATCTACTAGGGTTAAATATATTGAAAGTCAGAAAAAAAGAGATTATCAGTGATCAGGAATTAATGCACACATTACTGATAAAATTTATATAATGGAAATTCATTCTAATGATTTTTATTATAAAAATACATTGAAAATCACAAAGAAAGGGATTGTCAGGGGTCAGGAATGAATGCAAGCATTACTGATAGAATAGGGCTATTAGATGTATGATGGAAATGCTTTGCTAATGATTTTACTATTAAAATGCATTGAAAATCAGGAAGAAAGGGATTGTCAGTGGTCAGGAATGAATGCAAGCATTACTGATAGAATAGGGCTATTAGATGTATAATGGAAATGCATTGCTAATGATTTTACTATAAAAATGCATTAAAAATCAGGAAGAAAGGGATTGTCAGTGGTCAGGAATGAATGCAAGCATTACTGATAGAATAGGGCTATTAGATGTATAATGGAAATGCATTGCTAATGATTTTACTATTAAAATGCATTAAAAATCAGGAAGAAAGGGATTGTCAGTGGTCAGGAATGAATGCAAGCATTACTGATAAAATAGGGCTATTAGATGTATATTGGAAATGCATTGCTAATGATTTTACTATTAAAATGCATTAAAAATCAGGAAGAAAGGGATTGTCATTGGTCAGGAATGAATGCAAGCATTACTGATAGAATAGGGCTATTAGATGTATAATGGAAATGCATTGCTAATGATTTTACTATAAAAATGCATTAAAAATCAGGAAGAAAGGGATTGTCATTGGTCAGGAATGAATGCAAGCATTACTGATAGAATAGGGCTATTAGATGTATAATGGAAATGCATTGCTAATGATTTTACTATAAAAATGCATTAAAAATCAGGAAGAAAGGGATTGTCATTGGTCAGGAATGAATGCAAGCATTACTGATAGAATAGGGCTATTAGATGTATAATGGAAATGCATTGCAAATGATTTTACTATAAAAATGCATTAAAAATCAGGAAGAAAGGGATTGTCATTGGTCAGGAATGAATGCAAGCATTACTGATAGAATAGGGCTATTAGATGTATATTGGAAATGCATTGCTAATGATTTTACTATTAAAATGCATTAAAAATCAGGAAGAAAGGGATTGTCAGTGGTCAGGAATGAATGCAAGCATTACTGATAAAATAGGGCTATTAGATGTATATTGGAAATGCATTGCTAATGATTTTACTATTAAAATGCATTAAAAATCAGGAAGAAAGGGATTGTCATTGGTCAGGAATGAATGCAAGCATTACTGATAGAATAGGGCTATTAGATGTATAATGGAAATGCATTGCTAATGATTTTACTATAAAAATGCATTAAAAATCAGGAAGAAAGGGATTGTCATTGGTCAGGAATGAATGCAAGCATTACTGATAGAATAGGGCTATTAGATGTATAATGGAAATGCATTGCAAATGATTTTACTATAAAAATGCATTAAAAATCAGGAAGAAAGGGATTGTCAGTGGTCAGGAATGAATGCAAGCATTACTGATAGAATAGGGCTATTAGATGTATAATGGAAATGCATTGCTAATGATTTTACTATAAAATGCATTGAAAATCATGAAGAAAGGGATTGTCAGTGGTCAGGAATGAATGCAAGCATTACTGATAGAATAGGGCTATTAGATGTATAATGGAAATGCATTGCTAATGATTTTACTATAAAATGCATTGAAAATCAGGAAGAAAGGGATTGTCATTGGTCAGGAATGAATGCAAGCATTACTGATAGAATAGGGCTATTAGATGTATAATGGAAATGCATTGCTAATGATTTTACTATAAAATGCATTGAAAATCAGGAAGAAAGGGATTGTCAGTGGTCAGGAATGAATGCAAGCATTACTGATAGAATAGGGCTATTAGATGTATAATGGAAATGCATTGTTAATGATTTTACTATAAAATGCATTGAAAATCAGGAAGAAAGGGATTGTCAGTGGTCAGGAATGAATGCAAGCATTACTGATAGAATAGGGCTATTAGATGTATAATGGAAATGCATTGCTAATGATTTTACTATAAAATGCATTGAAAATCAGGAAGAAAGGGATTGTCATTGGTCAGGAATGAATGCAAGCATTACTGATAGAATAGGGCTATTAGATGTATAATGGAAATGCATTGCTAATGATTTTACTATTAAAATGCATTAAAAATCAGGAAGAAAGGGATTGTCATTGGTCAGGAATGAATGCAAGCATTACTGATAGAATAGGGCTATTAGATGTATAATGTAAATGCATTGCTAATGATTTTACTATAAAATGCATTGGAAATCAGGAAGAAAGGGATTGTCAGTGGTCAGGAATGAATGCAACCATCACTGATAGAATGGGGCTATTAGATGTATAATGTAAGTTACACTGATTTATTTCAGGCAAAAAGTGTGATATGTCTCTCATGACATTTTCCTGGTTGAAAAATAAAAATAAACAGGATCTTTATAAATTCTCTCTCTCTCTCTCTTTCTCTCTCTCTCAGTGTGTCTGTGTAATTGGGGTGGTGCTGCTTGGTGGGTATATTTTCAGCCAACACACTAGTATTATTATTAGTCTTTTTTTTTTTAATTTTTTTTTATTGTTTCATTCAAAGACAAAAGCAAACATTTGAATGAGAAATGTTTAACCAAAATAATCATTTCCTCATTGCATTTATTGAAGGCATTTCTCAGTTTATTAGAGAGATAAGATGACTGTTTGAACCAATCAGACTAAACACATGCCAGTGGATCAGGCATGGGTGTTCACTGGAGCTTCTCTGACCACACCCAGTTGCCAGGTGAGATGGGTTTGTTCCAAATGAGTGGCAAATCTATCTACCATCAACAATGACAACTACCACGGCTTATATGCATGGCTCTTGAAGCCTTTGCTTTTGTCTTTTTTAATGCCATACAGATTGATGGCGTTCCTAGACAGCCGGCTTCTACAGAACTCCTTTCCTTGAGTGGGAATGGGATAATTTTTTACCTGTTCTCATATGAACATGTATTTTTTTTTCACCTTTATTACATCAGCTGAAACTAGCAGTGAATGAAAAAGATTTTAAAAGTGAATAATGTCTTCAATAACAATAACCTTCCTTCATTAGTTCGAGAACAAAGAAATTTTTTTATTAGAGGAAAAAAAAGTAAATAGACTTAGATTTTTGTAATTCTCTCTTTTTAAATGACTTCAAAATAAGAAAAAAATCAGTATTATAATTTTTTCCTATAATGCATAATATGAGCTTAGGTTAAAAACTGAATCTGATGATTAGACACACACACACACACACACACTAATTTTTCATTTTAATCTGATATATTGCTTATAAAGCATTGTTTTTAATAGATACCCATATCTGAATAAATGTCCTGTTTCTGTTTTTTATTTATTTATTAAAAAGTGTTTATTTATTTCCATCTATCAGCCTGAATATTCTAGAACTCATGATAAAAATATGCGCTCTCGAGCAGAATTCGAACCTGCATTCCCTGAGGGCAAACTGTCATTAAATCTGATTAATGTGCTTCAGACCTTTCGAATATTCACACTGGTAAATACAAATATTATAAATATGTTGTTTAATAAATAAACAAAAACAGGGCATCTACTCAAAACTGGGTAGCCATTTTAAAAATAACGTTTAAGCAATATATATATATATATATATATATATATATATAAATTTTTATGTATGTGTCCCTTACTCTAGTGCTAGTCCTGATTTGAATGATGTCCTTTCTTCCTCTTCTGCCCTGCCTTCTCGCTTTTATCACCCCCCATTCGTTTACCCAGTGCCTGTTCCAATGTAATTAGATAGCTGATTCATCCAACCATTCCTCACCTCTTGCTGTTCAGTTCCTGTATACAGACGGCAGGAGAAGCAGTGTTAGAAGAAAACCCATCCTTCCATTCAAGTCCTCTTGCTTCCTCGATCAAACTAACACCCACACCGACATCTACACTAATTTTTAACCTTTCTCCTTCCCTTACCCCCATTTTTATTTATTTATTTTTTATTACTTTTTTTTTTTTTTTTTATTCCCCCTTCATCCGGAGAAGAATGTAGAGTCCGTTGCTAGATGAGCTTGAGGCCCCAACCTTTCTCTCACTCACTCTCTCTCCTACTTATTTGAAATAATTGGAACTAACTCCCCCTCCTTTCAGGACTAATTCGCTAAAACTAAAACTGCTACGAACTTGGGTTGTTTCACATTCGTTTTTTTTACCATTCCTCACATTACGAGTAGATTTTTTAAATATATTTTTTTAACAGATATTAAAAAAAAAAATGTAAAAATAAACCCGAGTCATTTTTATCATTTATTCTTTTTATCGTAAAACAGTAAAAAACTAAACACGTCCAAAAATGTATCATTTTAAGTATTTTTTATCACTAAAAAAAAAGGTGGTTATGCTTGTAATTTTGACAATAGAGAGACAAAAAGAAAAGATTTTAAAATTGAAAAAAAAAAATAATAATTTCAAAAAGCATAAAAAAACAGCGGACCTGAAGCAGACTACCACTACGTTTAATTTAAATTTCGTGGTTTTTCTTTTTTACTTTTTTCATCGCAGTCCTATCGATTGTTACTTAAACTTTCCGATTATCAAAAAAAAATTTTTTTTTAATTACAATATTTAAACAATTTTTTTTTTTTTGACGGGGGGGCAGTTTCTCATACAATGTTGAAATAAATCGATCCTCCATTTTCAATCCACTCGCGTTGGGGGTCGCTTTGTTTTTGTTAATTTTGTTGTTGCTTTTTTTTTTTTTTTTTTTTTTTTTTTTTTTTTTTTTTTTCAGCGCAGTTCTATCTATTGTTACTTAAACTTTCCGATTATCAAAAAAGATTTTGAAAATTTACAATATTAAAACAAATTTGTTGGTGGGGTCAGTTTCTCATAGAACGTTATAGTAAAATCGATCCTCCATTTTCAAATCACTATAAGGTTGTTTGTGTGAGAAACTGGTACCCCCATCTAAAATTGTTTAGATATTGAAATTTTTGCAAATTTTTTTTGTCATTCGTAAAGTTTATTGCACTGAAAAAAGTTCACGAAATTTGATAATGAAAAAATTTACAGGTGTCGGTAATGTCGTACCAGCTACTGTTTCAAAATGGAGGCTCGATTTATAACGTTGTATGAGAAACTGATACAGAAAATGTTTAAATATTTAAATTTTTCAAAAACATTTTATCACTCGTAAAGCTAAGGGGGTAATCGATAGGACTGTGCTGAAAAAAGTAAAAAAAGATGAAAAACAACAACATTAAACGTTGTGGTAGTCTGCTTCAGGTCCGCATAAAAAACAGTTACCTTGATTCATTAATTTTTTTTTATGAATTTGCCAGTAGTAGACTAGTAATTTTGGTCGTCACTGGGTGCTCCACACTTATGGCCTTGTACCAGAGTAAAATTAAGCTCCTCATAACAAGAAATTGGAGAGTCAAGTTCAAATTTCAGTTGAATTCGTCTAATTCACTTGCATGCAAATACCCTTGGAAAAGGTATTAATCCATCGCTTCTCCCCCCAGCTATGGGTTTTAGGTACCTCCACTCATTCACTGAAAAAAAATACAGTATAGTATGAAAAAAAAAAGGCACCAAACTTAATAAAAAACAAGTTTTTTCCATCAAGATGTTTATATTATTAAGGAGAGATCAAAGTATTTGTTAATTATTTAAAAAAAAAAAGTTTAATCCTTTCTAACACATTCAAAATTTTGGTAAAATATCTTGTTTTGTTTTTCGTCAGTGGCTAATCAAATCGTTTCCAGAGTTTACGATGGATAATGTAATATTACGGAATTCAGTTTTTTTTCCAGTGAAAAACATTAATTTGAAAATTCTTCTAAAAATTGTCCGATTTTAATGAAATTTTCAGGATTTTATACAAATGAATGAAATTATTATTTTTAGAAAATCTTGACTGACTTTTTCTTTTTTTTTTTTTTTTTTGTTACCTACTTTTCATAAAATTGAAAATTTTTTTTATTATTAAGGACTATTTTGGAAATGTATATCATCTATTATTTTTTTCAAGCAGTTGGCATAACCTAACTGCCACAAGGCTTTGTAGAATTTTTTAAAAAATTTTATAAATAATTATAATTAAAAAAAAAATGAAAACAATTCTTGTAAAAATTTGTTATTCATGGAAAAGTTCTTTTTTTCTTCAGATTATAATTTCCTTAATATATATATATATATATATATATATTTTAAAAGCAATTAAGTTTATCTAATTAAAGATTGTTATAGTTTTATTGCATTTTTTATTTTGCTATTCAAAGCAGATTTTCAGAAAGAAAGGCCAACCTTTTTGAATGCTAAAATAAAAAATGCAATTAAACTATGACATTATTTTTAAAAATGTTATTTTTATTTATTTATTTTTTTCTTTTTAAGTATGGTATTTTCTATGTTATATTAAAAGGTGACAAGTTCCATAGTTTCTTCTCTTTGCAGAAAAAAATTTGGACAATTATGTCAGTTCTGATCAACCATACCTGGGATTCATTTGATATGACTGTCATCCATCATTTGTGCCTTGCTCAGATGGCACTTTGCTGATTAAGAAATACTTTTATTCTAAATTTCATGCTATAAACAAATAATCACTTGTATAAATCAGATTAATTTAATTTTAAATTTGCTAATTTTTTTTTTTTTCTTCACTATGAAAAGTATGTGGTGAGCACTTCAATGAGGTGTATTGGTTAGCAATCTACAAGGGTCATTCAATAAATAAGGTGAATTTTTTGGCATAAAGACTTCTAATACAAATAGAAGAATACTTTTTCTTTTCTTTTTTTCCTTTAATTTGTTTTTTTTGTAGATTGAAAAAAAACTTTGAGAGTTTTGGAGATTAACAAAAATGGCCGACCAAGAAGCATGCTCCAGGATTGAACAGAAATCAGTTATCAAGTTTTTGGTTGCTGAAGGGTGCAAACCATTTGAAATTCATAGGAGAATGCCAACTGTGTATGGTGCCACATGTTTCAGGCAAAATATGTCAACAAGTGGACTAAATTGTTTAAAGAAGGACTGAGTAGCGTTGAGGATGAAGACAGACCTAGGAGGCCTACAGAAGTGAGGTCTCTTGAGGTGATCAAATCAGTCAATAACCTCATTCAGTCTGAAAGAAGGGTGACAGTGGATGACATTACAAGAACTTTGAGCCTATCTGTTGGGACAGCACACAAAAATGTGTCCATGATGACCTTGTCTACTCGAAGGTCGGCTGCAAGGCCTCACACAGCAGCCCAAACAGTGTAGACCATCAATGGGTTGGGCTGGGAACTCCTCCCTCATCCCCCTTACAGCCCAGACCTTGCGCCTTCAGACTTTCACCTGTTTGGTCCCTTGAAAGCGTCACAGAGGTAATTTGAAAGTGGAAGTTTGAAAGTGACAAAGTTAATTGGAGTAGATAGACTGAACTATCGCCCGGTTCACACTCCACCCACGTCTATTGAACAGGTGTAGAGGCTCATCCCTTGTTCCCTGTTTAGGATGTGGTTTCTGGCTTTCTCTTTTCCAATCTTTTCACTTTTCTTTTTTGCTTATTTTTTTTTTCTTTCAATTGGAGTAGATAGACTAAACTATCGCCCAATTCACACTCCACCCACGTCTATTGAACAGGTGTAGAGGCTCATCCCTTGTTCCCTGTTTAGGATGTGGTTTCCGGCTTTCTCTTTTCCAATCTATTCACTCTTACATAACTCCCTGCACACCAGTGGCCTTACCGCCTTGCACGGGGTGATATGATTTAAAAAAAAAAAAAAGTCAAAAGTGCTGTGAGCGATTGGCTAAGACATCAGTCCAAGAGGGAATATGAAGCTTGTGCACAGATGGGAAAAGTGGGTGACTCTCCTGGGAGACTACATTAAAAAAAAAAAGAAATAAGCTTCTATGTGTATTAGAAGTCCTTATACCGAAAAATTCACCATATTTATTGAATGACCCTCATATTACAACTGAGTAGTAAGTTTGATCTCTATTGAGTACTCCATACTCTCTGCTTTGTGCCACAACAAAAGTATTCTACATAATCTAATATTTTATTGAATCTTAGGTAATTTGACTTTATAACCCAATTTATGAAATTGTTGAGGAAAATTACCAAAAACTTCTAAATTTGATATTGTTACCACTCTTATTTTTTGATAATATTGTGTATGGATGTCCATATTTACAAAAATTGCACCTTTTATACACCAAAAAAATTCAAAATTCTTTTTAATCTACTAGAGGTCGCTGAATTGTAATAAGCTTTTCCGTTTATGATTAGTAATATGTAGTTTTATTTAATAACAATATCACTGCACCACTACAAATTAAGACAGAATTTTGAAAGATTTAAAACTGTATAAATTATTATAATTAAAATTGGAAAAAAAGAAAACATTTTTACAGCTTTAGAAATTATCAAAAAAATATAATTTAATAATAAAAAGGAATGTTATTCAACACGTTTACTTCTGTCCATGAGTCCCTTATTCTGAACCCCCACTGCAATTGGGCAATTATCTATGATTTGATAGCTGAAAAAAGTGCCTGTTATCACCTATTTCTTGAAGTCTAGCTGTAAATGGTCTGTTCCGTTAAAAACAGGTATTACTCGTTGTCCTTTGGGATTTGGTCTCAAACAAATTGAAGCACTATTTATAAAAATCTGAATTGTTGTTTTGCATTCAACATTTTGTAACTCTTTGTCACATTTTATTTTACAGAAGCACTTTGAAATTTACATATGTTACGACATTTGAATAAGTGTCGTTATTTTTTTAAAAATATGATTTTGTTCATTGTGTTATTTTCCTCAGACAAGGTCTCTTTTATTGCTGTTTATTTTTTTCTGGGATGTTTTGGTCATTTTATTCTGCAGCCTTCCGTAAGCATGTTTTACACTTTTAAAAAATTAGACCTTTCTCCGATGAAGCCCATATGTATTTCCTTTCAAGAAAACAATGAAAGCAAAATAATTTATCTCAAGCAATACAATGAACAACAGACGTTGACTAAAAAAAAAAAAAAAAAATGGAAGGAAAATTAAAGTCAAATTGGCTGTTCAACAGAATAATTGCCTTCCTAGTATTAAGTTGCTGAAATCGCTTACATTTTAAACTTAGTTTACAAAATATACTAGCTTAAGACAATCAGAGTTTATATTATTTGGTATGTTAAGTCATTATTACTACTAATACCACCACTACTGTAACTATGACTACAACTATTATTATTATTGTTGCTAATACTACTGCTACAAGTATTACTATTATTTACTTATACTAGTGTTAAAACTTATTATTATTATTATTATTATATCATTTTTCATCAGAATTTGAATTCTGCTATGGTCACACTACCTACCAAGTCTGCAGAACGACTTAAGGCAGGTTGTGGTGTGTTGTTATGGCTCCATTTCATGTTTTTCCTATCTCCTATAACATCCCTAGCATTACATGGACAAAGTTTTCCTTAGTGTGTGGGCTGTATTTAGCAAGACAATTTTTTTGTACATCTTTTAAGCTGAAGTTTCCAGTGATTCTTTCAGTGTTTTGTTTTGTTCCATTTTTTCATCATTCCAAGTGCACCTACTATTACTGGTACTATTCTTGTTTTCAATTTCTACATTTTTTCAATTTCAATTTCCAGGTCTTTATATTTTGATAGTTTTTTGAATTCCTTCATTGCTATGTTACTTGCTGGGCAGGCTATTTAAATTAATTAGAAAGATTTTCTTTTCAATTTTTAACAATAATGTCCAGCTTGTTTGCTTCAATTTTTCTGTCTGTGTAGATGGTGTAATCCCATAGAATGGTGACATCTATTTCTGTAACCGGTGTTGGGTGATGTTCATACCAGTGTTTGTTTACAGATTTTCCAAAGTGTTTGCACACTGTCCAGTGTAAATATTGCCCCACTCTATCATGACGATTTTTATATTCATTTGGGGCAAGTACAGAACATCCTGAGAATAGATGGTTTATTGTTTCTTGGTATTTATCACAGAACCTGCATTTTGGATCCACATTATTATGTATAATATTTGCCTGGAAGTTCCTAGTGAAAAGAATTTGGTCTTGCGCTGCAAGAATAAAGCCTTCAGTTTCAGACTTTAACCCAGATGCTTGTAACCATTGATGAGTATTAGCTTTCTCAACATTGGTGTTAACATCTAACACAGTCTATCCCACAAGTTTGGAAGACCGGTTGTCTTCCCTTGAACCTGAGAGGGGCTGCCAGGGGAACATGAGGAAGAGGGGAGGCCACAAGAGGCATTCTGGATGACATTCTCTTAGAGACCAGTCGCACACAGCATTTGGTCAAACAAATATCCTGTTCACTATACTTACAACTGGTTGTTGTTTATATTCTTTAACATTGGTAGCAGAGCGCAATTACAATCTACGGACCTCTGGGTTATAGGCCCAGAGGTCTGTAGATCGTAACTACGCTCTATTTTAACGAAACTTCCCCTTGCTTGTCAGACCTGTATTAGATATAAAAAAAAAACTGTACCCCCACCTGTTGTTGGATTTTCTTTAGGGACCCATTTCAACCAGAGTGTAGCTATGGACATAAAAGAAATCAATGGTCACAAAGTACTACTCTTGGTCGATCATGCCACCAGATATAGCGTTGGTGTCAGGCTACCTAGTAAGGAAAGCTCTGATATCCTTACTGCCATTTTTAAACACTGGGTTGCATATTTTGGCGCTCCCAGAGTTTTTCTTACTGATAATGGCAGGGAATTTGACAACCAATTTTTTCGGGACATGGCCCAAAATTTGAACATTATAGTATGCACCACCGCTGCCCAATCTCCTTGGAGTAATGGATTAAATGAAAGGCACAATGGTGTTCTGGGAGAAATGGTCAAGAAAACATTAGAAGACGCTAAGTGCAATTTTGAAATTGCACTATCATGGGCTGTCAATGCAAAGAATACACTTCACAACTCACATGGCTACAGTCCTAACCAGCTGGTTTTTGGAAGAAATCCTAACCTGCCTTCCCTTTTGAATAATCAACTTCCTGCACTAGAAGGCATCAGTACCAGCTAAATTGTCGCAGACAACCTCAATGCCATGCATGCTGCAAGAAAAGGGTTCATAGAGTGTGAAGCTTCTGAAAAATTAAGACGTGCCCTTCGTCATCAGGTCAGGACTAGCATACCAGATTCATACAGAAATGGTGATCTTGTCCTTTATAAGAGAAATGAATCCGATAGATGGCTTGGTCCTGGTGCTGTCATAGGCCGGGAACACAAACAAGTGCTAGTGAAACATGGGGGCACATACGTTAGAGTTCATCTCTCACGCCTAATTTTCTATCCCAAAACACCCGAAAATACTCCAGAAGACCATGACACAAATGACGTAACAAAGCCACAGAACCAGTATAGTGAAGTCACAAAAGGGCTTGTCCCAGTATATAGTGAGAGAGACACCGATGACCATCTTGAGCAGACTCAAGCTGATACTAGTGACAAACCATCAAAGATGGCCATAAAATCTGTTCAACTGCCCAAACCAGGCCAAATCATAAAATGCAAATTGACAAATGATGAAGACCAGGAATGGAGGAAATTAAATGTGATCAGTAGAGCTGGAAAAGCCACTGGGAAAAATAAATATCCTGTTCACTATACTTACAACTGGTTGTTGTTTATATTCTTTAACAAGTGGGTTTATTAACACATTCTGGATATTGGCCATGCAGAGTTATGTCTTGCCAGTGTTGTTTCCTCTGTTCAAGAGCTTTATCCTTGGCTTTCTTTTTCATATTTTTTTACTGCAATAGTTAGTTCTTGGCTTCTGTTTTGCTTTTCTACAGACTATATTAAATGTAAATTTTGTTTGTATTTACTGCCTTTTTTCATTATTGAACATTTTTTCTTTCTGTTTTCATGTTTGACAAATTGTATCATCCAGTCCTTTGTTGTTTCCATATATATTAGTAAGCCAATAGTAGTTGACTTGTATGACAATTCTAGCTGAATGAGACTTCTTTCATATTCTTTACGGGTATGTATAGACAGTCTACATCAGGCTTTGGATGATGCATCTTATGCTTAGAAAGAAGCTTTCTTGTCTTAGAAGCCATTTATCTGATGTCATTTAGAGTCCAGTTCAAGATGTTGAAACTATATTTGGACCACTGGGATGGCAAGGATATTAATGGTTATAGTTCTGTTTCTGAGAATTCAATTCTGATTTTAATATCAGTCGTACCCTTCTTTATTTACTATTTTTACTTTATTTTATTGGGTTTTCCCTTGTTCCCTATTTAGGATTGGGTTTACGATCCCTTTTAATGTCTTATTCTCTTTCATTCCCAGTAATTCATTGTGTCTTAGTGGCATTGCTTGGAGCGAATTGATTAAAACAAATAAATATTAAAGAATCCAATCTGGGGATGGGTTGAAAATTTAACATTATGCACTCAAAGCTCAGGGGATCATTGCCCCAGGTTTTGCCTCTACTACAAGAAGGGAACAGGGATATTATCTGGCTTATAAGAGCTTATAGGGAAGTGCGAAGAGGGTTTGAGCAATTTTTGTTCCCAATTCACATACAAGTCAGTCACCAATCACTTTTAAACTTGACCTTGTGTCACATTTTGCTTGAGTGAGTTGCTCTGTGATTAAATACCTAAGGTAGTTTCCTAAATTGAGTGGGGGAGCTATAGTTTTTCTTAGTTGAAGTAAACACTTGAATATTTGAAAGTGTAGTTTGAGAGAAGAAATGGAATGGATGATCAAAGATGAAGTTTTAAAGAAAACAAGAACAAAAGTGCACTTACAATCAAAGAGACAGCTGAAATTTCTGGTACATATGAGAAAAAGGGGCTTAGAGAATTTGGCACTTACATGACATATGGAAGGCAAGAGGAGACGGAGAGAAACTGTGAGCAATTTATTTAACAAACTGGATTGGAGTGATTGTAAGGGGACAAATAGTGATAGAAGCTGTGATTTTCTAAGTGCAACACATGTGTGGCACAAGGCCAAAAGTATGGAGCACCCAGTAAGAATCAAAGTTACAACTCAATTTAAATAATTTTAGTGAGATAAACTTGCTAAACATTACACCACGTTGAGGTGTCCAAACAGAAGTTGTGGAGATCCATGATCAATCTACCTTATGAGCTTGTGTAAATGGATAACAGAAAATGGACTGAGAGGGAGAGATTGTTATAATAATAGTAAACATAACTACTAATAATAATAGTAGTTGTCATAATTTTAATAGTAATAATAATAGTAGTAGTAATAACAACACTAATAGTCGTATAATAATAATATTCATACTAGTAGTAATAGTAATCGGTGTAGTAGTAGTAACAATAGTAATAATAATAAGGGTAATAGCCATAGTAGTAATAATGATAATAATAATACTAGATTTAGAGCAAGAAGAAGCTTATAAGTACCTAGTACTAAATGAGAGTAAAAGAATTCACCATAAGAAAATGAAAGAAATAGCTGGCCAGATAAGAACAGACTTAGCTAGCTGGCCAGATAAGAACAGACTTAGCTAGCTGGCCAGATAAGAACAGACTTAGCTAGCTGGCCAGATAAGAACAGACTTAGCTAGCTTGCCAGATAAGAACAGACTTAGCTAGCTAGCTATCTATCTAAGGACAGACTTAGCTAGCTATCTATCTAAGGACAGACTTAGCTATCTATCTAAGGACAGACTTAGCTAGCTATCTATCTAAGGACAGACTTAGCTATCTATCTATCTAAGGACAGACTTAGCTATCTATCTATCTAAGGACAGACTTAGCTATCTATCTATCTAAGGACAGACTTAGCTATCTATCTATCTAAGGACAGACTTAGCTATCTATCTATCTAAGGACAGACTTAGCTATCTATCTATCTAAGGACAGACTTAGCTATCTATCTATCTAAGGACAGACTTAGCTATCTATCTATCTAAGGACAGACTTAGCTATCTATCTATCTAAGGACAGACTTAGCTATCTATCTATCTAAGGACAGACTTAGCTATCTATCTATCTAAGGACAGACTTAGCTATCTATCTATCTAAGGACAGACTTAGCTAGCTAGCTATCTATCTAAGGACAGACTTAGCTAGCTAGCTATCTATCTAAGGACAGACTTAGCTAGCTAGCTATCTATCTAAGGACAGACTTAGCTAGCTAGCTATCTATCTAAGGACAGACTTAGCTAGCTAGCTATCTATCTAAGGACAGACTTAGCTAGCTAGCTATCTATCTAAGGACAGACTTAGCTAGCTAGCTATCTATCTAAGGACAGACTTAGCTAGCTAGCTATCTATCTAAGGACAGACTTAGCTAGCTAGCTATCTAAGGACAGACTTAGCTAGCTAGCTATCTAAGGACAGACTTAGCTAGCTAGCTATCTAAGGACAGACTTAGCTAGCTAGCTATCTAAGGACAGACTTAGCTAGCTAGCTATCTAAGGACAGACTTAGCTAGCTAGCTATCTAAGGACAGACTTAGCTAGCTAGCTATCTAAGGACAGACTTGGCTAGCTTATTGAATAGATAAAAACACACTTAGCCAACAACAGACTTAGCTGGTTGACCAGATAAAAACAGACTGAAGAATTGTGACAGCACATTTCATCTGACATTATTTCACTAAAAGCAACAGAGAATTATTGATTTCTGTACAAATTTTATATTTTAAGGATCAATGCATTTTCAATTATTTTTCTTTATTCTACATCCAAGTTTGGTTTGTCTATTTATTCAGTCTGGAAATGATCCAGCCATTTTGAATGTGTTATAACAGTGGTAATGATGAACCAAAATTTATATGGAGTTGGAAAAAATGCCTTTTTTCCTGTGGCACGTATAATAGTGACAACAGGAAATTAGAACCACGTTGGTAGCATTTTTTTCATTGCTGTGCATGAAGAAAAAAATACCAGGTATTCTTAAATATAGAAGAATTGTTGGCCCAAATAGTAAAATATAGCAGCAACAACAGCAGTTGTTGGGACTCTAGAAACAACAAAAGTTAATTGAAATAATTCAAGAGAAAATGGAAAACACTCCAATTTCTTTCACTCCTGATGGCAAATACCATAGCTGAATTCACATACAATTTAAATGATAGAATTACCCTTTCTGCTTATTTTAGAAGATAAAGTAAATTTACTGAGAATTTAATGACTGGAAGATGAGATAAAAAAAATAGAGAATACTTTTGTTGCAAAAGTTAGCACCAGTAGAATATAAAAAAATACGGTAATTTTGTACTGCTGTTAAAACCAGGAAAAATTTGCTTTGAAGGAACAGTTAATATTCTGACGAAAGTTTTTAGCAAGAAAAGTTTGTTATTCGATACCAATTGAAAAATGTATGAATCTGATAAAAAAAGAAGACAAAGATTTTGTCACATATGCTGGAAATGTTAACAGAAATTGTGAAAGATTCAAATTAAATGAGCTGACTCCAGATATATTTAAAGGATTATTTTTCGTTCAAGGGTTAATGGAGAGAAAAAAAAAACATAAATATGTGCTAAACTCCTAATGAATCTAGAACAGAATCAAGAACTAACATTACAAAAAAATGTCAGAGAATTTTAAATCTGAGAGATGTTTTAAACTATCGCCCAGTTCACATAAACTATCGCCCAGTTCACACTCCACCCACGTCTATTGAACAGGTGTAGAGGCTCATCCCTTGTTCCCTGTTTAGGACATGGTTTCTGGCTTTCTCTTTTCCAATCTATTCACTCTTACATAACTCCCTGCACACCAGTGGCCTTACCGCCTTGCACGGGGTGATATGATTAAAAAAAAAAAAAAAATATGGAGGAAATTGAAAAATAATGTACTTATATATAGAATATAGAAAAAGAATTAATCCATGTCTCAGATGTGGAAGATTACATCTCAGAGATAACTGTCCCTTTAAGAATTTAAAGTGCTAAAAGTGTGGAAAATATGGCATAAAACGTCACACTGTAAAACTAAAGCAAGAAAAAGTTCTCACAGAAAAAATTTTGTACACAGTGTTGAGACGGGAAAAATAGTTTGTGTATGTGAAAATTAATAATGTGTATGTAAAAAGGCAACTAGACACTGCTAGTGATATCACAATAATCAATGAAGCCAAATGGAAAGCAAACAAAACTTATATTAAAACAAACTTTGAAAATAAAAAATGGTGTGTCAGGTGAGACATTATTTGTTATTGGTGAAATGACTTGCAAAGTTTCATTTTGTAACAAGTGCGTAAAAGCTAAACCTTGTGTGTTAAAAAATACTACAAACTAATTCGGTACTGACTGTATTAAATTATTTGAGTTACGGGATTTACCAATATTTAAATATTTATTGCAAAAATATAAGTGTACAAGTGACCAGTTTAAAAAAAAAAAAACAAAAAACAAACAATGTGAAAATTTATAAAAGTTCCAAAGTCAAAGCAAAATTTCAAATGAAAAAAGGATCATTACCAATAGTTAAATGGGAGCATAACATATCATTCTCAGCCTTGGTTCAAATCAATGAAGAATTAGTCTTGAAAAAATATGTGTAATTGAAAAAAAAAAATTAATCATTTTAAATGGGCAGCACCAGCAGTGCATATAAAGACAAAACAAAATATGAAATTTAAACAACAGGAATTTTTGTTCAAAGCTGGATCTATCCGTGGTGTATTTACAAATGCAAGTTGCAAAAGAATGTTTACAGTTAATAACTATAAATACGCACAAGGGATTGTATAAGTTCAATCGACTTCATTTTGGGATAAAAGTGGGTCCAGCCATATTTCAATAAGCTATGGACATTGTGCTTATCGATTATGCTTTCACAGTTGCTCCTCAGTTTGATTAAAAGTATATCTAAGGAACAACATATTGAACATGTAAAAATAATTTTTGAAAAAAAAAATACAAGAGTACAGTTCAAACTCAGTGATAAAAAGTGCAAATTGTTTTTGACTAAGATCAAGTACCTAGGGCCAATTGCTGTCAAAAATGGTTGTCAATCAGATTCATTCAAGTGCAATTAAGAATATACCTTCTCCAAATATTGTTGAGCTACAAGCATTTCTATGACTCGTAAATGTTTATCAAATCTACATATCTGATATGCAGAATTTGAGAGCTCCAGTGAACAATTTGCTTAAAAAAGACGTAAAATGAAACTGGATTGATGTGCGTCAAAGAGCATTTGAAGAAATCAAGAAAATACTAACATCAGATATCTCATTAGCATACTACAATCTAAAAGCAGAAATCATATTGGCTTCAGGTGCTAGTTACTATGTTACATGAGCAGTAATTCTATATAAAGATTATTACGGCAACATGAATATCATTGCACATGCTTCATGTTCGCTACTACCAACAATACAAGCTGCCGCCAGATCAAAAAAGTGTCATTTAGAATAATAATATTTTTTTTTTATAATCATATCGCCCCAAGCAAGGCATTTTACTGCCACTGTTTTGCAGTGGCAGTAAAATGGAAAAGTTATGAGAAAGAGTGACAGGTTATAGGGTGTGTCAGGAAGTTGGTAAGAGAAGGATGACTGTGGCCATAAAGTGAGGGATCAGTTTATATATTGATTGTATTAAAGAATAGATCCCCCATTTTGTATCCACATTATAATAGTATAGAATATTTTTTTTTTTTATAATCATATCGCCCCAAGCAAGGCATTTTACTGCCACTGTTTTGCAGTGGCAGTAAAATGGAAAAGTTATGAGAAAGAGTGACAGGTTATAGGGTGTGTCAGGAAGTTGGTAAGAGAAGGATGACTGTGGCCATAAAGTGAGGGATCAGTTTATATATTGATTGTATTAAAGAATAGATCCCCCACTTTGTATCCACATTATAATAGTATAGAATATTTTTTTTTTTTTATAATCATATCGCCCCAAGCAAGGCATTTTACTGCCACTGTTTTGCAGTGGCAGTAAAATGGAAAAGTTATGAAAGAAAGAGTGACAGGTTATAGGGTGTGTCAGGAAGTTGGTAAGAGAAGGATGACTGTGGCCATAAAGTGAGGGATCAGTTTATATATTGATTGTATTAAAGAATAGATCCCCCATTTTGTATCCACATTATAATAGTATAGAATATTTTTTTTTTTTATAATCATATCGCCCCAAGCAAGGCATTTTACTGCCACTGTTTTGCAGTGGCAGTAAAATGGAAAAGTTATGAGAAAGAGTGACAGGTTATAGGGTGTGTCAGGAAGTTGGTAAGAGAAGGATGACTGTGGCCATAAAGTGAGGGATCAGTTTATATATTGATTGTATTAAAGAATAGATCCCCCACTTTGTATCCACATTATAATAGTATAGAATATTTTTTTTTTTTATAATCATATCGCCCCAAGCAAGGCATTTTACTGCCACTGTTTTGCAGGGTGTTACATAGGAGGAAAGTTATGAGAAAGAGTGATTGGTTATGGTGGGTGTCAGGAAGTGGGTAAGAGAAGGATGAGAATACTGATGAGAGTGGAGTGGACGAAGAAAAGAGCATGTGAGAGAGAGGATGCAGGTGTGTGAGATAGGAGATGACTATTGACTTTACATTTAAATTCTTGGAGATTGTAATTGACGGGGAAACAAGTAAATGGAAGAGAATTCCACAAGCGGGAAGTGTGAGAAAAGAAGCTGTTGGAGTAGAATTTGCAGTGAAAAAATATAAAAAATTTATACACAAAAGGAGTTCTTGTTTACAGAAAGGAATTCTTATTCATACAGTGAATGAATTAAAACTTTGGGATACCATATTATTAAATTACGATTTTAGGATGGTATACCAACAATTCAAAAAGTTAGCACAGGCGGTTGGTTTATCAAGATTGATATAAAAAAAATACTTAACCATTTGAGACTAGTGTGATTGCAGCATTAAAAAGTAAAGTAGAAATTAAAAATATATTACACAATGTAGTATGCAAACTGTTGTTATCTGGCCAGCTAGTTAAGTCTGTTGTTAACTAAGTGTTTTATCTATTCAACAAGCCAGCTAAGTCTGTCCCCATCCAGTCAGCTAGCTAAGTCTGTCCCCATCTGGTCAGCTAGCTAAGTCTGTCCCCATCTGGTCAGCTAGCTAAGTCTGTCCCCATCCGGTCAGCTAGCTAAGTCTGTCCCCATCCGGTCAGCTAGCTAAGTCTGTCCCCATCCGGCCAGCTAGCTAAGTCTGTCCCCATCCGGCCAGCTAGCTAAGTCTGTCCCCATCTAGCCAAGTCTATCCGGCCAGCTAGCTAAGTCTGTCCCCATCCGGCCAGCTAGCTAAGTCTGTCCCCATCCGGCCAGCTAGCTAAGTCTGTCCCCATCCGGCCAGCTAGCTAAGTCTGTCCCCATCCGGCCAGCTAGCTAAGTCTGTCCCCATCCGGCCAGCTAGCTAAGTCTGTCCCCATCCGGCCAGCTAGCTAAGTCAGTTTTTATCTATCCAACAAGCTAGCTAAATTTGTTTTTATCTATCCAACAAGCTAGCTAAGTCTGTTTTTATCTATCCAACAAGCTAGCTAAGTCTGTTTTTATCTATCCAACAAGCTAGCTAAGTCTGTTTTTATCTATCCAACAAGCTAGCTAAGTCTGTTTTTATCTATCCAACAAGCTAGCTAAGTCTGTTTTTATCTATCCAACAAGCTAGCTAAGTCTGTTTTTATCTATCCAACAAGCTAGCTAAGTCTGTTTTTATCTATCCAACAAGCTAGCTAAGTCTGTTTTTATCTATCCAACAAGCTAGCTAAGTCTGTTTTTATCTATCCAACAAGCTAGCTAAGTCTGTTTTTATCTATCCAACAAGCTAGCTAAGTCTGTTTTTATCTATCCAACAAGCTAGCTAAGTCTGTTTTTATCTATCCAACAAGCTAGCTAAGTCTGTTTTTATCTATCCAACAAGCTAGCTAAGTCTTTTCTGAATGTGCTAGAAAGTTGTGCCTGTTTGGGCCAGGAAGAAAGACACGAAAAACAAGAAGGTAGGTTCAACAAGTGTATTAGAATAACAGAACATATGTACAAAGTAAGAGTGTTAGTAATTAGTGTACTACATCGAACTGTATAATTATGCTGTGTCACAACTGTCTCACAGCTACTTCCCTGGAAGTCACACAGGTTAGTATTTATTGACAGAGGAAGAGTCCCTTCCTATGTAATAGGGCACTATAACACAAACTACCAGTTACTTTGGAAGAAATAAAAGTAGAACAAGATGTTTATTTTGAGGAAAAAAAATACTAAAAGAAAGTAAGAAAAATAGACGATTTTTAGAACGAAATACAGACTAGAACATTTCTTCACTATGTAACAGAGTATTAATGTTTGCATAAAAAGTAGTAAGAACTATCATATTAAAGAAGCGCATATTAAATGAATTTCATAGTGGACCTCTGAGAATTTCAAGAATGAAATCTCTCAAGATAAGTTATGTATACTGGATTAAAATGGATGTAGACATTGAGAAATTAGTTAAGATAATTTTTTATCTGTCTGCAGAAATTGTGATCTGGCAGTAAAATTATCTACCACAAAATTGCACCTTGGCTAAACAGATGCCACATGGTCAAGACTGCACATACATTTCGCAGGTTTAATAAATGGATCACTTTATCTGGTGGTAGTGGATAGCTTACTTTGTGACCTGAAATTTGTAAGTGCAAAAAAAAAAAAGCAACTTCTATGGTTACAGTGAATTTTTTACATGAACTTTTTGCAAGATATGGCATTCCAATGTCATAGTTTCAGATAATAGTACACAAATCACTGCAGTCCTGGGCATAATGGTAAACTGCATCTGGCAGCAAGGCCTCTGATTGAGAGATTGTGAGGATTATGGAACAACCTCTTGATTGCTGTTGTTCCCAGGTTCACCTAACAAGGTCCCAGCTATGGACAAATAGTTAACTCCCAAACTGAGGTCAAAACACTCTGAAATATATACATAAAAATAGATTTTTATAGAAAAATATACATTTTTGAAGAAAAAAATTATTACCATAAAACATTTTTTGAAGGAAAAAAAAAATTACATTTTTTAATACAAAACTAGAAGACATCTTCAGTTTTCTAAAATAAAAAAAAAATTTCATCAAAATCTGACTAAATCAACCTTCTCACAACAACCAAACATTAAAAAAATATCTTAAGACACTACCTTTTTGGCATTAAATAACCCACAGAGGTTGATATGCCATTAAACAAAACTCAAACTCAAACAATTCACTGTTTATGAATTTAAAGAATTTTGTAAAATGTTCTTGACTAAACATATTACTATCCTGCCATATCACCCAAGGCCAAACAGACAAGCTGAATGATTTGTGGGCACTTTTAAGAGAGCTTTGAAAAAAGCAAGTAAATATAAGTAGACACACCAGTTAGTAGACTAAAAGGTGTGCATGTGTACCAGAATGTAACAGCTGGTCGGCAATATATTATCAAATCACAAGGAAGTACTTAATTCCTGTAATCAAAGGAACCAGTTCTGCCTGCAAAATATAAGACACATCTAAGTCATTTTATCATAAAAACTTTCTCAAGAATGGAAATTTTATTCTATAAGAGCTCTTTTTTTTCAAGTTCACATGCAAATATTATTCTTGGTTCATTTTTTACAGCTTGCCAACTCTTTGCAGGTTATTTAAAGCCAAATAATATTTTTAGATTCTAAGAGTTATTTTTTGAAAATAATGGTTTAGTGATACAAGTCTTATTAATTTGAGAAGAATAGGTAGATTCATACCTAAACAGAATTTGATATGCAAAAAATATGAAAATATTTAATTGAGTGATTGATTCATTTTTCTATGGTTTATCAACTCATTGCAGGTTATTTAAAGCCAGAAAATATTTTTAGATTGAAAGAAATTTTTTTGACATGATAATCATTTAGTCACACAAGTTATAGTAATTAACCCATAGCTTGGGAAGGAAAAGGTGGATTCAAGAATGAACCCAACTGAAATCAAATCTAAATTTATATTATAAATGGAACATTGTCTCTGTGTGTGTGTGTGTGTGTGTGTGCGTGTGTGCCTGTTACCTATAGACTCCGAAACGACTGAATCGATTTTCTTGAAAATTTACACAGTTGTACTATAAGTGTCTGCGAGTGTTCTTAGCTAGGTTTTGTGTCGAGGTACCCCCGATAAATATCGATAATTGAAAAAATTGGGTTATAGAAGGAGTGGTCCGATTTTAATCAAATTTGATACACTCATAGACAAAGACATAAGAAACGATATTCAGAAGTTTCAAGGTTGCAGTTCTTACAATAGTGCAGAAAACTGATAATATATATATATAAAAGGCAAGATGTTTGTGTGTGTGTTTATCTGTCTGTATGTCCTTTATACAAATCCACAATTTTTATCCGATTCTCACCAAACTTCGCATAAATATTCTTTAGGCTGAGTCTGAGCTCCAGGACCATGGATTAGTTTTAAAGCTTTCATTACACCCGAGCAATGCCAGGCTATACTGCTAGTTAACAATAAAACTGATAAAGCATTTTAACTAATGTAGGATATTCCTTTTGCATTGAAATTCAAAATGTATTAATAAATACACTTGAATGTTTTATTTTGAACCCTTAAAAAATAAAAATGCATTTTAAAAAATGAATATTAAAACAATGTATTTAAAATAATATAACTGAAGAATAGTGAAAGGAATTATTTGAAAAAGTTGAATACTTATTCAAATACTAATGGTGTACCATTACTATCCCCCCCCCACGCTCACATATATATATATATATATATACACACACACACACACACCCAGCTTTTGAGATTTGAAAAAGAAATTGCTCAACTGGCAATCAAGAGTGAGCAAAACTTTACTCGCCCCAAAATCAATTTACTTGACCGATTCCATTTTGTTAATATTAGGTTGCCCCAAAAGTTCGTAAACACTTGCGAAAAATTGAATTTTTATGCAATTTTGCATTTATATTGTTATAGTGATTTTCATCTTTGTATTCCAGATGGCAATTGATAAAATTGAGCTGCGATTTTTGATTCGTTACTGCTGGAAGCGAGGGTTTTCAACCAGAAAAGTTGCCGAAGGTGAAGAAACAATTGCATATGCAGCAATCTCAAACTGGTACTAGCATTTCGATTCTGGCAACATGAGTCTTGAAGATAAGCCTCGTTTGAGACAGCCATTAAAGTTGGATGATGGAGACTTGAAAACTGGGTTGGATAATGCACCTTCATCGAGCACTCGAGAATTGGCTGATGAGCTTGGAGTTGGCAAATCGACAATTCACCAACATTTAAAGCAATTTGATTTTGTTCACAAAAAGCCGCGCCAAGATCCTCACGAACTCCCCGAAGCACAAGCCAACAGACAAGTTGAAATTTGCCGTCAATTGCTCAGCAATCCATTGGATGAGTGTATTTGGAAGAGCATTGTATCCGATGAGAAATGGGTCTATCTGGTCCAGCACAATCGAGACAAGCAATGGGTTCAGAAAGGGCAAGAGACACCGTCGGTTCCAAAACAAGATCAATTTGGCAAGAAAGTCATGTTGTGCGTTTGGTGGAACTTTGAAGGAATCATGCATTTTGAGTTGGTTCCAAATGGTCGTGCCATCAGTGCCGAACTTTACTGTCAGCAACTTGAGCGGATCTACGAAAAGTTGAAGCAAAAGTACCCGCCTCTGATCAACCGAAGGCGCGCTTTGATGCAGCAGGACAATGCCAAGCCACACACCGCCAGGAAGACCAAAGACAAGTTTGAAGAGCTGGACGGCGATGAGGTTCTGCCACATCCAGCCTACAGTCCTGACTGTGCTCCATCAGATTACGGCCTTTTCCGCTCAATGCAACACTTTTTGAAGGGCTGTCGATTCGACTCGTTTGATAAAGTCGAGGAATTGTGTCAAGAATTCTTTGATTTGAAGCTGGCTGAATGGTACTTTGGCCAGATTCAAAAGCTTGCAGATCGATGGCAGAAAGTCTTGGAAAATGATGGTCTTTATTTTGAGCAATAATTTTTCTTGGTTTTTCCAAGTAAAAGTTCATTTTTCTGCAAGTTTTTTCTGGTAACATTAGATTACTTGGCGAGTAAAATTTCAATTATTTGCAAGTGTTTACAAACTTTTGGGACAACCTAATAGTCGCCTTTCGTAAACATAGCGTGAATTGCTGACGGAAAACAGAAAATGAAATTTTTAATTAAAATTTCGAATGTGTTAAAAAGGATTTAAAAATTTTTTCAAATAACAAAATTTAATCTTTCCTCTTAATAATAGCATAAACATTTTGATGATAAAACTTTGTTTATACTAACATCATGATATGCTGTTTTTTTTGTTATTTTTATTTTTATTTTTTTTGCAATTGAGGTGGAGGTATCTAAATCCCTATTTTTTTTGCTTCTGTTTAACTACAACCGACATTTCATAGATGATAAAAAATAACAAATCTGATTTTCTCAACAATTGACTCTTAGACTTGTGGATTCGATACCAGGCTACAGTGTGTATATATATATATATATATATATATATATATATATTTTTTTTTTTTTTTTCTTAACATATACTGTTAAATATAAGAGACAATAAATGTCTGTTATGTTTAATCATGAGCCGTTCTAAACATCGTATTTTAGCTTTAATTTCAGTTGGAAAGAAAGACAAAAATTCTCCAACATTTGGATAATTTTTAAGTTGGTTCTAAACTTTCAGCTCCCATGAGCCATCTTCAGAGAGGTTGCAAGGAGGTTAACATATAAACATCCACCATCAGCGATGATTTTATCTTGTGTTGACATAAAACTCCACTAAGCAACAATAACAGTTACCAAAAATAGCAAACGCAGTTCAAAAATTTGTAATGCGGTTTTATGACGTCACATCACGTGAGAGCTCGAAATGATAACAGAACCATATATTTAAATTTTTTTTTTTTAATCATATCACCCCGAGCAAGGCGGTAACGCCACTGATGTGCAGGGGGCTACGTAAGAGTGAAAAGATTTGGAAAAGAGAAAGCCGGAAGCTACATCCTAAACAGGGAACAAGGGATGAGCCTCTACACCTGTACAATAGATGTGGGTGGAGTGTGAACCGGGCGATAGTTTAGTCTATCTACTCCAATTGAAGTGCAATATAATGTGTTACGACCAGATTTAAACGTGATT
>JBBBDQ010001442.1:357500-450000 GCA_037127315.1 Ascarosepion bandense
GGTGATATCCATTATAGCACAAGGAACATTAATGACCGTTTAAATACTAGGCTTTATTTAGTCATGAATTGGGAAGAGTTTGCCTGTTCACTGTCCACAGATGAAGTTTTTTATGAAAAGATCTTGAATTTGCTATGCTTACTTAGGGCAAAGTTTTGACATGAAACATTTTTTCTTCATAAGGAAAAGTTATGTCTACTTCATTTTGCTTAAATGGATTTATATAAGGGACAGACATATTTTATTAAGTAGACGAACTCAACTTGCTATCTGTTCTAAGAAATGATATGTTATAGACAGCTTCAGTCCAAGTTTTAACCTTTTACCCTGTGTAGATGGGTATTTCAACTAGTTGCACAAGTTTTTTTAGTTTCATTTTAATAATTTTAACTTGACCAGAAAGCGGATGTGTCACTTATCACTTTGTTTTACATGTAGAAGGTGAAAAATGAACAGTTTTTAATATTAAAAAACAAAAATATCAGCTGTATTGATATGAGTGAAAATAATTCAGAAAATATTTTTAAATGCAACAAATTTTTGCCCACAAGGAAAATAGATAAAACAATTAAAATCCTTTGTCAAGTGCTTTGTCCTTTGCAGGTCAGAGGTTAAGTAGTTCAAGATAAATGATAGCCTTTCATCTTTTCTCACTGATTAAGATTGCCTCATAAAATGGCCCATTTCTTCCAACAAAGGCATGATGAGGTCAAATTCATTCATGTCAGAGGCTTGATTTCTCTTGGGATGTTTGTTTTCTCAAAACTGAAAATTAAACTGGAGATCACCCCCGTAGCTAAAAGATAATTTGATAGTATGATGACTGACTAGGCAAAAGATTTTTCTACAATAGGTTGCCATTATTTTTTGTGATAGACTGGTTGCTAACTAAGACTATAGAACCCAGCCTGTTCTGTTATTTAACCCGTAGCTGGGGGGAGAAGCAGCAGATTAATATCTTTTCCAAGAGTATTTGCATGTAAGTGAATGCAACGAATTCAACTGGAATTCAAACTCGGCTCCCTGATTTCTTGTTCTGAGCCTGTATCCACTACACCACAAGACACATATAAAAATTTATAACAGTTTAGAAAAACGTGTAAAAATTGAATGACTTAAACCTATTATTCTTCCTGCCACTTTGGCTACATGAAAAAGACCAGAGAATACAGCAGCAAAAACATTATGATAGTAACAACAAAAATGAAATTCGTTTCCTAACTGATGACAAAACTGTTACTCTCATTGTCAACCTTGATAAGAGCCAGTGATGCGGCAGAAGTGGCAAGAATAGCATTTCTTTTTTTTTTTATACAGCCATGTTTTAATATCTGTATTTCTGAGAAGAAGTATTGTAATTATTTACACCAGCATTTCCCAAACTATGGATCGCAACCCAAAGGTGGGTCACAAGTGGAATGTTAGTGAGTCGTAAAAACTTATACCAGAATTACACATTAGCTTCGATTAAAGGCAATCTGTTGAGATAGTTCAAAACTCGGGCTTTCATTGCCAGGCTGCTGTTGTATCAAGCAGTATGTTGTTTTGACGAGCTTAACGAATCAGGGTTGGTCATGCTTTCAATTTAATCATTTGAAGAAGTCTTTGATTTAAAATAAAATGCTATCTGTTGAGATTGTTCAAGACTCAAGCTTTCATTGCCAGGCTGTTGTTGTATCAAGCAGTATGTTGTTGTGACGAGCTTAACGAATCAGAGTTGGTCTTGCTCCCAATTTAATCATTTGAAGAACTTTTTGATTTAAAACAAAATGCTGTTGAGGTTGTTCACGACTCAAGCTCTCATTGCCAGACTGCTGTTATATTAAACAGTATGTTCTGACGAGCTTAGCAAATCAGGGTTGGTCATGTTCTCAATTTAATCATTCAAAGTTTTTGATTTATAATAAAATGCTATCTCTTGAGATTGTTCAAGACTCGAGCTTTCATTGCCAGGCTGTCATATCAAGCAGTATGTTCTGACAAACTTAACGAATCCGGGTTGGTCATGCTCTCAATTTAATCATTCGTTACTTAAATTTTTCTTTATTCATATAAATGATGTCTTTTATATTCTTTTATATGTTCTTGCACAGTAAATTTGAGTGGGTCACTATAAGCTGTGTTCATGAATAGTGTGTCGTGATTCCAAGAACTTTGGGATCCCCTAATTTACACTTTTTATATTCTTTGGACTGTAATCCTCATTGTTACGTCACAATGTTTTGATCATTGTTTGTTCTAACCTTCTTCAGGATTTGTTTATATTTCTGAGATGAAGTATTGTAATTATTTACACTATTTACATCACCCAGACTGTTATCCTCATCTTTATTGCCACATTCATGATGTTTCAGCCATTTTATGCACCGGCATTCTTCAGGCAATATACATTAAAATTTCAAACAGCCATTTATTTAGAACAATTTACCCCTGTGGACTATGTGCTATCCTTTTTTTGGATATCTTGGCTTTAGTTAAATTCCTTTAGTAGCTTGACTCAGCCACTTTCTCACCAGCGGGATGTGGCTTCCCTCTGTCTATTCTACAAATATTTTCATGGCTTCTGCACCAACGAACTTAAGTCACTGGTGCCCCAGTCACAAGAATTTACTCATGCAACCAGACTGGCATTTCCAGTTTGATCAACCAAATGCAGGTGATAATTCTACTTCCTGCCTGTGGAACTCCCTTCTATATACTTGCTTTCCTGATGGCTACAACCTCCAGGAATTTAAACGCAATGTCATTTCCCATCTCTTATTTGCTTGACTTCAGTCATTTCTACATCACTTCGTGTATCTTGTTCTTTTCTTTTCTCTCTACCTTCGCAACTGTCTTCACTCCTGTGTTCACATTCTTCTCTTGCCCTTTCTCTTTCACCCCCTGTAGCTGGTTCGTCTTTGTCTTCACTCTCCTTCTGCCTAATACTTCAACTCTCTTATGTAACTCCAGCCCTTTCCACATCACCCCGTGTATCTTGTTCTTTTCCTTTCTCTCTACCTTCACAACTGTCTTCACATCTGTGTTCCCATCCTTCTCTTGCCCTTTCTCTGACACCCCCTGTAACTGGTTCGTCTTTCTCTTCATTCTCCTCCTGTCTAAACTTTTACTCTTATGTAGCCCCCCTGTGCATCAGTGGCAGTACCACCTTGCTTGGGATGAAATGATTAAAAAAAATTAGTATGTCAACTCTCCAAGTTTTTGTTCCCTCCTCTTGTGGCCAGGTATTGAACTCACAACTCTTCACATTAAGTCACTTTTGGGATCATTTATACCTAGCTACAGCAAAAGTAACAAAATCTTGGAGAGTTGACTTACTAAAAGGGAATTAACTGAAACTGAGATATCCATAAAAGGCATGGCATGTGAAATTAGAACATTTAACCCTCCTGGACTAAATAAAGGGTTCAGTTTGAAATTCCAATGCTATCTGTTGAGATTGTTCAAGACTCAAGCTTTCATTGCCAGGCTGTTGTTGTATCAAGCAGTATGTTTTGGCCATTGTACAATGGCCAAAACGTAAATATGGTAATAAAGATGAAAACGTCAGTCCGAATGATATAAATAGCTATGTTTAAATTTGACAAAGCAAATCTAAATCTGGTCATAATTTTGGATAATGACTCGGTTGCACTCAGGATTATCTCCATTGCTGACAATCATAAAGCTGTAACTCTCATTGTTAACCTTGACAAGAATAGATCATGTATTAAAAGTCAAAAGGGCACTTGCCTTTCTTCTCTTTGTTTTTCTCTCCACTGTTCCTCTCCTTTTTTTCGTTTGTTGTTCATTTTTGTTTTATAAACCTGTTGACTACTGCTATCTTTTTAGCTTACCTTGGCAGTTGTAAGGTTTTTCAAAATGTAGAGGACTTCACTGGAATGATTACAGAATTATTTTGTGGTTATTTTGGTAAATCTGAGTACAACTTTTGTTTTGACTATTGGCCAAGCATTGCCAGATTAACTAAATTTTTTTTTCCCCCCATGCAACTTTTGCTACACATAAATTAGTCTAACTTTTCTGCCTTCTACCCATATATATATATATATATATATATATATATATATATGAACGAAAATTAACAAAAGTTGTTTATAAACAACCGACAATTTGAAATGATTTGTTTGAACATTATTTTTTATCAATACTCGTATTTAAGTAGATATTCTGTTTATAATCAAACAGTATTATGTATTTGTGTGGGTTGTTTGGATTTAATGTAGATAACTTCCAATATAAAACAAATATATAACTAAAACCTGAAAAAGAACCTCATGGAACTAAATGGGTAAATAGAAATTTTTGACTCTTTCATTGACCAAACAAAAAATTATTCTTTATATACACACTAGCAGTATAGCCCCGCATTGCTCGAGTGTAATGAAAGCTTTAAAACTAATCCATGGTCCTGGACTCTTTGGATGTTGGCACAAAAGACTAAAAAGCAATAGTTGTTTCCAGTTAAAGCGAAACTGTAGACTGAAAGAAAAATGAATGGATGTAAGTCAAGTTTTCATTTCCTGGTATCGATATCAAATAAGTTTTTTTCATCGTAAACTGAATTTTGAAGGCTAAATAAGTCCTCTGAGTAAATGTTATCATGGCTGAGGCTAAGAACTACAATCATACCTACTTAGAGCCAAACCTGAAGCAAAAATTAAAATAAAAGGACTGAAAAAATACAGACACACAGGCAGATAAACAGACACACAGGCAGATAAACAGACACACACACAGACATCTTGCCTTTTATATATATATATATATATATATATATATATATATATATATATTATAGATTTTCTGCACTATTGTAAGAAGTGCAACCTTGAAACTTCTGAATATCGTTTCTTATGTCTTTGTCTATGAATGTATCAAATTTGATTAAAATCAGACAACTCCTTCTATGACCCAATTTTTTTCGATTTTCGATATTTATCGGGGGTACATCGACACAAAACCTAGCTAAGAACACTCGCAGATGTTTATAGTATAACTGTGTAAATTTTCAAGAAAATCGGTTCAGCTGTTTCGGAGTCTATAGGTAACGGACACACACACACAGACAAAGTTCCATTGATTATATAAGTTTAGATTTGAGGATTTCCTAAAGTATAGCACTTAAACTACTTCACTAGCTTAACTGGGTAAAGATACTTGACTCTTTATCTTCTCCTTCTCTCCTTGTAACGCTCACCAGTAGTAAACTCTGTTTCTGTTTTGAATGCAATGAAATTTTATATTTGTAAATATTTTATTTTGCATTATTGTAAATTAAATATTTGTCTGTGATTTAGCTCTGTGTTTTGGTCAATCATCTTTTTTTTTCTTTCATTACAACTTATGACATGTAACAGTAGTGAATCTTTTTATAGATATTTCTTAGAACTCTACTTAGCTTTTAAAATGCTTCTTTGGCTGTCCGAATGCACCTACAGATTTGTTGTACTTCCAAGATATTTAAATAACCTGTCTTATACTTTTGTTTGAACAAGACAGACATTATGTATAGAACAATTTGTTTATTTGAACAATAATAAAATTGAGCTTTGAATTTGTTTTTATAGCCATTTCACCCCAAGCAAGGCAGGATTGCCACTGGTGAGCAGGGGTTACAGTGTGAGAAAAAAAAAAAAGTTACGGAGGATGTCAAAGAAAGGATTAAGAGAAGGATGAGAATCAAGGCGATAGAAGATGGCAATTAAAATTGCATTTAAACTGTCATCATCTTTACCTGTCTCTTTTCTCTGGACTGGTTTCTCAAAATATACAAAGTGGTATCAGAAAATCCCCACAGTACTATGATTATAATTTTTCAATAAATAATTATACTCAAGTTTGACTAAATTTTAAGCAACTCCACTTTTGATGTCGGCAGTGTTAACTAAGAAAAAGAAAAAAAAACAAAGTTGAATAAAAACATTAGAGCAATAAAATACAGAAAATTGTGGAGAGCTATCATCAGCTCATATTGTGAAAGAAGTTGACATATGTGCAGTAGAAAAGGCTAATTTGTTAACTTACTATTATTTGTCTCTATTTCTGAGATGAGGTAGTATTTACACTATTTACATTATTCGGACTATTGTCCTCATCTTGGTTGCCATTTGTATGCTCCAGCCTTTTTCAGGTGCTAGGAGTTTCAAATAAAAGGTTCAGTTTGAAATTCCTAGCATCTGAAGAAGGCTGGAGTGTACAACAGCTGAAACATCATACAAATGTCAACCAAGATGAGGACAGTAGTCTGAATAATGTAAATATTGTTCTAACCATTACCTTACAACAAGATACAAGGCCCAAGAGCCACTCACAGTAGAGAGTTACAGAGTAAGAGGAACTGTTTATAGGTATATGTGGTGATGATGATAACAGTTATCTTGAACAGGTTAAGATTGTAGTTATTGGAGAAGCATCCTCTTGGAAGTCAGTCCCCACAAAACACTAATTCATGGGAAGAAGCTGTTTAAATGGAACTTGCATCTCACCAATGTAATACGAGAGGAAATAGAGTGGCGTGGCTGGTCTTAGCCATGAAGGTTAGAACTGGTGGAACTAGGGTTTATTTTCTAAGTGCCGGTTAGATGTGGCACAAGGCCAAAAGTATGGGGTACTCAGTGAACTGGTAAAACTAGAGGATGTAATTTGTCTGAACACTTTCAATGTGCATTGCGGTGCAGTGGATATCGGCTCGGAGCCGAGTTGGAATTCCAGTTGAATTCGTTGCATTCACTTATGCACGAATACGTTTGGGAAAGGTATTAATTCGTCTCTTCCCTCCAGTTATGGGTTAAATAACAGAACAGATTGTGTTCTACAGCCTTTACTGGCAACCAGTCTACCGCAGAAAGCAATAGAAACCTACTGCAGGATAATCTGCCCAGCATGTATCACATATGGCAGTTAACTGACTATCAGTGTAAGAGTAGCAATAAAATAGCAAGAGGTTTGTGATGTTTTGTCTATGGGGAAAGGGGTTGTAAGGTGGAAAATAATTTGTCACCCACAAGGATGCGGAAATGCTTTTAGATTCTCTTGAGACTGGAAAGCAAAAGATTGGACAGATCCTGCCCATATATGGCAGCAATTCTTTATTGTACAATGACGTCTATGAGCTAGCCCAGTAACTCTTTTTGCAGCTTTTTTTTTTTTTTTTTTGTGGAGTAGGGGAATTTCAAATACAGGATTTTGTTTTATATGCTAAAAATAGTTATATTGGTTATTGATAATGAATTGCTAGCATTGATCTTCAGCACAATCTTTACCACTATCATCAATTTGAGAGTTTTATATATATATATATTGAGCGTTGTTATATTTGTCGTTTGCTTTAATTATTGAAAAACATGTTTAAATGACTTCTTGCTCTCTAAAGTATAGTATATATATATATATATATATATATATATATATATATAATATAAACTATACTTTGGAGAGCAAGAAGTCATTTAAACATGTTTTTCAATGTATATATATCTATATATATATATATATATAAAGTATATAATTTAAAGTATAAATTTATATATATATATATATATATATATATATATATAATATAAAGTAATTTTGTTATTGCAATGGTTTATAAAACCATGCTTAAATAAATATTGATTCTTGACACAGGCATGTTTTTTAGATTTATTTACATTCTCTGGAATATACATGTATAGAAACTACAGTGACCACAAAATAAAGGTTCAGTCTTTTAGATTTATTTACATTCTCTGAAAAATCAATGTATAGAAATTATCATGGTCACAAAGTGGTTGTCCATTTAATATAGTGATTGTAATATAGAATTGATCTCCCACTTTATGTCTATCTGATTTTTTGTAGGCATGTCTTTAAGATTTATTTAGATTCTCTGGAATATAAATGTATACAAACTATCGTGGCCAGAAAGTGAGGGGTTAGTTTATATGTCAATTGTAATATAGACTTGATTTCTCACTTCATATGCATATTACTATTTCTCTTTTTTTTTCTTTTTTTCTTTTTTTAATCAAATTCTGATTAGGTATGAATTCACCTTTTCACCCTCCAGTTAATCATTACTGGCTCAAAAAAAAAAAATTCTTATAATCTAAAGTAAAATATTTTCTGGTTTTAAATAAACTGCAAAGGGTTGATAAGCCATAAAATATGAATTAATCAAAGATACAGAGTTTATCAAAACTTATTTATAAATGGAACTTTGTCTGTGTGTGTGTGTGTGTGTGTGTCTCCGTTATATATAGACTCCGAAACGGCTGAACCGATTTTCTTGAAAATTTACACAGTTGTACTATAAGCGTCCGCAAGTGTTCTTAGCTAGGTTTTGTGTCGAGGTACCCCCGATAAATATCGAAAATCGATAATTGAAAAAATCGGGTTATAGAAGGAGTGGTCTGGTTTTAATCAAATTTGATACACTCATAGACAAAGACATAAGAAACGATATTCGGAAGTTTCAAGGTTAACTGGAAACAAGTATTGCTTTTTAGTCTTTCATGCCAATGTCCAAAGAGTCTGAGCTCCAGGACCATGGATTAGTTTTAAAGCTTTCATTACACCCGAGCAACACTGGGTTATACTGCTAGTCTATCATATATATATATATATATCTATATCTATATATATATATATACATGATACTTATAAAATCAAATGCTAATCATGGACACTGAAACAAGACAGAAGCCATTATAAGTGATATCAAGGGTAACAAGGTGGCTTTCATCTAATAAGATGTAGCAATCACCATATAGGTATGCAAACACCCCCTCCGTGCAAAAAACATATTTTTGTATTGACCAATCAAAAATCAATCTTTTAATGTTAGTTGAACTTTATATAGTTGGGGAATAAATTCTTTTGAACTGAACTGAAAAAAAATGATAAAAATGTTAGAAAAATTAATCTGAATATTTTGATAATTTAACACTTTCTCTTGACAACAGAGAAAGCAGTAACTGACTTAACACTTGATAGTAATAGACACGCTTGATTAACCATAGACCTCTTCTAGTCCACTGCCCTTTTTACACCCTTAGAAGGAGGGTGATAAAAATAAACTAAGATGGCTGTCATGTCCTCTCGTCTGCTCTTCCATTTTGATATTAGTAAAGGCAATGGCGATAGATGTCACTCCTGCTTCCAGTAGATTGTTATTTTCACATTATCTTCTCCTGAATTTGTTCAACTGATCTCTCTCATTCTCTATGTGACATGCCCATTCAGAACGTAGGTGATCATGGCTCTCCACAACTTCTTTCTAGATTTTGCTCCAAGTAATTCTTGTTACTTTTTACTCCTCATTTTCTCTTCTGTTTTTTTTATATCCAATTTATATTCCAGAGAATGTAAATAAATCTAAAAGACATGTGAAGAAGTTATATGGATATAAAGTGAGGGTTCAATTCTATAATACAATCAGTATATAAAATGATCCCTTACTTTCTGTAGTTTCTATATATTTTTATTTCAGAGAATGTAAAGAGATGTAAAAGACATGCCTACATGGATATAAAGTGGGGGATCAATGCCTACAAGAAATATGGATGTAGTGGGGGTTCTAATTCTTTATTACAATCAATATATAAAATGACATCTCACTTTGTGGCCACTGTAGTTTTTATATTTATCCACTTATTCAAATTTCTCAAGGGTTGTTGCCGTAACATAGTTAAAAAAAAATCTTTTCCAGCAATTTATTGTGGGTAACTGAATAGACAAAAATATGACTTTTTTTCTCTCTTTTTTTTTTTCATCATTTCATGTCGAGCAAAGCATCAAAGCCACTAAGATGCAAGGGTTACTAAATTTTTTTTTTTTTTTTTTAATCATATCACCCCAAGCAAGGCGATAACGCCACTGATGCGCAGGGGGCTACGTAAGGGTAAAAAGAATGGAAAAGAGAAAGCCGGAAACCGCATCCTAAACAGGAAACAAGGTATGAGCCTCTTCACCTGTTCAATAGATGTGGGTGGAGTGTGAACCGGGCGATAGTTTAGTCTATCTACTCCAATTGGAAAAAAAATAAATAAATAAATAAGAGAGTGAAAAGACTTGAAAAGGGAAAACCGGAAACCGCATCCTAAACAGGAAACAAGGGATGAGCCTCTTCACCTGTTCAATAGATGTGGGTGGAGTGTGAACCGGGCGATAGTTTAGTCTATCTACTCCAATTGGAAAAAAAAAAATAAATAAATAAATAAGAGAGTGAAAAGACTTGAAAAGGGAAAACCGGAAACCGCATCCTAAACAGGAAACAAGGTATGAGCCTCTTCACCTGTTCAATAGATGTGGGTGGAGTGTGAACCGGGAAAAGATTATGAGAAAAAGAAAAAAAAAGTTAAAAAGTTATTATTGAAAGAGGACAATAAAAGAACAGGTATTAAAAAGACTGAATATAACGATTGACATTGCATTTAAATTTTTGAAGATCAAAGTTGAGTGGAAAGCAAGAAGCTGGAAGAGAGTTCCACAAGTGAAAATGCATGAGAGAAGCTATTAGCATCGAACTTATGGCTACAGACAGCAATTTCAACTGTAAAATACAGAACCTATCCACCAATCTAGTTTTGCACTTAAATTCATAAACTCGAGGTAAGATCATCAGAACAATTACCATGAAAATATTTATAACAAAGACAGAGAAAAGCTACATTGTGGTGATATAAAACCCAATCTGTGCTGTTATTTGAGTCACATCTAGAGGGGGAAGAGATGTATTATATTATTAAGTAGTAATTAGTGGGGGATCAATTTATTACTTTATAACAATATAAAACTGATCCCCCACTTTTTGCTCATATAAGCATTAACCATGTTTCCAGCTATTATATTTAGTCAGTCAGATAAGTGTCATACGTGATACATGCTTTGGGTGATCATGTCTCTTTCGAGACATGACTGACTGGGCAGAAAATTATCCCACAGTAGGTTGCCATTGCTTTCTGTGGTTGATTGATTGCCAGCCAAGGCTATAGAACCCGATCTGTTCTATTATTTGAAGAGACGGTTTAATACCTTTCCCAATGGTATTTGTGCATAAGTGAATGCAAGGAATTCAACAGGAATTCGAACTCGGCACTTGTCGTTCTGAGTCGATATCCGTTGCACCACACTGGACATGTGGCTAATATTTTACTTAAATTCTTTTTTTTTTTTTTTATCATTTCACCCCAAGCAAGGCAGAAATGCCACTGATGTGCGGGGGGCTACATAACTGTGAAAAGATTAATTAGAAGAGAGTGAGGAGTACAGACCAGTTAGAAAGGAGCAATAGAGGGATGGGAATACAGGTATGATGACAGTTACAGAGGTGGAGGGAAAGGGAAGGATATATGGGGTGGAGAGAGAGAGCTAGAATCCAGTGGTTAATAGATGAGTATTGACATTGCATTTAAATACTTGGAGGTTGTAGCCATCAGGAAAGCAAGAATATGGGAGCGAGTTCCACAGGCGGGAAGTTCGAGAGAAGAAGCTACTGGAGTAGAATTGTCGTCTGCATTTGGCTAACCTAACTGTGAATGGGTGGGACCCAGTTGCCAATCTGGTTGCATGAGTAAACACCTGTTGTGGAGGCACCAGTGACTTAAGTTTGTCTGAGCAGAAGCCATATTTAGTGAAGAAATTAATCAAAATGATTATTACAGTATTTTATGACATCTGAAATGCTTTCCATTACAAATGGTTTTAAAATATGACCTAAATCTTATCTGAAAAGTTGAGACATCTGGTAGGCTAATGTTAACCCCGGTACCATAGATTACCAGTACTTGTACTTACCCTAACTCTATAATACTGTAATCTATGTATATAAAAGGCTATCTGTGAGTCTGTGTGGGACTGTTCCCTATTCACGCCTACATTTTTTAAGCTATGCCATTCAAACTTTCTAGGGACACATATCTACAGGGAAACCAGGTCGACACATACTTTTTGATTTTAAGTTCAGCAATTTTCCCTTTCGCACTTTTTGGCCAATGGAGCTGATTGTTTACATTTGCTCTGTAAAACATCTGAGATCTAATATGATTGCTAAATTATGTCACAGAAAGCAAATCACATGTGTCAAATGCGACCAAAATATTTTATTTTAAAAAAAAAATGAGCTTTTATATTTAATTTTTATTCCAACATTTTAAAAATTCATTTGATCAACAAAAAAATGTGAATATTTTTCCCGGTAATTTTGAAACAAAAGAAATATTTTTTTATAAAAAGTGTTTTTTCAAACAAAAACAAAATATGTAAAATAAAAAGTGGCATCTTCTACTACTAAAATGTTGTGAGTTGCCCGGGCAACGCCGGGTTATGATGCTAGTTCTAATATAAATAATACGGTTTTCTATACAAAGTTGAGACATCTGGTAAACTGTTTACCCAGATGTCATAGTCTACCAGTAATTGTACGTAGTATAACTCTGTAATTAAAAAGACGGCTTTATATAGATGTATTTGATAAAAACTAAAGTTTATCTGGAAGCCATAGCCTACAAGTAGTTGTACCTAACTCCATAAGATCATTACAACGGCAATAAATAAAGCTGGTGGGGGTATTTGCCACTCTATATTTCCCTCCTGTCATGCTCATGGAGAGAGAGATAATAGCAAGGCAGTGTCAGCTCAGTTTATTCTCGTTACTACCAGTTATGAAAGCTCTTGCACTGTGTTCGCTCTTTCACAGTGCCTTATTTTATTTTTATGCGATAATTATGCTATCAAGTAATGAAGAATATATCTATATATATATAAAAGGCAAGATGTTTTTGTGTGTGTGTGTGTGTGTGTGTCTTTATGTCCTTTATACAAATCCACAATTTTAAATCTGATTCTCATCAAATTTCATACAAATATTCTTTAGGCTTTTGGTCAGGTCATGGGCTACTTATTTTTTCGGATTTCCCCTGACATCGGAAATCGATACCCCGATATCTGATCAGGTCTGATCAAGATCAGGATTTCAGCCCTTTTATTGTGGTTTTTACTGCAGAATTTGTTCTAACTTGGTAAAATTATAGTTTTTAGTTTCAAATATTAGTAGATCTTCAGACAACTCATTTTCTCCAGTATCGGAAATCGATACCCCCAATATTCTATTGAATCTGTTCAAAAACTGATATTCAGCCATCAATATGGCTCATTTTCTCCAATTTTACTTCCGATGGATACGATAAGTTTACATGGACTTACTTAGGTTAGTTTATCTTTGGATGACTTATTTGACTCCGATATCCTATTGGGTCTGATAAAAATCAGGTTTTAGCCCTTTTATTTTGGTTTTTGCTTCGGGTTTTGCTCTAAGTAGGTATAATTGTAGTTCTTAGTTTCAGCCATGATATCATTTACTCAGAGGACTTATTCAGCCTTCAAAGTTCAGTTTGTGATGGAAAACTTATTTGACATTGATACCGGAAATCAAAATTTGACTTACATCCATTCATTTTAGTAAGTTCTACAGCTTCAAAATCAACCTTTCAACAACCTACGTTTCCATGCCAACGTCCAAAGAATCTGAGCTCCAGGATTATTGATTAGTTTTAAAACTTTCATTTCACCCAAGCAACACCAGGCTATACTGCTAGAATATATATATATATATATATAAATCCAGGTGAAGAGAACCAACAGTTTTACCATTCCAAGTTCTTCAGTATACTTTTTTTTATAAATGTGCTCAATACAATAAATATTGTAGAGCATAATATAATTAAATTTGTTTTTTTTACTTAAAATTAATATAATTTACATTGCAACACAAAAATTTCAATGTTTCGAGATTTCTACCTCGTCATCAGTCAATGTGAGATCATTAACATTGTCTGATGACGAGGTAGAAATTTCAAAACAGAAATTTCCGTGTTGCAATGTAATTTTAATTAAGAATAAAATTTATATATATATATATATATGTATGTATATATATTCCTCTTGTCTTTGTGGATTTTTTTTTCTTGTGTCTTAATGTAAGATACTCAAAATGTTGGTGTATCAAGGAGACATGTTGTCACTTGACCACAAACTTAAAAGAATTTAAATGTGAGTTATAAACATTTTCTTAAAAAAATAAATTAATAGTAAATGAATATACATTTATTCATTTGCAAGTTGTCAAGGTTTCAAGGCCAAAATGAAAATTATTAAATGCCAGAAACAGAAAAGCTTAACTCTGGTTTCAATCAAAGTGAAGGAATCTTGATTTTGCAACACATACAAAGATTAAATATATCAGAATAGGGAGAGATATTTAATTTGAATATATATTTTCCAGTCTTGGATATATGGATTTTTCAGTAATATATATATATATATATATATATAGGCTCATCCCTTGTTCCCTGTTTAGGATGTGGTTCCCAGCTCTCTCTCTCTTCCAATCTTTTCACTCTTTTCTTTTTTTTTTTTTAATTTCAATTGGAGTAGATAGACTAAACTATTGCCCGGTTCACACTCCTCCCACGTCTATTGAACAGGTGAAGAGGCTCATCCCTTGTTCCCTGTTTAGGATGTGGTTTTCGGCTTTCTCTTTTCCAATCTTTTTACTCTTACGTAGCCCCCAATGCATCAGTGGTGTTACTGCCTTGCTTGGGGTGATATGATTACCAAAAAAAAAAAAAGTAGGTACATCAATATATATAATGCTGTCATTTTAGACGGCATATCGATGTAAATATTTTGTCGTCATTTTTTATGGCATGGGCCCACTTTAGCATGTGTGTGTGTGTGCGTGTGTGTGTTATATCTGAGATGAGTTATTTACATTCTTCAGATTGCAGTCCTCATTTTTATTCTTATATGCACAACATTTTGGCCATACTGCACTCTGACCTTCTGAATGGAATTTTGACTTGAATCCTTTATTTCAATTACTGGGTTACAGAGACTTGACCCAAAGAGTTGTGAGTTCAATACCTGGCGACAGTAGTGGCAAACAAAACAGTTGAGTTAAATGAAGATAACTAAGATATCCGGAAGTGGTATAACTCATGGAATTAGAACAATCAACCCAAGTGATTGTAATAAATGGTTGAGTTCAAAATTCCAATCACCTGAAGAAGGCCAGAATAGACAATGGCTAAAATGTTCTAAATATGACAATAAAGATGAGGACAACAGTCCTAACAATGAAAATATTGCATATTATGTAAGTATTCTCTGATAATCTGACAAGAATAACAGTATGAATAAAAACGAAACAAAGAAAAAATATTTTATTTTATCCTGCACATTTTGTCCATTGACACACTTATTTAGGTAAGGAAACATTTTTTGTCATGATGAAGTTCGTCAGTGAATGAAACACGTCAGCTAAAACAAAATATAGTTTCCTCTTGTTTCTTTTTAATCATGTGTGTGTGTATATATATATATATATATATATAATTTTCAAAATTTTCAGTTGTGTAAAAATTCCTGTTTGTACATTTGAAAAATAGAGAGTTATATAAATCACCTGAAGACACCGAAAGGTTGAAACCTACGTTGTGGAAATAACTCATTTTCAAATAAATAAATATTCAAAAGTTCTACAATATAAATGTATTGAACACTTTTTAATATAACTGTGTACTGGTTTAATTTAATTATCACCAAAAATTAACTAATTTATTTATATATATATATATATATATATAGTCGCCAAATGAATATAATTGCAACATTCAAAACATTAATTCAAAACAATGCTCAATATAAAAATAGTGTACTAAATATTTAATATTAATTATTACATTAAAACATGTGCAAACTACAAATTACTACATTTTTTTCCACATTAAAAGAACAATGTCTCATCAGGTAGTTAACAATGAGGGTAATAAATTTGTGTTTATTAACATCATTGTTAACTACATGATGAGATATTGTTCTTTCAATGTCAAAACAAAAGGTACAATTTTGTAGTAGTTTGTACATATTTTAACATAAGAATTAATACTATATATATATATATATATGTATATATATATATATATATTAAAATTTGTGTATTAGGTAGCAAATTTTCATTTAAACATGTCAGATTAAATAAATAAATTTATTTAATCTCACACACACACACACACACACACATAATGACTAATATATACATATATATATATATAAAACAGGAAATAACATATTACATTGCATTTGACTACATGGTTTTGTTGTCATTTCGCGCTATTCTGTGGTGTGACATAAAACTGCATCACAAACTTAAGAACTGCGTTTATTATTTTTGGTAACTATTGCCGTTGCCAAGCGGTGTTTTATGTCAACACAAAATAAAATTGTCGGTGATGGTGGATGTTATTGTATTACAGTCTAAATAACCTCTCTGAAGATGGCTCATGTGAGCCGAAAGCTTAGAAGAAAATCAATAAATAATTATCCAAATGTTGGAGAATTTTTGTCTTTATTTCCAACTGAAATTAAAGCAAAAATACGACGTTTAGAACGGCTCATGATTAAACATAATAGACATTCATTGTCTCTTATATTTAACAGCATATATTTAGAAAATTACTTGCTGCCTCAATATACTAAATATATATATATATATATATCTAATGACTGATATATATATATATATGTAAACATATACTCAGTTATAATCTGAGATTAAGGACAGAATGGTTAAATGAAATAAAGACAAATGGAAAACTGTATTTAAAATCGCCTACACGTTTCGTCCTGTGATGGACATTTTCAAGGCAAAAAGACGAAATGAGCTTTATTCTAAATTACGTATCTATAAACAAACAGTGTTGGTAACCTCAAAGACGCTCACAAATCATTTCAAAAGATCAACAGAATATTTTAGTTTTTAGAATTTCTTCATGTATAGTGTAAAGTCACGAGATATTAAAATGAAGTGAATTTTGACTGTTTTCCTTGAAAACTGTTTATTTTGTGTGTAAGTCTGTTTTAGAATTTCTTCACGTGTAGCGCGAAGTCAAGAGATGTTAAAATGAAGGGAATTCAACCGTTTTCTTTGAAATTTTTATTATGAATGTTAGTCTGTTTTAGTATAATTTCCATAAGTAAAGGCGATTTTAAATACAGTTTTCCTCTTGTCTTTATTTTATTTAACCATATATATATATATATATATATATATATTAGTCATCCACATACAAGCATGTTTTGCTGTATCACAGTTCATCAGTGTGGCTAGACACATCTACTTGCTTCTGGCCAGCATCGAAACTCGACTGATTTGGTGTCAGTCGAAGCGCTTCCCCCTTAAACCATAGGCACATGGAATCAGAGAAGGGAAATTTTAACATGTTGTATATAAGCGGTGTATACGCATGCCAGTCACCGAAAGAACTCAATTCATTTCTGAAGAGTAATGCTTATATCGCAGAATGGACCTTTTTTTTTTTTAAAATATACTTCTCTAGAGAGCACAACATTCTTTTCCACAGATCTATGTCTATAAAAACAGACTGCTATTTTCAAAATCCGGTTAAGTTAAATGAGAGTAAAGTACAAGTAGGAAGATTATATCGAAGAATGTCTGTTTCTTGTGTTTTGAACACACACTTGTGCTATCAGTAGAAATGCTGCAACTCATCAGCCATTTCTGTGGCCAATTCATTTCTAATTCAATTTATCTGGGAATTTATCAATAAAGTGCAATCGTGAGCCTCTTGTTTTTCGTTCTCCGTTACTCCCAATTTGTTGCAATCATTAGTCATTCTCCACATTTATTGGACATAAATATTTGGCTTGATGAAAACAGTGTTAGCTTTTGCTATGGAAATAGCCACAAGCACCAAGCAATGATTTTATTACAACTCCGAAGACATAAAAATTCTACACTTCAGTTTTAAACAAATCTATTTTTGGAACTTCTGGAATAATCTGGTAGAAGTGAATCATTATGCTGTAAAACTTTAATTCAATACTGATTGATTCATTTTTACAGCTTATCAACCCTTTGCAGGTTATTTAAAGGCAGCAATATTTTTAGATTGCAATTTTTTTTTTTTAAGTTATAATGATTTATTGATAACAATCTTTCTAATTATCCCACAACGAAGGGAAGAAAAGGCAGATTCATTTCTAATCAGAATTTGATAAACTAACAAGTTGTAAAGTGTATATAAACTGGGGGATCAAATTTATATTACAATCAGTATATAAACTTGACCCTCACTCTATGGTCACTAGTTACAATACATTTATATTTCAGAGAAACAAATTAAATCTAAAAAACATGCCTTTGTCGCAAATCAGTATTTCATTGATTGATTGATTCATTTTTTATAGCTTATCAACCTTTATTTAATGCCAGAAGGTATTTTTATATTGTAGGAATTTATTTTTTCTTTTGAAGATAATCTAGATGTAGTAATACCAGTCTTACTATTTAACCCATAGCTGCATAAGAAGAGGTTGATTCATATCTTTTCCAAGGGTATTTGTGGGTATAACAAACCTAAACGAAATTGGCACTTGGCTCTGTGATTAACAATTTAACAATTCTAAGCTATTATCCATTACGTCACCCACACATCCAAGCTTACAGCCTGTGGCATTCCCATACCATCTTCCATTTAGGTATTAACCAGATTCGATGTTGATTATTAACTTCACTGATCTTATCAGGAAAACTAAATTCAAGAGATCGATGATAATAAAAATGAAAAGTAAAATATGAATTAAATTTTATCCAATTTAAATCAAAACCATCAAGTTGATGGTACTAGTGAGATTAACTGTTTCCATACAGGAAACATTCAACAGTCAAGGATCGAACACTGTTAATGTTGGTTTAAATTTATAAAATCTTTCTTTAGTATTGATTTTATTTCTTTTTTAATATTTTCACCCCCATCAAAGTATTACAACCAATAAGACGCAATGAGGAGGTGAAAATTTATTAAATCTGTCTCCACTATTGATAGTATTTCTTTTTTGATCATTACACCCCCATCAAAGCATTGCAATGGCTAAGACGCAAGGTGGGGGTTAAAATTTATAAAATCTTTCTTTAGTATTGAATGTATTTCTTTTTTAATCATTTCACCCTCTATCAAAGCATTGCAATGGCTAAGACTGGGGGGGGGTAAAATTTATAAAATCTTTCTTTAGTATTGATTGTATTTCTTTTTCAAAACTTTCACCTCCTATCAAAGCATTGCAACAGCTAAGACGCGAGGTGGGTTAAAATTTATAAAATCTTTCTTTAGTATTGATTGTATTTTTTAATCATTTCACCCCCTATCAAAGCATTGCAATGGCTAAGATGCAGACGTAGGGGTGGAATTTATAAAATCTTTCTCTAGTATTGATCTTTTTTTTTTCTTTTTTTTTTAATCATTTCACCCCTATCAAATCATTGCAACTGCTAAGACTCAGAGAGGGGGGGTCAATTTATAAAATCTTTCTTTTCAAAGTTTTTTAGGTAAATTGACTTCCTCAGACCAGTTATCACTCCCTCTGGTATTGACTGTTTTAGTTGTTTGTTTGTTTTTTTTTCATTTCACCCTCCAGTAAAGTGCATAAACCACTAAGACACAAAGGATTATTGTGTGTAAAAGAATATGAAAAAGGAAAAAAATAAATCAAAATTAGAGAGAACAATAAAAGAACAGGAATTAAGAAGACAAAAGATAACGATTGACATTGCATTTAAATTTTTAAAGATCAAAGTTGAGTGGAAAGCAAGAAGCTGGAAGGGAGTTCCACAAGCAAGAGAAGAAACTGTTATCATGAGACTTATAATAATATGAAAAGAAGAAAATATAAAAGAACAGGAATTAAGACAGAAGATAATGATTGACATTGCATTTAAATCTTTGAAGATCTAAGTTGACTGGAAAGAAAAGTTGGAAAAGTTTTACAGCAAGAAGTGTAAAAGAAGAAACCGTTAGCATAGAACTTACAGTTACATGTACTCATTTCAACTGTAAAGTGATGAGACCTTGCTTCCAATTCTCAACATTTTGCCATAACATTAGCTTATAATTTTTTACTTTCTCTTGTAGTACAGTGCTTAAATTCATAGAATCTGGGTACCATAGAGGAAAGTTCATCAGAAAAATTACCATGAAAATATTTATAGAAAAGGCGCAGGAAAACTGCATTATAGTGTTGGGAAAATGATTGAAGCTGAGATGCCAAGGAAAAAAACAGATGACCCGTTACATGCCATACGTGATGTGTGCTTAGGTGATCATGTCTGTTTTGATTTATAACTCACTAGGCAGAAGATTTTTCTGCAGTAGGTTGCCATTGCTTACGGTCATATCACGTTGAATACACCAGTTCTCGTTCGATCACTGAAGATAAGCAACGTTGAGCCTGGTCAGTACTTAGATGAGTGACCGCTTGGGAATACCAGGTACTGTAAGCGTTTAGTGACGGATGGGTGTTATGGTGCAGTGGATGTCAGCTCGGAAAGAGAAATCGGTGAGCTGTTCAAATTCCTGTTGAATGCCCTGCATTCACTTACTCACTGGTACCCTTGGGAAAGGTATTAATCCGTCTCTTTCCTCCAGTTATGGGTTAAATAACAGGGTAGGACTAGGGTGAATGCAGCTTGCATACATGGGTGAAGGGCATTTGCGTGTAAGTGAATGCAATGAATTCAACTGTAATTTTCCATTCGCTATTATATAACAAGGTAGTGTGGAAAATTAACATCTCGATTATATCATTATTTTCCCTTAAAATTTCATGTTACACCCATTTGCTTCTGTTGGGCACCTTCAGATGATATGGTTCTTGTTGTTTGGCAAAGTTCTTTGTGATTCTGTAGTGCCAGTCTATAAGATCTGATGGAAGTTTGTCTTTTTTTACGCTATTAAATCATTCATTCAATTGAACCATTTTGAGAAAATGGTTGTATGTCACAGTTTCGACATGAATTCTACTGTTGTTCAGACATAGTTTTAATAGGGGAGCTATTCAACAAAGAATTTCTTTCTCCTTCAAATTCAGTTTATTAACATAAGATTTTACATCGACCGTTGCTTATTGTGAAAGAATTGTATGTTTTGAATATTTGTGTCCCTTAAGGCAGAATCTTTTTGTTTTCCTATTTCAACGAAATAAGAATTTCATTTCACTCTTGTCCGCTTTTCATGTATTAAAAGCAAAGACAATTCCAGGCATCATCAAAGAATTCAAAAAGAAATTGAATCCACTTTCAATCGAAATTGCCGACACTTGTCAAGCTTCCATATTAAAATCATATAACCTATCCTTCGGCAATTTTCAATAAATAGAAGGTTCATATTGTCATTTTACCAACCAATTTCTTCAAATAAACCAGATGCTGAATTGAAATTGCATTGATTCACATTAAATCCTTCTTCTACCCAGTCAGTCATGTCTCAAAAGAGACATGATTGCCCAAGCAATTTTATATCCATCTATCACACAGCTCGGATGCAAGATATCATCTTGATGAGTTTGAATTCCAGTTGTATTCGTTGCATTCACTTAAACACTAATACCCTTGGAAAAGGTATTAATTCATCTTTCCCCCTTCAGCTATGGGTTAAATAGCAAGATAGTTTGGGTTCTATATCCTTGGTTGGTAAGCAGTCTACTGCAGAAAGTCATGGGAATTTACTACAGGTAAATCTTCTGCCCAGTCAGTCATGTCTCAAAAGAGACATGATTGCCCAAGCGCATATCACATATGGCAATCAACTAACTGATCAGACAGTCACAAGTCAACAAGTCATTATGACTAAGGGTTTTATAGCATACTAGCCTTGTTTAAATTATTGATCAGACTCTTACAAAGAAACTAAGATCCATTCAGCATTGTTACAGTATAAATCACAGGTAAACTCTGTGGGTGTTGAAGAAAACCCAAGTGTACCTGAGAAGATATCTGCAACAAGGGTTAGTTAGCCACCCTAGCAAATATTTTACTTATCGCGGTATCCACCCTGGGTTAGTTGAGCCAGCTTCTTCCATGGTTTCATGGTTTCACATGCTTTCCTGGGTTGGTGTTATACCCCTGGTAGACACTCAGTTCATTGCCATACATGATACACACTTGGGCAATCATGACTGACTCAGTCAGTTAAGTGCCATACGTGAAACACACTTGGGCGATCATGTCTCGAAAGAGACATGACTGACTGGGCAGAAGATTATCCCGCAGTAGGTTGCCATTGCTTTCTGCGGTAGACTGGTTGCTGGCCAAGGCTATAGAACCCAATCTGCTCTGTTATTTAACCCATAACTGGAGGGAAGAGACGGATTAATACTTTTCCCAAGGGTACCAGTGCATAAGTGAATGCAGGGTGTTCAACTGGAATTCGAATTCGGCTCACCGATTTCTCTTTCCGAGCCGACATCTACTGCACCACAACGCACATCCATAAAATAAACACTTACAGCCACTGGTATTCCCAAGTAGTCACCCATCTATGTACTGACCAGGCTCAACGTTGCTTAACTTCAGTGATTGAGTGAGAACCAGTGTATCCAATGTGATATGACCATAAGCAGCATGTAAATTGGAGTGAACTCATTGATAGTTTCCTACTATACGTAAATTAATAAAGTCTAGGTATTATAGTGAAAAGCTCAAATAAATATTTAACATGATAGAATTAAAAGCACACTGAGGCAACCTTATAGGAGTGGGAAATTGACTGAAGACAGTGTCGGATCAGAACCAATAATATTGCTGATTCTTCCTTGGATTTTATCAATAATCTCTAAATATATAGCAGGAGCACTGGAACATATGTGGCAGCAATATTCAAAACATGGATCAATGGTAGACATAAATATGTAAGATAGATTCTGGAGAGAAACATTGCAGATTCCTCCTTGGATTTTATCAATAATCTCTAAATATATAGCAGGAGCACCGGACCATATGTGGCAGCAATATTCAAAGCATGGATGAATGATAGACTTATAAATATGTAAGATAGTTTCTGGAGAGAAAAATTTTCTAGCCCAAACTTTCTTAGCAGCTGACCTAAAAATGGGTTCACCATAGCCTTTTCAATTCATATCAGCCAAGCATGTTAGCCTGAGAAGGTGAAATGAGTCACTCTCCGAGGGGTTGGCATCTTGCTCCTTTTTTTTTACTGAAATCAATTAGTGTCTCTGATACATTTTTTTTTCCCTTTCCATGTGATCAAAATGGAGTCGTCCATTCTTTATTAGGTATTATCTTATTTTTCTTCTATGTGCCCTGTCTCTTCAGGATGTAGGTGATCATGGTTCTCCATGTCTTCCTATCCCTGGTGGCTCTTAGTATGTTTGCTTCTGTTACAACTCGCAACCCCCGTTCCGTCATCCACCTGCTCAGGCCCTGCAAATATGTTATCCGCTGCCTTCCTCTCTCTTTTTCCTTCTATCTGGCCTGTCAATATCAGGTTCTCCAAGCCCTCCTCCCTCATTGCCTGTCCCAGGAACTTCAGTTGTCTCTTCCTGATGCTCACTATTAATTTCCTTTTCATTACCATTCTTTCCAGCACCTCATCATTGCTTGCATGCTCGGTCCACGAGATCCGCAGCATCCACATTTTCGCAGTATCCGCAGTAGAACCACATTTTCGCTTCTTCAAGTTTTTTCCTCATTTTTGATGATATTGTCCAGCATTCGCTGCCGTATTGAAGAACTGACATCACGTAGCAGTCCAGCACTCTTTTCTTTGTTTCTAGTGAAATTTTTCTGTGTGTTAGTACTTTACTCAGCTTCTGGAACATGTCCTTTGCCATGCCAATTTGCCTTCGGATCTCTGTGTCACACTTTCCATCTTCTGTTAGAACACTTCCTAAGTATAGGAGACATTAAGCACTTCTCTTTCTTTTTTTTCACTGAAACCAAGTTGGGTCTCTGATCTGAATTTTTTCTTTTCATGTGATCAAAGTTAAATTGCCCATTATTTATGAAATATTGGCAAGGCTTAATGGTTGTGCATATTAACAAAGGGAGAAACAGGCACAATTACAATTGGATATTTTTTAAAAGGTCTATTTATTTCTAAAAATAGCCACTCTAAGTCAGATTTTCAATTCATTTTAGTGATTCTGTTTGCTTCACACCACCAGAAGTAAGTTTTTTATTTATAAAATAATTTTGTCAATTATTTATTTTGTCGGCTCACTCAGACTTCCCCTTTTTTTTTTTTAATAATCAGAATTTTGTCAAGTCATGAAAAGCAAGCCTGAATTCAGATGACTTGCTTATTGTAAATGGATACATCAGTCATGCATGACTTAATCTTTATAAGGTTCTACTTTGAATTCCTTCTGATTATTCAAAGTTGATTTTATTGCTATCATTGTTATAAATATAGGATTGACTTTCAAATGCCAATTTCCAATTTGTCATTTGGTTGTTAAGTTTAATATATATATATATATATATATATATATATCCTCCTATTTTGCTTCATGACCATCAAAGAAATTAGGTCTTAACAATTCTCTCACTTAAAATAACAAATTTGCATATTGTTTATAAAAATTTAAAAAAATAACATATCTCAATTCTCTAACCACAATGTATTTTTTACTCATGTTCGCCTAGTACAAGGCCCAAGAGACTGTCAAGGCAAAGCATAACTGAATGAGGTTGCCGTATGTTCATAAGAAGAGGAGTATGAAGTGCAGTTTATGCAAATATGTTGGAAACAGTTAACTCTAGACTTGAAGAGGTTAAGATAGCATGGGATTGGTGAAAGCATCCTCTCGGGAGTCCATTCCACAAAGTTTTAGTGTATCTGGTATGACGGGTCTTAGCTGTGAAGGTTGGAACTGATGATAGAATAACTTGCAACATTTCTTGTATGGGGAAGGGTTGCAGGGTGGGAAAGAATTCATCATCCACAAGGGCGGTAGACACTTTTGAACTGTAACAAAACCAAAAAGTGAAATCTGTTCAGCTGCAGCCCAGATATGCATAAATATTTATGAAGGGGTACAGAAAAATTCTCAACCTAACCCACTTTTCAAAATAAGATCAAAGAATCAAGCATCAGGAAGAGGATTTTGGTCAGGCTGACAACTTTTCAGTTTCTTTTCCCCCCCCCTCCGCCATTTGTATTTTTACTTTTGCTTCAAAGGAAGTTTTTTTTTTTTTTTTTTTGTTTTTTTTGTTGGGTTTTTAGTTTTAAAAACAATTGCATATCTAATCCAAAGAAATACTAAACTTAACCACTCAGATTTTTTTTTTCCAAGAATTACTCACTTGACCAAGCAGAGAACTGAAAATCACGTCCCCACCTCTCAAGTACCACCCCAATCCCCCCTCCCAAGTACCAACCCTATCCCCATCATTCTGAGCGTCACTTCTGTTTAGAACAGTTTCTCAATATGATAAAAGTCTGTAGACAGTTGTCTTTTAATAAAAGTAGGACAGTAGCAAGATTAACGACTCAATAAGCAAGAGGCAACAAGGTAGTAGACATATGTACAGCTCAGGAGGTATCATAGATTTTACAAGTTTATAAATGTATTGATGTCAGTTGAAGAGAATTTATATTTGTAATGGAAGAGAGTTAGGCAGAACATATTTAGGCTGAGAAGATATCGCATGATAAAAGGCTTTGTCCTGGAAATAGTGGGTGGGGGGATGATTTATAACTCGACTGACATTATTACATTTGATCAATTATGCCAGGTTGTGCTGAAAAGTTCTGAACCCGGCCAACAAAGGATTTTTAAAAAATTCTGATGTGATGTTTGATTTTTTTTTTTTTTTTTTTTTTTTTTTTGTTCGGATTTTGGGAAATACATTAAAAACTTTTTGCTAGACCTTGTGTATACTTATACAGGGTGGTCTAAAAGTGTTTGAACGGTAAATGATAACATTTATTTTGAGATTACATATACAATTATATTTACTACTACAATTATTACAGTATTTACGCTATTCAGACTATTGACCTCATCTTTGTTACCATTTGTACGATTTTTGGCAACAAAGATGCGGACAATAGTCCAAATAATGTAAATACAGTAAATACTACCTCATCTCAGAAATACAGACAAATACAATTATTTTTTTAAATTTTTAAAAATATTTCACCCCAAGCAAGGCGGTTTACTGCCACTGTTGCACAGGGGGTTACATAGGGGAAAGTGATGAGAAAGAGGGTTAGTAATAGGGGATGTCAAGAGGACTGATGGGAATTCTGGTGTAATGGGGGTGGAGAAAAGAGCTTGAGAGAATGGATGTGAGATAGGAGATGTCTATTGACCTTACATTTAAATTCCTGGAGATTGCAGCTATCGGAGAAGCAAGTATATGGAAGGGAATTCTACAGGCAGGAAGTGTGAGAAAAGAAGCTGTTAGAGTAGAAATTCACATTGACAATTAAATTTTATTGTGTACAATAATACAAAAGTGCTTAAATTTTCTCAGCGCAAGTGCTCAAACTGTTGTCCATCACAATTTACACAACTTTAAAGTTTACTCCTCATATTTCAACAAACATTTTTGTACAAGTTTATTAATTTCTTGAAATGAATCTCTTATGCAATTTTTCAAATCACCAACACGTCTTGGTTTTTGACTATAAACTTTGCCTTTTAGAATACCCCAAAAGAAGAAATCCATTGGGGTCAAATCAGGTGAACGTGCTGGCCAATCAATTAAACCTCTTCGGTCAATCCATCTCTCAGTAAATGTTTCAAGATGCAGTCTGCTCTTGAATAATGTGAAGTGGCCCCATCATGTTGGGACCTGTGCACAAACCACTCTGTGTGTAGGAATTTAAATGCAATGTAAATACCCATCTCTTAACAACTTGATTCCAGTTCTTTCTACATCACCCTGTGTACCTTTTCTTTTCTCTCTACCTTTGCAACTGTCATCACACCTGTATTCCCATCCTTCTCTTGCTCCTTTCTCTGACACCCCCTGTAACTGGTTCGTCTTTCTCTTTATTCTCCTCCTATCTAATCTTTTACTCTTATGTAGCCCCCTGCACATCAGTAGCATTACCAACTTGCATGGGGTGAAATGATTAAAAAAAAAAAATATGTGTGTAGATGTGTATACAAGCTGATCCAAAAGTCGGTGGACAGTAAATGATAACATTTATTTTGAAATATTTCTTTTGACTGTTTTTGATTTTGGAGGTGCCCAATCTTGTTGGAAATTAAGCTCATGTGAATTAAACTTACTCCATCTACTTTTGGACCATCCTGTAATATATTCTGCTCGCCTGATGATCATGGTAGCATTAAACTTCAAGAGTGGTCTGAACTTTATCTCTTTCAGAATTGTAATGCTGGGAAGCCTAATTACTCTGGAACTAATAGTTGGTTGGTTAATTAGTTTTATGGCATATCAACACCTCAGTGGGTCATTTATTGCCAACTAATTTTTTTTTTTATTTATTTATTGCTGGTAATACCTTTTTCTTTTTACAATTTATTGTTGTTTTTATATAAGTTTTTGTGTCTAGTAATACTTTTTTCTTTTTTGAGTATCAAGATTCATTGGGATTTGTTTTTGTTTTTTTAAGGGCAGGGTCCCCAAGTCCTACCTTGTTATTTAACCCATAACTGGAGAAAAGGGACGGATTAATACCTTTCCCAAGGGTACTAGTGCTTAAGTGAATGCAGAGTATTCAACTGGCATTCGAACTCGGCTCACTGATTTCTCTTTCCAAGCCGATATCCACTGCACCACAATGCACATCCGTCACTAAATCCTTACAGCACCTGGTATTCTCAAGTGGTCACCCATCTAAGTACTGACCAGGCTCAACGTTGCTTAACTTCGGTGATCGAGCGAGAACTGGTGTAGTCAACGTGATATGGCCGTAAGCCTGTAACTAATAGAGCACTTTCTTTTATTAGCATTTAGGTAGGTCATCTTTCTTTTGGTGGAATCATTTTTTTCTTAGTTTAATTTAATTATTTAGTTTTCTTTGTTTTTTTTTTCCTTGGTTTTTGTTTTATTTGCTGTTATTTTTTTTAAAGTCACCTGGCAGGTATTCTGTTGGTTTTACCAATATTTTTGTAGCATATATAATATATATAGTGGTCATAAAAAAAAAAGGTTTGATGGTAAATCCCAAAGGATCCTATTAATATTTGATATCAACACTGATCCAGCCTGATTATTTATTTACAGAGCCAATATTTATTACATGTAAAAATCCAAGTTTTCTTAATTCAGATGTTTTGGTCCTACTTGGTTGGTTAAAAAATACCTATCAAAATAGCCGATTGAATTAAGAAAATTTGGATTTTTACAAGTAATAAATATACATAATATTTTCTTTTCTACACTAATGGCACAACTCAGTTTCATGCACAACACAATCTTCAGGTGCTGAATAAAGACTGCAGTCTTTAGTCAGCATCTGAAGGTTGCATTAAACTCCAAGTCATATTACAGGTAGGGGATAACGTTTATATTTATTAATATATACTTAATAGCTCCGTTATATTACATTGAGCACTATTTTATTAACACCAGCACTTAATGTGCAATATCTTATCCTCTCTGTTATAATAAAGACAGTAGTGTGATTATATATATAATTCCCCCCCCCCCCCCGTCACACTCGTGGAGAGAGAGACAATAATAGTGAGACGGCGTTGACCCAGTTCATTCTTTTTACTTCCAGTTATTAAACCGCTTGCCACGTGTTCACTTTGTAAAAGTGGCTTATTTTTTTATTTTTTTTTATTTTATTTTAATTTTTTTTTTTTGTGATTATTATGTCATGGAGTAGTGAAGGAGATATATATATATATATATATATATATATATATTAAATCCAAAAAAGAAAAGTATGTAGGTAAAATCCCCAAAACCAGATCCTGTTAATATTAACTTTATTAATACTAAGATGATCCAGGTGGAGGGTTTGATATAAAAAATATTATCTGTTTACAGAGCCAAAAAAAAAAAAATATATATATATATATATATATATATATATATATATATATATATGTATGTTATATAAATAAAATTCCGAATACTACCTTCATTGTATAGCTATTTTGGCGAGAAAAATCTCGCTACCTCAGCAATGATCAAAAACAAGATTTTATTTCATTTTTATATATATATATATATATTTCATTTTTAAACGAGTTATTTTGCTACCACGAGTGGTTTCTTCAGGCGATTTTTAATAACTTTAAAATAAATAATATAATGATATAATAGTTATTAAAAATTGCCTGAAGAAACTACTCATAGTGGAAACCAAGGTAGCGAAATAACTCGTTTAAAAAGTTTAAGTTCTACAATATAATTGTATAGAACACTTTTTAATACAAATGTGTACTGGTCTAACCCTATTAGGACCAAAAACTAAGTATTAAACAATCAAAATATATATATATATATATATATATATATATATATATACACACACTATTAAAAACCATTGTGTATTTGTGTGTGTATGTATATATCTAAACTTATTTATCTAAACTTATTTATAAATTAAACTTTGTCTTTGTGTATGTGTATCCATTACTTATAGACTCCAAAACGGTTGAACCGATTTTCTTGAAAATTTACACAGTTGTACGTTAAGCGTCTGTGAGTGTTCTTAGCTAGGTTTTGTGTCGAGGTATCCCCGATAAATATCGATAATCGAAAAAATCGAGTTATAGAAGGTGTGGTCCAATTTTAATCAAATTTGATACACTCATAGACAAAGACATAAGAAACGATATTCAGAAGGTTCAAGGAAAAGGTAAGATGCTTGTGTGTGTGTCTGTTTATCTGTCTGTATGCCCTTTATACAAATCCACAATTTTTATCTGATTCTCACCAAACTTCACACAAATATTCTTTATGCTGTGTCTGAGCTCCAGGACCATGGATTAGTTTTAAAGCTTTCATTACATCCGAGCAACACCGGGCTATACTGCTAGTATATATATATATATATATATATATATATATATATATATATATGAAAAATTTCCTTCTCGTCATGCATTGGATATATTTATTTGGTTTCGATTTCTTTTTTTTTACATCTTAATGTAAGATAGTAGTAGGTACATCAATATGCATGTTGTTCTTGTTTTAGAAAGCATATTGATAAAAATGTCATTTATATATTTTTTTGTGTGCATGTGTGTAAAACAATATGTCAATTTTTATATATCAAGAAAATTTTAAGAAAATTTATGACTTTTTTTTTTTTTTTTTTTTGCCCTTAGATGCCCGAAAGGACAAAATGTGTCAAATAAACAAAAATTTTACACTTTCTCATAGATTTTCTAAAATGCTCCACAGTGAGTGCTGGTGACAATAAAACACTGCTCAATGTAAAATAAAAGTTAAAATTTATACTAACAAGAAATAGACATTTGGTTTTCCACTGTTCTGTGCAGCTGTGTTTGATGCACATGGCAATCATCAGGCACAGATTGGAAACTCAATCTGTTGTTGATGATTCCACTTGCATGAAAAGGTGTACCAAATTGTAATAAACAAAATATAGATTTATTATTAGCACACACACACACACACATATATAAAAAGAGGGGATGTTAAAAACTTTTAAACCATATGGCCGATGTGGACATTAAAGAAGCAAAAATGTGAATGCATTTTTATAGTAAAATCATTAGCAATGCATTTCCATCACACATCTAATAGCCCTATTCTATCAGTAATGCTTGCATTCATTCCTGACCATTGACAATCCCTTTCTTCCTGTTTTTCAATGCATTTTTAGAGTAAAATCATTAGCAATGCATTTCCATTATACATCTAATAGCCCTATTCTATCAGTAATGCTTGCATTCATTCCTGACCACTGACAATCCCTTTCTTCCTGATTTTAAATGCATTTTATAGTAAAATCATTAGCAATGCATTTCCATTATACATCTATTAGCCCTATTCTATCAGTAATGCTTGCATTCATTCCTGACCACTGACAATCCCTTTCTTCCTGATTTTCAATGCATTTTATAGTAAAATCATTAGCAATGCATTTCCATTATACATCTAATAGCCCTATTCTATCAGTAATGCTTGCATTCATTCCTGACCACTGACAATCCCTTTCTTCCTGATTTTCAATGCATTTTATAGTAAAATCATTAGCAATGCATTTCCATTATACATCTATTAGCCCTATTCTATCAGTAATGCTTGCATTCATTCCTGACCACTGACAATCCCTTTCTTCCTGATTTCCAATGCATTTTATAGTAAAATCATTAGCAATGCATTTCCATTATACATCTAATAGCCCTATTCTATCAGTAATGCTTGCATTCATTCCTGACCACTGACAATCCCTTTCTTCCTGATTTTAAATGCATTTTATAGTAAAATCATTAGCAATGCATTTCCATTATACATCTAATAGCCCTATTCTATCAGTAATGCTTGCATTCATTCCTGACCACTGACAATCCCTTTCTTCCTTATTTTCAATGCATTTTATAGTAAAATCATTAGCAGTGCATTTCCAATATACATCTAATAGCCCTATTCTATCAGTAATGCTTGCATTCATTCCTGACCACTGACAATCCCTTTTTTCCTTTTTGTCAATACTCAATTTATATATTAAATATCAAATTAGATTTTCATCAAATTATTGCATAATCTGATGTTTAAACATCATTTATTTTCCATCCAACCTGATGTTGTACTATAAAGTATTCGCCAGATCCGTGGCATGAAAAACTTGGAACTTTCCCTTGTGTTTTGAAAGTAATTGCTGCTAAACTACACTTATTATTTGTTGTTTAATTAGATTCCCCTCACCCCAACAGAATTTGTTGTGTCACAATTTATATAATTGTTAGAATGCATTTTTGACATATAATTTAAATAGATCAAACACGTCACCTCATAAATTGCATACAGAAACACATACGCACAATAACCTGTTTAAATGTGTACCTATTAACCTCTGTTTATTTCCAAACAATTCATAATAATAAAAAAAAATCTGGATTAAAAACTTGAGGTACAACTTGGGTTTAGAAGCTGAAGAATTAAGTTAATTAATCTCTGGAATTAAGCAAGTTTTGCTCATACTAAAGCAATTTACTTAACGTACTTGTGTGCCCTGGGGATGTACGACACGTTTGTTAATGTTTTTAAGAAGATTTTGGGGAAAGATATATGAGGGTGGAATCAGTAAGTTTGTCACCTGACACATCATTATTAAATGAATTTTGATGTGAAATGTTTCAATGCATAATGCTTTGATCTAATATTGATTAATATTCCCTACTGAATCAAGTGCATTAGCAAGAAGGAGATTATATTGAAAAAGATTGGCACATAAAAATGCTTTGAAAATCAGGAAGAAAGAGATTATTGACCAAATTTTGATGTGAAATTTTCTACTGTATAATGTCTGATCTCTATGATTAATGTTCCCTACTGAATCAAGTGCATTAACAAAGGAGGAGATTATGCTGAAAATGTCTGGCACATAACTATTAACTGAATTTTGTTCTGAAATCTTTCATTATATTATGTTCTATCTATGTGATTAATATTCCCCACTGAATCAAGTGCATTAACATCAAGAAGGAAAGAGATATTCTGAAAACTTTCTTTTCGTACAGTAGGTCCAACATCTCTTCTTCTTCTGGCGAAGTTTCACTTGACTCATCCGAAGTGCGTTTGCATATCTGGTTCAAGTGTTTCTTATGCGTGGAATGTGGTCCTTCCACCATGTAGACCATACTGCCGATCCTGTTCTTGATCATTCCCTGTTCCCAGAAAGCCTTATTTCAAATTTCTTGTTCCTCTTTTTATTTATTTATTTTTATTTTTATTTTTTATTTTTTGACAGTAGCAGAAAAAAAAAATTTGCCTCACTTGCCAACACCATAGTTAGAAATAGATTCGTATGCGGAGAAATGAAGTCAATTCTTTAGCAATCGACAGCGTTCGTATATTTTTTTCTCTACTCACGGTTTTTGAAAAAGAAACTTTTCCGAGGTTTTTCGTCTCATTGAAAAAATGTTGTGGAGCCAATCTTTGTATTTTCAAAGAAGGTAGAAAAATACGAGTTTGTTGAACAAAAGTTGGTCATTTATCCAAAGGAGATCCTTGTGGGTCCTTTTCCGAAATCCTTTTGTTGCCAATGTCATGGTCCTGTTTAAGGGATCACAATTATAAGGTGAAAGAGTCCTGTGTACACTGTGAATGGTTAAACTACAAGTGTACTCCTCTACTTGAAGGTAGAAATGTCTGGCATTATATAAACCAGACGAATCCATATTGTCCATGGAGATAGGGGTGTTAACTACCCGGAACAGTAACAAACACCTACTGTAGACAAATTTTTTTTTTCATTATCTTTTAAATAAAATTAGTATACTTTGCAAAGTTCAACTCGATATTCATTAAATTTTCTGTTTTTTATCAAATGCTATATTTCTATAACAGCTAATTGATTTTTGGAAAATTTAATTACAGTGGAGAATATATAGAAAAGTTCTGCCTTATTCTAGGTGATTCATAGAGAACTAGAAGTTCTAGCATGATTCATTATTGGTAGTCACAATATTAACATAAGATATAGAGATAACGCAGTGTTGATAGCAGACAAGAAAAGAAAAAGAATTTAATACTCCACACGAATTTAAAGAGAAGGTTAGGAAGGAAAGCCCCTATCAATACTAAAATGAGGGATATACAGCTCAGTCGGTCAGGTAAGTGCCATACATGATACATGCTTAGGCAATCATGTCTCGAAAAAAACATGACTGACTGGACAGAAGATTATCCCGCAGTAGGTTGTCATTAATTTCTGTGATAGATTGATTGCCAACCAAGGCTATAGAACCCAATCTGTTCTATTATTTGACTTTTAGCTTGAGGGGGAAGAGATATATTATTAAGTAGTAATTAGTAGGGGATCAGTTTATTACTTCATAACAATATAAAACTGATCCCCCACTTTATGTCCAGTAGAAGTTTTAATCATGTTACAAATATTATAGTCAGTCAATCAATTAAGTGCAATGCGTGATACATGCTTGGGCGATCATGTCTCTAAACAGATATGATTGATTGGGCAGAAGATTTTCCCATTGTAGGTTGTCATTACTTTCTGTGATAAACTGGTTGCCAGTCAGTTATAGAATCCAATCTGTCCTGCTATTTAACCCATAGCTTGAGAGAGAAACAGCGGATTCTTACCTTTCCCAAGAGTATTTGCACATAACGGACTCAGCAGGAATTGAAACTCAGCTCTATGATTCACAATTCTGAGCCATTATCCATTACACCATCCACACACCCAAGCTTACAGTACCTGGTATTCCCAAGTAGTCACCCATCTAGATACAACCAACCAATGAAATACTTATTAGCTACACAGGCATTTCTTTTAGGTTTATATACATTCTCTGGAATATAAATGTATAGTATCTATTATGGTCACAAAGTGAGGGGTCAGTTTATACATTGGTTGTAATATTGTATATTGATCCACCACTTTGTATCCACATTATCATTTCTTGTTTATCAAACTCTGATGAGTATGAATCCACCTTGTCTTGCTCCAGCTATGTGTTAATTAGTAAGTTATCCCAAAAACAATTCTTAGCAAACCAAAAATATTTTCTGCCTTTCTTTTTAGAAACTTTAATACACTTGATCAACTTCTATACCATTAAATACAAGTATCTTCTATAATCTAATCTATCATGTTAGAGGCAGTATGTCTTTTTATATACTGCTTCTGTTCTGGACCTCAACGTACAGCGATAACATATCGTCTTGAAATATAACGATGAAAGAGAATATGTATATATTAAAACATAAAACTACATTTTTATTCTTCATCAGTGGCAGTTGTGTGTGGTCGAGGGTAGCCAGAGAGAATTATGCACATACCAGGGAGTCAACGGAGAGTCATTAACCAGCAGGAGTTCTCTGTTTTATTTCACTCTTTCTGTTCTGATCTCTCCTCCTTCTGCCTTTGACTTATAAAACCAAAAATTCCCACACACCCTTGCCCCTTTGGCTGTTGCTTGACATCAATCATCTCTGGCTATTGTCTTTCAAGCTTTTGTTGTCGCCTTGTGTTTTCTGTCTGTTGTAAATCATATCTTTGTTGGCCATTGCCTGTGTTCTCTGCCTTTGATGTCGATCATATTTTTGTCGGACAGTGTTTGTGCTTTCTGCCTTTGATATCAATCCTATTTTTGCTGAGTCAAGGCAATATTTTACACAATGCTTCCCTCAAAATGGTCAGGTCCTGGGCATGACGGTAAACTGCATTCACCAGCAAGGCCTCTGGTTGGGAGGTTGTGAGGAGCATGGCACTACCTCTTAATTGCTGTTGTTTCCAGGTCCATCCTGATCCAGGATGGTAGCACCTGTTAGGGTTCCAGCTATGGGCAAATATTTAACCCACTAAACAGCGGTCAAAACACTATGAAAATATAAAAATTTTTGGAAGGAAAAATATTACCAAGAAAACATTTTTGAAGGGAAACTGTTACCAACAAAAATAGGTTTTTGAAAGAAAACTGTTACCAACAAAAACAGGTTTTTGAAGGGAAAATGTTACCAACAAAAACAGGTTTTTGAAGGGAAAATGTTACCAACAAAAACAGGTTTTTGAAGGAACTAATACTTCGACATTAAATGACCACAATGCTGTCAACCAAAACCAAACCTCAAAATGGTCAGGGTTGGCACAATTAAAAGATTAGTCTTTCATATTCAATAACATAACATGGCTAAAGTAAAAGCTACAACCTAAGAGATATGAATGACAAATCCTGTGATTAACGAAGTACATATCATTTACTAATGTGGCTTTGAGTATAGCATCCATATATATAGAGCAACCAATAAGTATTCGTCCCTGCAAACAAAATGAGGTAGAATAGTGACAAAAGGCATTCATGCAGAGATATTTGTTCAGTTCCTTTCAAGTGCTAACATGTTAGAGAAACACTTCAGTCCATATTAATGGAAGTGGCCAGTGGAGTTAAAATAAACGTTTCGTTTCTACCCCCACCCCACCCAAACATTCCTAATCCAAATAAAGCAAGGAGTATTTGTCTATACTTCTGAGATGAGGTAGTATTTACATTAATTACATTGTTTGGACTGTTGTCTTCATCTTTATTGCCATGTTTAAGACGTTTTGGCCGTTGTTTCCTCAAGGACACATGGCCCAGTGGATATAGATGTTGGTTAGTTCCAGTGAGTTGTGGGTTCAGTACCTGGCTACAGTAGTGGTGAATAAATAACATAGAGAGTTGAATTTAAGGGAGATAACTACATGGTATTGGGAAGTGGCATTGCACATAGAATGAGAACAATCTACCCCAATGATGGAAATAGTGTTTGATTCAAAATTCCTAACAACTGACGAAGGCTGGAGCGTACAATGGCTGAAACACCATAAACATGGCAATAAAGATAAGGACAATAATATGAACAATATAAATAATTGTTGTGACGGAATATCCTGTCCTACCCAGGAATGGGTATGGCTCAGGTTATAAAAGACCTAGACGAGAGAGACAGGGAGATAGTGCTCGAGAGAGATAGTGTGGTTTTGGCTATCCGAGAGTCTTTGTCATTATACGGGAGTGATTGAGATTGTTCGTCATTATACAAGAGTCGACAGCCATCGACCTTAGACGTCACTAGACGGAATCCTACTTCTCAAGATGGCCGCATACGTCCTATACAAAGACATTGCTTTCTTAATTGTTAGTCATGTTAACTGTTCGTTGGTGTACTCGTATTTGGTTTATTATACTGAGGTATAATAAATCTCTATTTATATATATATACTCAGTGTTAAGAGTTATTCCGTGCACTATTCTTTCTCTGTTTATTCCCACCCGGGATATAAAAATATCTATCTCAGTCTCTTCATTATCTATCTATCTATCTGTTGTGGAGGAATATCGTGTCCTACCCAGGAATAGGTATGGCCCATGTTATAAAAGATCAGGACTAGAACAAACTACAGTGTTCATGACTATACGAGAGTCTTCCTCATTACACAGGAGTGATCGAGAGTCTTCGTCATTATACGAACGAGGTCGAGAGCCATCCGCCTTAGACGAGAGTTAGACGTCACTAGACGGAAGCCTTCTTTTCAAGACAGACGCGTACATCCTATACAGAGACATTGCCTTCTTAATTGTTAGTCGTGTTAACTGTTCGTTGGTGTACTCGTATTTGGTTTATTGTACTGAGGTATAATAAATCTCTATTTATATATATATTCAGTGTTAAGAGTTATTCCGTGCACTATTCTTTCTCTGTTTATTCCCACCCGGGATATAAAAATATCTATCTCAGTCTCTTCATTATCTATCTATCTATCTATCTGTTGTGGAGGAATATCGTGTCCTACCCAGGAATAGGTATGGCCCATGTTATAAAAGATCAGGACTAGAACAAACTACAGAGTGTCCATGACTATACGAGAGTTTTCGTCATTACACGGGAGTGATCGAGAGTCTTTGTCATTATACAAACGAGGTTGAGAGCCTTAGACGAGAGTTAAACGTCACTAGACGGAAGCCTTCTTTTCAAGACGGACGCATACGTCCTATACAGAGACATTGCCTTCTTACTTGTTATTCGTGTTAACTGTTCGTTGGTGTACGTGTATTTGGTTTATTGTACTGAGGTATAATAAATCTCTATTTATATATACTCGGTGTTAAGAGTTATTCCGTGCACTATTCTTTCTCTGTTTTTCCCACCCTCCGGGATACATCGGTAATAAAGAGTAACAGATACAAAATCAGTTTGCATTTTGTCGTTTAATTGGGAAACAAATTGAAGATTACTGACATTATGCATTTTGTGTCCAAAGTATGTAGTTGCATCTATTGTGTGTGTGTATATTTCTGTCTATATATGCATATATCTATGTGTGTGTATATATATATATATATATATATATATATATATATATATATGTGTGTGTGTGTGTGTATGTATGTATGTATGTATATATCATTCAACCACAGCAGTGGTTGAATATATTCTTAAGTCCGACATTGAGTGAATCTAAGCAGCTTTTAAGTTTCACCTTTAATTCAGTACTCGACCAAATTTCAAACAGTTCACAGAGTTAGATAGGACATGCCCTAAGCAACATTTTGAAAAAAAAATTTTGAATTTTGGTTCAGTAGAAAAAAAAAGTTACATCAAAATATGTGAAGTCCGAAAAATGAGACGAAGTGAGTGACTAACGCTTCTAATAATGAATCTTATTCTTTATAACTTTTTCTATTTTATATTTTTGCATGTGGTTTTCAACATTTCAATTCTGATGATATCTTTTATCATTTTTGTCAATCAAACTTTGCTTATCACTTAGCATTTTATCAGAATTGATTATCAGAATTAATTATAAATAATCAATTTTTTATTGCTTTGTTTTTTTAATCAATTGCATATAATTTTTTTCTTTTTAATATTTCTGAATGCAGTTTCAGCATTAAATTTATATTAAATTAATAACAATGCCTGGAAAATTCATGGATTACATGGAAAAATTCTTGCATGAAAAGTAATATTCTTAAGATTATATTAAACCTGGAAAAGAACAGGACAAGTTATTAAACCTGGAAAAGTAAAGGACAAAATATTCCAGTGAAGTGAAAAATAAGAAATTTCTTATATAAAATATTGCAGCTAAAAATAAAATTTGAATGCAATATTTTAAGTAAGAAATTTTTTGTTTTTTATTTCACAAGAATATCTTATCCTTTACTTTTCCAGGTTTAATATAATCTTAAGAATATTACTTTTCATGCATGCATTCTTCCATGTAATATATATATACATACATATATATATATATATAATAAACAACATCCATCAGCAAGGGCTCAGACTGGAAGATTGGAGATTTTGAGGAGCATGGGACCACCTCTTAATTGCTCTTATTTCCAGATACACCCTGACACAGGGTGGTAGCACCTATTCAGTTCTCAACTATGGGCAAATAGTTAACCCCTAAACTGGGGTCATTTAAAAGAAAAAGAAAAAGTTAGGATGGAAAAGGGTTTTTGGCTTTGGATAGCAACTTGTCTAGAAGAAAAATCTCTGAAGTAAAGACCTCTACTCTGGGTAGAAAAGGGTAGACTGATCTTTTTAAACTTGTTAGGTAATTCTCCTAGAAACATTGACTCAATAAAACTACTGAGTATCCAATCTCCCAAATTGGTTGGTGTTAGTAAGGGCATGCAGCTGTAAAACTCACTTCAATATTTCATGATGATTCAATTACATATGATAGGTCAGTCAGACAGTTAAGTGCCATACATGATACACGCTTGGGTGATCATGTCTCAAAAGAGACATTACTGACTGGACAGAAGATTATCCCACAGTAGGTTGCCATTGCTTTCGGCAGTAGACTGGTTACCAGCCAAGGCGATAGAACCCAATCTGTCCTGTTATTTACTCATAGCTAGAGGAGGAAGAGATGTATTATATTATTAAGTAGTAATTAGGGGGGTCAGTTTATCACTTTATAACAACATAAAACTGATCCCCCACTTTATGTTCAGTAAAAGACTAAATCATGATTTCAACTATTATATTCAGTCAGTCAGTTAAGTGCCATACGTGATACACACTGGGCAATCATGTCTCAAAAGAGACATGACTGATTGAGCAGAAAACTTTCCCGCAGTAGGTTGCCATTGCTTTCTGCTGTAGACTGGTTGCCAGCCAAGGCTATAGAACCCAATCTGTTCTATTATTTAACTCATAACTGGAGGGAAGAGATGGATTAATACCTTTCCCAAGAGTATTTGCGCATAAGCGAATGTAAGGAATTCAACCTGAATTTGAACTCGGCTCCCTGATTTCTTGTTCCAAGCCAATATTTACTGCACCACAATGCATATATGATAGGTAGACCATGTAAAACATGGACCCAGCTTATCAAAGATGATTTAAGGAAGTTAAGATTGCAGCCAGACTTTCTACAAAATCAGACAGCCTGAAAAAGAGCCGTCAAGAAGACCCTATCCAACCCATGCTAACATGGAAACGGACGTTAAATGGTGATGATGATGATGATGATGATGTAACTGTTAGTAATTGATCATCAAAATCTGTATAATTACTTAGATAAATAAACATATAGCAAAGGTGTGTAAAAAGAGAGAAAATAGATAAACAAAAATGATTCTTCTTCTTCTATGTGACATGTCTCTTCAGGGCGTAGACGATCATGGCTCTCCACAATTTCCTGTTCTTTGTAGCTTTTAATAAATTTTGTCTTTTTGTTGTTTCTCTTAAACCCTATTCTGCCATTCATTTATTCAAACTCATTCTTCTTCTATGTGACATGTCTCTTCAGGACATAGGCAATCATGGCTCTCCGCAATTTATATTCTTTGTAGTTTTTAATAAATCTGTCTTTTTGTTATGTCTCTTAAACTCTTTTCCACTACTCACTTATTCTAGCTCACTAGGTTAGTTGTGCATTGTTTTCTCTGACCCTCTTGCTTTCAATATCCCCTGTGAGGATCAAATTCTTTAAAGTCTTCTTCCCTCATTATTTCACACATCTCGTCCTGATGTTAAATATAAGTTTCCATTTTGTTTCTATTTTCTCTAAAACTTTGTTGTTTCTCACATGTTCAGTCCATAGTATCCTCAGCAGCATCCTGTAGAGCCACATTTCTTTTGCTTCAAATTTCTTTTTCATTTCTAAAGAGATTGTCCAGCATTCACTGCCATATCAGTTAAGTGCCATACGTGATACACGCTTGGGCAATCATGTCCCGAAAAGACATCACTGACTGGGAAGAAAATTATCCCGCAGTAGGTTGCCAGTACTTTCTGCTGTATCAGCCAAAGCTATAGAACCCAATCTGTCCTGTTATTTGACTCATAGCTAGAGGAGGAAAAGATGTATTATATTATTAAGTAGTAATTAGTGAGGGATCAGTTTATGACTTCATAACAACATAAAACTGATCCCCCGCTTTATGCCCAGTAGAAGCCTTAATCATGATTTCAACTATTATATTTAGTCAGTGAGTGTAAGTGCCATACGTGATACACACTTTGGGCAATCATGTCTCGAAAGGGACATCACTGACTGGGCAGAAGATTACCCCACAGTAGGTTGACATTGCTTTCTGCAGTAGACTGGTTGCCAGCCAAGGTTATAGAACCCAATCTGGAGGAAAGAGATGTATTATATTATTTAGTAGTAATTAGTGGGGGATCAGTTTATTACTTCATAACAATATGAAACTAATTCCCCACTTTATACCAAGGTAGAAGCCTTAATCATGTTTCCAACTATTATATTCAGTCAGTCAGTTAAGTGCCATATGTGATACACACTTGGGTGATCATGTTTCGAAAGAGACATCACTGACTGGGCAGAAGATTTTCCTGCAGTAGGTTGCCATTACTTTCAGCAGTAGATTGGTTGCCAGCCAAGGCTATAGAGCCCAATCTGTCCTGTTATTTAACCCATAACTGGAGGGAAAAGATAGATTAATACCTTTCCCCAATGGTATATGCGTGTAAGTGAATGCAAGGAATTCAACTGGAATTTGAACTCGGCTCCCCGATTTCTCGTTTTGAATCGATATCCACAACGCACATCTCACTGCCATATAGGAAGACTGATATTACATCACAGTTCAATACTCTTTTCTTTCATTCTAACGAGATTTTTCTGTTTCTTAATACTTTGCTTAGATTTTGGAAGGCATCTTCAGCATTCACTGCTATATAGAAGGACTGATATTACATTACAGTTCACTGCTCTTTTCTTTGTTTCTAACAAAATATTCCTGTTTCTTAATACTTTGCTTAATTTGGGATATTTTTTTTTTGTCTCTAAACTTCAAGTGTTTTTGTCTGAAGTGATAAAGAAATTGAAATCGATATATATTCAAAATAATTCTGTTTTTGAGGACCCTCAATTAAATTGAATTCAGAAAGGAAATGCTAGAGGGTTAAAGTAGGAGGACCTACCCTGGAAAATCAGCATTCAAAATCCTAGTTTTTATCTGGGCTTGAAAACCAACCACTGGGATCTCGTAGGAAATACACAACTATCTTAGCCATCAAGCCAACTCTCACCCTTCCTAGCTAATTCTATTTTTGCAAATTCATTTTTAAAAAATTAATTTCTTGAATATAAAGTCTTGAGAATTTTTTTTTTTCTTGACAGATAATTTTTTTTAACTTTTGAAATTTTTTACTCATTTACAATTAATTCTCTCTCTGTGCATTAAACATTTCGTATATAAAACTTGATGAAACATGTCCTCGTCAATTTGTAGTAATAGGAAACAAGATATAGTAAGCAAATAAAACCATGGTTTCTTCCTCACAAAATTATAAAAGATTAAATTGTGCAGTTCATGTGGATGACACATTTTTGAAACTGAACATGTTTTCTGAGTGTGGCAGATGGCTTTCTTTGTTTGGCTTCGTGTACAAAAAAAAATTTATCAATATTATCATGACAGCTTGCATATCTATGTAAGCTATTAGTCAAGTGTTTTATTAGTAATAGTCCAGCCATTTTGCTTTCACTGGGGATTTCATAGCATTTCTGTTATAGTACTAACAATAGTACTTGTGTTGAAACTAATAGCTACAATATGACAACTTCAGTTGAAATTTTCTATTGTACTACAAATATTATTTGTACAGGGTGCAATGGATAAATTGTCGTCTAAATTACACAAAACTAAAAATAACACTGACATCTCGTTTTAAGATATATTTACCAAAATTACACACGCACACAAATATATATATATATATATTTTTTTTTCTTCCCATCACTTTTGTAAGTAGATATTCCACATTGCAATGGAAAAACACCAAACCATTAAAAAATACAAAAAACCCCTTAACATCAGCCAACTCATTTAGATACTGAATATATATAAAAACGAGTTACACAGCAGTAAAATAGTTGCAGGTTAAACTAGCAGACACTAGATCGAAAAAAGTGCTCCATGCACAATCAAAACAAATGAACTGAATATGCAGAGCTAATAACATGTCAAAGAACCGAACACCTACCACTTACTTGCTACCTAAGTTTCGACCATGCATGTCTCTTCAGACAAAGTAGAGACTAGTATGGTCGAAACCGAGGTAGCAAGTAAGTACTGCATGTTGGATTCTTTCACACACATACACGCACACACACACAGAGAGAGGGTACAATGGATAAATTGTCATCTGTCATCTAAATCTCATTTTAACAAAGATATTTACCGAAATTACACAAAAATATCTGGAAATACTAAAGAGTAAATTTATTCAATAAAATCAGCATTGGCTTCAACCATGGCCACCAAACGACTTTGGAATCTCCTGCATCTCTTCTGGACGGTCTCCTTGTTTAAGTTGATGAATGCTGCCATAATCTTTGCCTTCAGTTCATCTTTAGTATTTACAAGAAGTTTTGTTGGTCTCCCACTCAATTGTGCCCTACACATAATAATCAAGGAGTTGCAGTCTGGGGAATCAGGTGGCTAGATATAAGGGGTGACATGGTTGCAGAAATTGCTTAGCCACCATGACTGGGTTCTCTTGCTTATGTGGCATGGTGCAGAGTTCTGTTGCTAGATTTAGGTTCTTCCAGCAGTCACCCTCTTGATCTAGGGCAGCATTACCTGCTCAAGACACTTGCTGTAGGCCTCCATTTTGTCTTTAAGTCCCTGTGGAATGATGAATGGAGATATAACGTTGCCATCATTAGTGATCGCTCCAAACACCATGATGTAGACTGGATATTTAGTTTTCATCTTGATATATCTTTTGTGGATACAGCATCCTCTGCACTGTTCTCAAATTGGCACCCAAATATTCCGAAATGTTCATATTGGAACTTCTAGTGTGAATGATAAGCAGTACCATTTCAAAATTTCTGGCAGAGTAAATTGTGCTATGGTGCTCTTTTTCTCACAGGTGGTGCCCAACTGACCCAGCTTTACTGTGGAATCAACGAAAACAAACAATGCACATGCAGAAAATTAAAGAAATAAAATGGCAAAAATTTACCCATCATACCCTGTATTTCTTTTCTTGTGATTATCATTGAATTCAGTTGGTATTGATTGATTTTTTTTTCTCGTCTTTAATGTAATATTGTAAAAGCTTTTTATTTTTTTTACTCACATATCCCTGGACATGGATCTCCACAACTTCCTTTTCTTTATTCTCTGCAAATTGTCAAACTGATTTAATTCAGCTTCAGAGACATGCTAACTCCTTCATTGAGAACTGGTCCACAGGGTTTTTGCCCCCTGTATCTTATGATCAATATGTAAGGACCCTTTTGTGTCCTTGAGTTTGAAACCCTTACCATAGGAGATCATAGCCTTCCCCATACTCCCCCAATTTCTCTTTTTTTTTTTATTTGTGAAATTGCCATACCTCCTTGGAAAAATATAGTTGGGTGGTTTTCCGTTGCTTTCTCTGCGATTTTCTTTTCATGGTGGTTCTTTTTCTATGAGATAGTTGGGTGGATTGGCCTATAGTCTGATTTTTTTGAAATTGTCATATCCCTTTAGGATGTAGGTGTTCATAGCTCTCCACAGATTCCTTTTCTTTAATAACTAAGAATTGCCATGACTTCTTGGTTAATATGGCAGTGTGCCTTTTCAGTGGTTTTGAATTCAGAACAGCCATTCTCCTAAAAAATAGCAAGAGTAAATAGCAGGGTAAATTTACCTATAGTCTAAGCATTTTCTCATTTCATTTTTTTTTATTACCATATCCCTTTAGGATATAGGTGCCATGGCTTCTCACAATTCCTTTTCTTCATTAATCTTTAATGACTTCTTGGGATAGATAATAAAAGTATTTTCTTTTTCTTTGCCAGGGTTTTGAATTTACAGCTGTCTTTCTCCTAGACTGGCATCTATCCAAGGTTAAAAAGATCAGTCTACAATGCTGTTTAACACATATTTAAGAACATGGTCAGTGCTAGGGTCTCATGGACCCCCATCAAATCTAATATGTCACTCTCCAAATCTATGATACAGTGCCCTACTCTTCTACTTCTCAGTTTTCATAAGCTAGGATTTGAACTCGGCTCTACGATTTCTTGTTCCAAGCAGATATCCACTACATGAGAATACACATTTCATTAGGTAGTATTCGTAAAATAGAAATTTTATTGTAACTTAACTATGCACAATAATGAATCATAAGCAATATAGGTGAACAATTCAACTATAAAAATTGAAAATAAATACAATGTATGTAAATACAAATTAGAGACCTGTCATAATAGATCATTCCAGCCTATGTACAATAATGGATCATATGCAATATAGGTGAACAATTCAACTAGAAAAAAATTGAAAATAAATACAATGTATCTAAATAGAAATTAGAGACCTGTCATAATAGATGATTCCAGCCTATGTACAATAATGGATCATATGCAATATAGGTGAACAATTCAACTAGAAAAATTGAAAATAAATACAATGTATCTAAATACAAATTAGAGACCTGTCATAATAGATGATTCCAGCCTATGTACAATAATGGATCATATGCAATATAGGTGAACAATTCAACTAGAAAAATTGAAAATAAATACAATGTATCTAAATAGAAATTAGAGACCTGTCATAATAGATGATTCCAGCCTATGTACAATAATGGATCATATGCAATATAGGTGAACAATTCAACTATAAAAATTGAAAGTAATAATTTGTTCAGATTTACAAACTCTGTTTTTTCCATTTTTCCAGATCTATGAAATTTAAATAAGCCGGTTTGTTTGAAAAAAATACTTTAAGAAAAACCTTATTTTGCAGTTTAATATTTTTTTAATTTCATTTTATAGGACTACATAACAAGCAATCAATTTATTTTTCTTCTTTTTAAAAGCTAAGTATAAACTTTTAGGATTTTTTACTCTTGAGTATGCAACATAGAACTGGCCATGCATAAATATTTCTTTCTTGAGTCAAATTCCAACATTCTTAATTTTTTGGTCTTGTGATTTGTTTATAGTTCTCACAAACATAGAATGAACTGGAAACTGGATTATTGTATATATAAAATGCTTTAAAAAAAGATATGCAAAAAAACAATATTGCATTTTTTTAAAATAAGTATTTATTTAAATCATTAAATTGTTTGTAAAATAGTGGGAGCATTTTTTATGTTAAATAAAAAACTCTTCATTTTTTGAAAATATTGAATTTATTGTACTAAGCTATGCATCCTAGTTAAAGCTGTAGTGATACTGAGCAGAGCAAGGGACTGGATGTTTGCCCGCAGAGATTCAGAAAGCAAATGACCAAAACTGGTCTTTGCGCATCTGGGCTCCACGCAGAAGTTCCGGAGGTAAACCAAAAGTAAATAAATATCAAATTCCTTTTCCGGACTTGTAGCGAAACTCTGGATCCTGATTGGTCATCAAATGGCAAGATTCAAAATACGTCGAAGAAATGGTTTTTTTTGGAGCTAAAAGAAAATAATTTCTGATCCACCCCACATGACTAAGGATGGTCTCTAACCTGTCATAGTCAGTCAGAGGATGCTGGTTGCTGACACACATTAAAGATGTAACTCTTAACTTCAAGTGACCCAGACATTGTCCTCTCTCTCTCTCTCTCTCTCTCTCTCAACAATTACTGCTACAAACATTTTGTATGAACTCTTACTTCTTCAACCTTATCATTGAATATGAACTTTACAAATAACTTCTTACTAAGATTTATAATAGAACATTAATTTCTACAACTCTTGTTATTCCTTCTTTCAATAAATTTCTATTTTAAATGTAAAGTGTATATTTTATTATTTCACTCTTCATCACTAATATACACATTCTAACTGCCGACAACCAACCTTCTGATAATAATTCCAATGATTATAACTCAACATAAATTATGTAAGCAGTTAGGAGTTCAGTTAAGAAAGACACAAGGCCAAGCAAAAGAAACATTAACCAGCTCCCTGCACTTCAAAGCAACTGTGCCTTGTATCCCGCTACCTGTTTTGTACTTCTTCTCATCAAAATTTGGTTTTAATCAGCCAATGTATGGCTATTTTATAACGTGCAACAGATGGATGAAGTCACAAAATTTTATATATAGATAGAAGTCGAATATTAGACATTTTTTATTTAACTTATTCATAAGCTTTTGTGCCTGTTGTTTATCTGTAATTTATATTTTAATAATTTCTTTAATTTAATTTTATAGAACATCATGATAAACAATATTTTTTCTTATTTTTCTTTTTAGCAGCACAAAATAAATTCTTAGGATTTCTTACTCTTGAGCAAGCAACATTCAACAGGTCATGCATAAATATTTCTTTCTGGAACCAAATTCCAACTTCTTGAAGCATTTGGCCTTTTGATTTGTTTAAAATTCTTGCAATTGCAGGGGGAACTAAAAACTGGATTTTTGCATAAAAACTTAAAAGGCAAATAAAGAATATTGCATCTTTATTAAAAAAAAAATTTGTTATTTCAATCATTAAATAGTTTTTGAAATAGTAGGATTATTTTGTATGTTAAATAATAAAATTTTAAGTTTTTCCCCCCAAAATTAGTGAGAATTTATTGTATTAAGCTATGCACCCAGGTAAAACTAAGTGTACATTACACACCCTGACCTGTTTGCACTTCTCCCCAAAATTAGTTTTGATTAGTCAATATGTAGCTATTTTAGAGGGTGTGACAGATGGACTAATGAAAGTTACAGAATTTTATACATAGATGAACTTGAGATTTTTCTCCTTAAAAACAAAAATTGAAAGATTTTCATTTTTTTTATATCGGTAAAAAAATAATCTTTTTTAGATTTCAAACATTCCTCACTCTACAGTGAATGCAAAACAAATGTAGCACAAATCATGATTTCTTTTGCCTTTATCATCCATAATCAAATGTGGCATCTAGCAGCATCCACAACAGGCAAATATAGATATGTGATGTAAAGACAAAGGACGCGTTCCAGAAGATGAGCAAAATACTAACACACAGGAAAATCTCAATAGAAACAAAGAAAAGAGTGCTAGACTGCTACGTGATGTCAGTTCTTCAATACGGCAATATCATCGAAAATGAGGACAAAACTGGAAGCGGCCAAAATGTGGTTCTACAGAAGGATGCTACGGATATCGTGGACTGAGCATACAAGCAACGACGAGGTGTGAGAAAGAATGGCAACAAAAAGGAAACTGATGCTGAGCATCAGGAAGAGACAACTGAAGTTCCTGGGACATGCAATGAGGAAAGAGAGCCTGGAGAACCTGATACTGACTGGACAGATAGAAGGAAGGAGAGACAGAGGAAGGCAGCTGATAACATATTTGCAGGGTCTGATCAGGTGGATAACGGAACGGGGGTTGCCAGGAGCAACAGGAGCAAACATACTAAGAGCCACAAGGGATAGGGAGACATGGAGAGCCATGATCGCCTACACTATGCTTATCTTAGCTGAAAATAATAAAATTTCTTATTTTGTGCATTAGGTTTTAAATCTTTAACCAAAAAAATTTCTGATTTTTATATTTAACTCGTAGTTTAGCTCGGTTTCACTCAGGTAGTTTAAGGAATAATAAGAATAAAAAAAATATGAAGAATTTACATAGCAAATACTTACACAACATCCACCCTCGTCACTTTTATAGATATAGATAACAATTTAGAATGTTTCTATTGGATTAGGGGGGAGGGGAGGGGCAACATATATATATATATATATATATATATATATATATATAATATAAAGTGGGGTGATCGATTCTATATTATAATCAATACATAAACTGATCTCTGACTTTGTGGGGTGATAATATATATTTTTCTACTCCTAATTTTGGCTTTCTGAAAAATTTCACGATGTTGTTAGCTTTCTAAAATTTTGATCTACATATGAGTGCAACTCCCATCAAGTTAGACCACATAATGCTGACGCTAAGTCGAATCTATCTATCTATCTATCTATCTATCTATCTATCTATCTATCTATCTATCAAACAAAGAAACAAATACTAACACAACATCCACTCTCATCACTTTTATAGGTATATATTGGAACTGCTAAATAACTTCAACATATTCGGGAAGGATATGAGAATAATCCAGGAGCTATACTAATAGCAAACTACTTTGCATATGGATACAAAACAAATTTAGTAAATTCACAAAAATATAAACAAATCCAAGACAAGGATTTGTCTTCTCACCAGACTATTCAAGCTTTACAGTAAGGTGATTCTGAGAGACTAAAAAGTCTTACTAGGATTCGTTATTAGCAGCCACAATAATAACATAAGATACGTATATGATACGGAAAGGAAACTATAAGTACTCATAAAGAACACAATAAAAGAAAGCAAGAAGAAAAGATGAATCAACAATGTTTCAGATAAAATTCATGATTGTTACTGATTGTTAACAAAAGGAACAACCTAATATGAATATTACAAATTAGATACAGTGAAATCAAAGAAATACAACAATTCAAATATTTTGGGAAGTGTTTTAACAGACGATGGAATTTGGTTAAACAAAACAGACATTTTTGATTATGATTATCTGAAAACACTTGGATCCGTTAATCATTTGGACAGTTTTTCCACCGCTCTATTTGTTGATCTAATCTGATATAACTTCATCAGACAAATAAACATATAGATATCCACCAGCAAGGCCACAGACCACATCAAAACCAGACAAGACACAAGGTCAAGGCTTAAATTGGGTTTAACAACAATACTGTAGAAAAATTCCCAAGCCCTCTCAACACTTCCCCTTTTGGGGATGCCTGAGGCATCAGGCAATAAAACCAGCCCCCTCGCAAGGGATAGGTACTCTGTGGTAATGCTCCTTACGGCTTGGGCTTCATATTAGAAAACGTATAAAGTTTACATTTTATTAAAATTTATGTACACATTAATTATTCAATATTCAGTCAGTCAATTAGGTGCCATCATGATACACGCTTGGGTGATCATGTCTCAAAAGAGACATGACTGACTGGGCAGAAGATTATCGTGCAGTAAGTTGTCATTAGTTTCTGTGGTAGACTGGTTGCCAGCCAAGGCTATATAACCCAATCTGTCTTGTTATTTAACCCATAACTGGAGGGAAGAAACGGATTTGTACCTTTCCCAAGGGTATTTGTGCATAAGTGAATGGAACAAATTCAATTGAAATTTGAACTCCGTTCCCTGATTTCTTGTTCTGAGCCGATATCCACTGCACCACAACGCACATTCTTATTCGATATTCAAGGTATTCATAAAGTCTGTTGCTGCTACACATGTCCAGGGCTTCTACTATTTATTTAGAGAGTTTTGACTAAATGCAAAGAAGAATTTGCAATGTTATTGGTCTTAACCTGGCATCTCAGCTTCAGTTACTTTCCCAGGGCCATAATATAGCTTCTCTGTGCCCTTTCTGTAAATATTTTCATGGTAATTGTTCTGATGAATTTTCCTCTATGGTACTTAGACTTTATGAATTTAAATGCAGTGTTAGATTGATAACAAGGTTTCATTATTTTGCAGTCGAAATAGCTAAATGCAACTGTAAGTTCTATGCTAACAGTTTCTTCTCCTCGCTTGTAGAACTCTCTTCTGGATTCCTGCTTTCCAGTCAACTTTGATCTTCACAAATTTTAAGGAAATGTCAATCATTATCTTCTGTCTTCTTAATTCCTATTTATTTATAAGTGGGCCCATGCCATGAAAAATGACAGCAAAATATTTATATCAATATACCATCTAAAGTGATGGCAACATATATTTTTATGTAACTACTGTTGGGTATCTTTTATTAAGGCAAGAAAAAAAATCCAAACCCCTGAGTGTGACAGAGAAACATACATACATACATACATATATATATATATACACACACACACACACACACACACACAACAGTCTTTATTATAATAGAGGGGTTATATATATATATATATATATATATTGTTCACTACTGGATGACATAATTATTGCAAAAAGAATAAAGGCACTGTTAAAGAGCAAATACATGGCAAGAACTTTCATAACTGGTAGTTAAGTTTAATAACTGGTAGTAAAGAGAATGAATTAAGCTGAAAATGCCTCTCTATTGTCTTTCTAATGAACTGAATGACTGCTACCTCACTATCTCTTATCTCCCTCTTCATGTGTGTGACAGGAGGTATATATATATATATATATATATATATATATATATACACAAAGTTCTTTATCATGATAGAGAGGATTGTTCTTTAATAATCCTTTTTTTCTTATATTCTTTCACAATCACTAACCCTCTATTTTTCACTGGCTTTGTTGCCTTGTTTGGGGTGAAATCATTACATACATATGAAATGATTTGTTTGAAAATTATTTTTTATCAATACTTGTATATAAGTAGATATTCTGTTCTTAATTAAACAGTATTATATATTTATATCTACTGGCCTGATGATTTGCGATAAATTTTTATTATGAAAAGGTGTGTCATTCGGCAGGATTTGAACCTGCAACCCCTATTTACATAGGAGAAGCTACCATGTGATCTGGCACGTCTTAGACCTCTCGATCATGAATGACTATTAGTCTAAACGAGGTTTTAATCAAGCTTATATAACACAGTTTTCGATTTATCTCAATAATCATATCTGCTCTGAAATGTATCGTAATGTCAACAAATGTAAACATGTTACAGAAATTAACGAAGATTAACAAAACTTGGTTATAAACAACCGACAATTTGAAATGATTTGTTTGAACAAATATATATATATATATATATATATATATATATATAAAAAGAGAAAGAGAGGGTTTGAAAGAATAAATAAAAGCCAGTTTTAAAATCCTTATAATGCAAAGTAAACAATTAAGGACACGGCAACAACATATATTTTGGAACAAATGAATATGAGATGGGGATTATGAAATTACAATAAATTTTTGTTTATTCCTCTATGTTTGTTGTATAACCAAGGTTGCAGGTTTTATCAAATTATCCACAGACCATCAATAATTTTTGGTGTATGCTCAGCATCTAAGGAAGATCATGCTGTGGCTTTGTAGTTTCAAAATTTTCAAACAGATGAGTTATTATTGAGAGAGCTAAAGGTTCCTGTTTTATGTCATTCCATGCTTTATAAGCTCAATGTTGCTACACCACCATCATGAACCCTGTGTGTGTGTATATTTATTATTAATTATTATTAATTATTACATTAGAACATGTCCAAACTATAAACTATGACAAAAATATTTTTATATTGAGCACTGTTTAAAATTAATGTTTTGAATGTTGCAATTATTTTCTTCATTCTTATTCATTTGGTGATATATATGAGTTGAGGCACCCATTTTATATATATATATATATATATATATATATATAATGGGTACCTCAACTCATGGAGGCCATTTGCCTAAAAATCCAACAGCCGAGCCTGTGCAGGCAGAAAGAGCAGTTCTTACGCTCTTTGCAATTACTGGCGAGTCTGTGAGTGTAACCTTTTTTCTTTTTTATTTCACTCTTGTGGAATTTATATGTTTACACCCCCCTCACTTTTTAATATTTCTTAATAAATTTATTTTTAAGCGAATTTCATCATCTCCCAGTATTGCAAATATTCCATTTTGTTGTGTCCTCTTCCTTACCTATTTATGAAATTTTGCCAACATAACCCTTGACAAGTGTTGGCCGAAAGGTTCCTCGGGTTAAATTAAAATGATGTCCACACTCTTTAGAGATATATATATATATATATATATTTAAAATGGGGACCTCAACTCATATTCGAGAATTATGTTATACAGTGAATTTTTAAAAATGAAAGTTTTTTTTGAAGCTTTAATTTTTTTATTTTTTTTTATTATTAATTATTACATTAGAACATTTTTTTTTTAACCATTTCACTCCAAGCAAGGCATTCCATTACCACTATTGCGCATGAAGCAACATAGGGGAAGGTAAAGAGGAGGTGTGGTTAGATGTAGGAAATATCAGAAGGAAGGTGATAGATGGGTAAGGATACCAAGGATGAGGGTTGGGCAGACGGGAAGAGTGTTTGAAAGAATGGGAGCAAGGTAGTGTGTTAGGAGGTGTCTATTGACCTTACATTTAAACTCTTGGAGATTGTAGCCGTTGGGGAAGCAATCACGTGGAAGGGAATTCCACAGTCAGGAAGTGCGAGAAAAGAAACTGTTGGAGTAGAAGTTGCAGTTGCATTTTATCGGTTTCACTGTAAAAGGGTGGGATCTAGTTGCTAATCTAGTTTCTCGTGCAAATTCGTATCTAGGGGGCAGCAGTGATCCAAGTTCATTGGAGCAGAAGCCGTGAAAGTATTTATAGAAGAGACACAGGGAAGCCACATCGCACCGATGAGAGAGAGACTGCAGGTGGTCTGCCAAGTTGGTATCGATCACATTATAGACCCTCCGCTGTACCTTGTCAAGAAGCCCGAGGAGAATAGCAGGAGCACCCAACCAGATATGGCAGCAGTATTCAATGCACGGGCGGATGGTAGATTTATAAATGTGCAGGATAGATTCAGATGAAAAAAACTTCCGGGCCCTGCAGAGAGAACCGACTTTCATAGCAGCGGATTTAGCAATGGATTCGATATAGTCATTCCATCTGAGGTCTGCTGAAAGTGTGAGACCAAGGAGGCATTGTGTTTTACTCTCTGGGAGGCAAGCCTGGTCCATGCTAATGGGAGGTAGGTGCGATTGTCTATGATGGTTAATTGATAGTAGCTTTGTTTTAGAAGCATTAAAGCTTACAAACCATTTCTTACCCCAGTCCACTATGGATTGGAGGTCCTTTTCAAGTTCGGCTGCAAGGTTAGCTTTGCTGCCTACACCAGATTTTTGGTCGAGGTGAGAGTAAACTGTGGTGTCATCGGCGTACATACCTACTTGGGATATTATGGAATCAGGGAGATCATTAATGTATATCAGAAAGAGTGTAGGACCTAGGATAGAGCCTTGAGGGACACCTGCGTTCGTATGGTAGTTCTGGGAGGCATGTCCGTTTAATACCACCTTCATTGTGCAGTTAGAGAGGAATGACTGGATTAGTTCAAACAAATGTCCAGTTATACCATAGCTCCGCAGTTTGCATAGAAGGACAGCATGTTAAACTCTGTCAAACGGTTTAGAGATATCCAAGGCAATGGTTCGGGCTTCACCATTCCTGTCAAGTGCCTGATATATGTACTCGGTGATGGTCGTTAGCATATCAGCAGTAGACCTGGTGAAGCAGAAACCACACTGCTTGTCCGAGAGGAGCCTGTGTGCTGTGAGATGCTGCCAAACTACAAACTATGACAAAAATAATAAATATTCATTGCTCTATTTTTATATTGAGCACTGTTTAAAATTAATGTTTTGAATGTTGCAATTATTTTCTTCATTCTTATTCATTTGGAGATATATATGAGTTGAGGTACCCATTTTATATATATATATATATAAAATGGGTACCTCAACTCATTTTCGAGAATTATTAAAAATGAAAGTTTTCTTGAAGCTTTAATTGAAACTAAATGATTAAATTTACTATTTCCAGTAAGCAAAATACACTGGTGTATTTCAATGGAAACCATATTGATTAGAATCTCAATGTTTTTAGCGTTTCCAAAATTCTTCAGTTTTTTGTTCATTTTCGCAAATTGACAAGTTTCTAAAGAAATGTTAATTCTCAGGTTTAAAAATCTTAAAAAAATAAAAAATCCTCTTATGACACATTATTTTTAGAAAATTAGCAAATTTGAAGTTAAATTAATCTGATTTACAGAAGTTTTACTTGTTTATAGTATAAAATTTAGAATAAAAGTATTTCTTAATCATGGAGGTCATAGCTTTCTGACCTATTAAGTGATTGATGACAGTCAAATGTGATAAGCTGTATATGGTTGATCAGAATTGATATAATTGTTAAATTTTTTCCTGTAAAGGGAAGAAGCTGTAAAACATGTGACCTTTTAATGTAACATAAAAAATATCATTCAAGAAAAATTTCCTATACACAAACAAAAACAATTATATTAAAAATCTTTTTACTTGAAGATTTGTATTAAGTTTTTCAATTAGTAAATTTAGTCTTCACTTAGTTGCTTAATAACTTAACCGGCATAAGGCTTGAAAGGTTTATTTAAAATATTTTGGAAACTTTATAAATTATTATACTTAAAAAAGAAAAAATGAAAACAATTCTTGTAAAAATTCATTATTCAGTAATAATTTCTTTTTCTTTAGACTTCTATGGCCTTAACACACACACACACACACACACACACACACACATATATATATATATATATAAAAAGCTTCTCTAATTAAATAATGTCATAATTTTATTGTATTTTTTATTTTACTATTTGAAGATTTTCAGCAAAGGACAAATTGTTTGAAAAAACATTGATGATTTACATTCTCAAAGGAGTTATGTGTTTAACTAATAAAACAAATTTTCGATATAAAATTAAATTTTTTGAAATTACATGGAGGGGGATGGGTAACAGATGTAAAAAAAATATTTTTACCAACATTTTCTAAAAATAATGATTTTTAATTTCATTCATTTGTGAATGAGTCCTGAAAGTTTCATTAAAATTTGACAATTATTTGATTTTTGCAAGAATTTCCAAATTAATGTGTTTTTCACCGGAGTTACACTTTACTTTATCCATTGTAAACTCTGGTAATAATTTGGCTACCCACTGATGCAAAACAAAAAAGATTCTTTTACAAAAAATTTTAAATGTTAGAAAGGATTTTTTAAAAAGTGATTAAAAGTATTTTAATGTTTTTGCTTCATAATAATATAAATATTTTGATGGAAAAATTTGTTTTATGAAGTTTGGGGCCTTTTTTATTTATGCTATGTTGTTTTTTTAGTGAATTGGTGGAGCTATATATATATATATATATATGTGTGTGTGTGTTAACCTTTTCTTCATCATTTCATCCCAAGCAAGTGTGCAAGGAGTTGCAGTGAGAGTAATGACTGGTAACAGGGAGTATTGAAGAACGAATATGAGATGAATGGGATTCAAAAAGATAGAAGATGGCAATTGACATTACATTTTAAATTTTGGATATTGTAACTATCAGGGAAGCAAGTAAAATAAAGGGAGTTCCACAGGCAGAAACTCTGAGAAAAGAAACTATCGGATTAAAAATGGTAGTTACATTTAACTATTTCAACAGTAAAAGAGTGGGACCTAGATGCCAATCTAGTAGCACACTTAAATTCATGTGGACAGGGCTACAGGAAAAAAGCTTGTCACGGCAGTTGCCATGAAAATATTTGTAGAAAACACATAGAGAAGCCACTTAGCTTCAGTGAGAAAGTGACTGAAGTTGAGATGCCAGGTCAGGACTGATTACATTGCAGATCCGTTAGATTTTGTTAAGAAGCTCGAGATAAATATCGGGAGCACCCAACCAGATATGGCTACAGTATTCAATGCACAGATAAATAGTAGCTTTATAAATGTGCAAGATGGATTCTGACAAGAACCTCAAGAGGAATAGCAGAAGCCCCCGATTAGATACGGCAACAGTAATCAATGCACGGATGAATGGTAGATTTACAAATGTGCAAGATGGATTCTGACGAGAACCTCAAGAGGAATCGCAGAAGCACCCAATCATATATGGCAACAGTATTCAATGCACAGATGAATGGTAGATTTGTAAATGTGCAAGATGAATTCTGATGAGAAAAAAACTTTCTGAACCAACACAGAGACCTAACCTTCCTAGCAGTAGATGCAGGTATAAATCCGATATATTTGTTCCACTTCAGGTCGGTTGAAAAAATGAGGTGCAGTGTGTTGCACTCAAGAAGACTTGCATCAGCCATGCTGATGGCTGAAAAGTTCCTTTTAAAGAGCAGCTGCCAGGTTTACATTGTCAGCCTCGACAGATTTCTTAATGATACAAGAGTGAATGGTGATGTCATCTGTATAGATGCCTTCTTGGGAACTGATGACATCAGGAAGATGATTGATGAAAACCAGAAACAGCATAGGACCTAGGATAGAGCCTTGAGGGATACCCACGTTCATGTGAACTGATCTGGAACCTTGCCCGTTCAAAAGACCGTCCTTTCATGACTTGATAAGAACAGTTGAATTGAATCAACCAAATGCCCTGTAATATCATAGCCCTATAGCTTGTGCAGAAGGCCAGCATGCCAAACCCTGTCATGATATCTAAAGCAACAGCTTGAGCTTCATTATTATCAAGAGCCTGGTATACATATTCAGTGATGGCCCTTAGCACATCAGCAGTAGACCTGGCAAAGCAGAATCCATATTGTTTGTTAGAGATTAATCATGAGATTTGAAATGTTTAACTACTTCAACATTGATTAGAGCTTCAAATACTTTGCCAAAAAATAGTAAGAAGCAATAGAGGGGGTCAGAAGGTTCACCGGTGTACTTAAAAACAGGATCTACATATGAGGACTTCCAACAAGCAGGCACCAGAAAAGCAATAGTTGTAGAAATTGAAGAGAACTGGAGCCAGCTTACAAGCACATTTCCATAGGACAATGATTGGGATTCCATCACCTTATGGGAGTCTAATTTAGAAATGATGTCTGAGACCAGAGATGAGGTTTGCCTCTACCACTCAGTTAAGCCTCTGTTCTAGGTAGGAAAACAGGTGTAGACACTCCAGACAAGTTAAGTGTAGAGTTGGAAGAGAATTTGTGAGCAAAGTGTTCAAGCTGTAGATGTCTGAACTTTAAACTGATTGAATAGTGGAGGGATTGAGAGTTTAATGTTGTCCAGCACACTCTTGCAGAGCCGCCAGTAATCTCTGGAGCCAAGCTTGCAAGATGCTATACATTGCTTCATTCTATCAGCAAACAATTATTTGCAACATTTAGGACACACTTGCATTCATTATGAGCAGAGACAAAGGGGCATGTATTGTAATCAGACGTGTTACTCTGGTTCAGCTGGAAGAAGTAATTCCTGTGGGCAATAGCAGCCAAGAATGCAGGTGTCAAGGAGACGTACAAGATATACCTTGGAATTTCCCTTGCTGGAATGAAAGCATCAATGCAGTCTTTCATCCAGGAACAGACCTCAAATGTATTGTCTTGAACAGGGAAACTAAAAACTTTATTCCAAGAGATTTTCACAAAGGAAATCACAGAATGAATCCCAATCTTCATCTTGATAACAGAATGATATTCTGTTGGTAGGAGGTTTCTGGTTGGTGAGGGAGCAGAAAGAGATGTTTACGCACACATCCGCATGATCAGAGTGGCTAGAGGGTAAAGCTGCATAGCATGACATGAGTCAAGGATAGCAGTAAAGAAGAGATCAAGAAGAGATGCATGAAGAATGAAGATGCTCCGATGAACTTAGATCACTGGTGCCCCCTAAATACAAATTTGCACGAGATACTAGATTAGCAACTAGATTCCACCCTTTTACAGTGAAACCGATAAAATGCAGCCGTAACTTCTACTCCAACAGTTTCTTTCCTTGCACTTCCCGACTGTGGAATTCTCTTCCAAACGATTGCTTCCCCGACGGCTACAATCTCCAGGAGTTTAAATGTAAGGTCAATACACACCTCCTAACACACTAACCTGCTCCCATTCTATCAAGCACTCTTCCCATCTGCCCGACCCTCATCCTCGCTATCCTTACTCATCTGTCACCTTTCTCCTGACATTCCCTATGTCTATCCACTCCTTCTCTTTACCTTCCCCTATGTAGCCCCATGCGCAATAGTGGCAGTGGAATGCCTTGCTTGGGGTGAGATGATTTAAAAAAAAAAAAAAAAAATGTCTATCAGTTACTGGAGAAACATTTAGGGAATTCCACAACTTGCATGAGAGATTGAGAAGTTCAGGGTTTGGACACCAAGATCGGCGACAGTGTTTAAGCAAAAGTTGGTAAGAATACCACAGATATTAGGAAAAGATATGTTGAAGGATTTAGCTGTTTTTTGTTGGGTTGGTTTAATTATATATAAATGATAAAAAGATTTGTGCATATCAGGCTTGATTCAGCTTAATTTATACTGTGAAATGATTCATGGTCATGCAGTCAAAGACGTATCAGATCAATTAAAGGCTTCCCCTATGTCATTAGGGGTTGCAGATTCAAATCTTGCCAAATTACACACATTTTCCTAAAAAAATTTCTCAAAAATACTAAGGATGGTAGAGTTTTATATATATATATATATATATATATATATATATATATATATATATATTGTTTAATTAAAAACAGAATATCTACTCAAATACAAGTATTGATTAAAAATAATGTTCAAAAAATAAATACATTGGTTGTTAATTCCATTTCATTAATCTCCTGAACTGCATTATATATATATATATATATATATATATATATGTGTGTGTGTGTGTGTCTTTCAGTAATGTATTAGAGCACTCTGGCCACTGGCGTATGATACATATGCGAAAAGTCTGCCTCCTTCTACCGAGCACCCATAGCTCAGAGGTAGAATTGCCGACTGACGCCAATTCACTCGGGTTTCAATCCTGGGTTAAAAGCAATCGGATGTCTAACCATACTGATGAGCTTTGATACAGCAAAACAGATCTGTCTGCGGATGACTATATATATATATATATAATGCGTGTGTGTGTCTGCATATATAGATGTGTGTGTGTATATATAAAAATATATATATATATATATATATATCACACATTGAGTGCCAGTATTGATAAAAATAGTGCTTACTGTAATAAAGCAGAGCTGTTAAGTATATATTAATAAATATACATTTTTTCCTCATCAGTAGCACGACTCAGAATTTCATACAGAGCGCAATCTTCAGGTGCTAAGTAGAGACAGTGAGAAAGAGAAATGTATATTCATATTTATAATTGTGTATTTGGACAGCAAACCCTCTTTTATACAAGTTTCATTAAATACAACTGACCAACAAAAAAAGAAATTTAACCACAGTATCTTGTCAGATTTAACTTTTATTATATATATCTATATATATGTATATATACACGTACAATGCCTCATAATGTGTTCATTTTATTGATTTATTAGTCAGGTAAATTCCAGTAGAGACGAACTCAAAAGAACTCAATGTTAAATTCATTTATTTAATTTAACAGAGTAATATAATTTAGAAAAAATTTTAAATATTCTACAATTTCATGGGTAATACGTATTTCGCCGCTGACCTTGCGGCTCATCAGACCCAAATGATACAACAGTTAATCTTCAAAATATTTGCCCGAAAATCATTACACATAGATGCTCACTTGTCCATCTTGAGAATAGACATTTGTATTAGTAATTTACAATAAAAAACAAAAAAACAATTCCTTGCTCAATAAAAAAAAAAAAGGAAAAATATAGACAATTGACAAATGGAAAGGGGAGATATATATATATATATATATATATATATATATATATATATATATATATATATATATATATTGCAAATTGCCTGAAGACACCACTCATGGTAGAAACCTAGGTCGTGTAATAATATTTTTAATATAAATATGCACTGGTCTAATTTTATTATGGCTGAAAACAAAGTAATTAAACTATATATATATACATATATATATATATATATATATATATATATATATATTAGTCAATCAATTGCTATACATGATACATGCTTGGGCAATCATGTCTCTTTCAAGGCATGACTCACTAGGCAAAAGAATTTCACATAGTAGGTTGCCATTACTTTCTGTAGTCGACTGGTTGTCAACCAAGGCTATAAAACCTGTCCTGCTATTCATCCCCATAGCTGGAGGGAAAAGTGATGAATGCCTTTCCCAAGGGTATTTGGGCATAAGTGAATGAAATGAATTCAAGCTTGGAGATGTGTGTGTGTGTGTGTATATATATATATATATATATATATATCCATCCATTTTTTGTTTTACTCAGTTTTTACTCATTACAATCCTCTTAAAATGCCCCTCCTTTGTAGCCTTGTACCAGATTAAACCTTAATTTCCTTAAGTTAATATCCTGATAAAGAGTACTCTCCTGTTCATCTTCCTATTAGTTTTTCTTATTCGGTGATAATCTTAAGAATCTTCTCAAAATTTCTAACTTTGCCTTTAGGTGGAATTGAACTCTTCACCAGTAGCAACAAATTCAGTTTCAGCAATCACACCACCCCCCACCCCCACAAAAGTACCCCTGCACTACAATTTTATGTTATTGATAATAGTACCTACCGTTACTGAGACTTGAGCTCTCAAACTACTATTGTCTCCTACATCACCATGGCAACTATAATTAAAGCAATCTGTCATTTTTTTTTTATTCTTTTAACGGTTTTCTTGATTTATCATACTAATCACTTGAACAAATTGACATTATTATTATTTTCATTGTTACTGCAGACTTGATTATTATTTTCACTTGTTCAAATACGTTTTAACTGCAAATACTCTCTACGGTTGTCTAAAGACGATAATTAGATGTATCCAATTACTGTTGCTGCTATTAGACGTCTACTACTGCTTGTGTTGAAAATGTATTAGTACTACTACTTGCCTTTTGCAGCCAGTGAATTGGCTGCTGTATGTCTGTAGAGTCCATGGGTTGGGGGGGAGTGTCTTAGAATCAGGCAAAGACATTACTTTCAAGTGGAACGGAAAATCCTTGATTAGGAAAAAGGGCCAAAGAATTTCTAATCAGGTCTCTCTTTTTGTTAATTTCCATCGTTTTCTTTTTTTCTTAATGTTTCATTGAAAGTAATGTTTATTCAATAATGTGTTCATTTTATTAATATATAAATAATGCATATGAGAGGGTGCTGCAAAATTCTCAGCCTGATTCTCCTTTCCTCAAAACCAAAATCTGGCCAAATGATCAGATAATGTATATTTATTTTATATATATATGTTCTCTGCTATAATAAAGACTGTTGTGAATTTGTATGTGTGTGTACATATATATATATATATATATATATATATATATAGATATATATATCCTCTCTACTATAAGAAAATCTTTTGTGTATTTGTGTGTGTATATCATCTCTACTATAATAAAGACCGTTGTGTATGTGTGTGTGTGTATATATATATATATATATATATATATATATATATATATATATATTCATTTTCCTACTGTCACACTCATGGAGAAAGCCAATAGTGAGGCAGTGTCGACTCAGTTCATTCTCTTTACTACCCGTTATAAAAGCTCTTTCTTGCAATGTGTTTGCTCTTCAACAGTACATTATTTTATTTTTTGGCAATAATTATGTTGTCGAGTAGTCAAGAAATATATACATGTAAATATCCTCTTTATTATAATAAAGACTGTTGTATATTTATTTGTGTGTGTGTGTGTATATATATATATATATATATTCCTGCTTGTCACACTCAGTAGAATAACCTCTAAGGAAACAGCTAATAATCCTCTCAGTATTTTGGTGTCATTTTTTATGGCAGGGTTACACTTGTGTTTGTGTGTGTGTGTGTGTATATATATATATATATATATATATATATATATATATATATATATATCATTTCATCCGAAGCAAGGCAACAAAGTCACTGAGACTAAGAGGGCTGTAGAGTGTGAAAAAAAACTGAGTGAAAACAATGAAAGAGCAGAAATTAAGACAGGTGTTAATGAGTAACATTGTATTTCAACTTTTGATGATCAAAGTTGTCTGGAAAGCAAGAAGCCAGAAGAGGTTCCACAAGCAAAAAGTATGAGAAAAGAAAACATTATCATAGAACTTTCAGTTACATCTATTGCCATTTCAAATGTAAAATGATGAGACCTAGCTGTCAATCTAGTACTGCACTTAAATTCATTACATCTAGGTACCATAGGGGAAAGTAATATTTATTTTATAAAGATACAAAAATGTGACACAAACCAAAATGTGGGGACAGGGAGGGCTGGTCTTCTGTCTTATAATAAAAGCTCACTTGGCACAATTATTGACTCAAACATACCACAGCATTCCTTACATCAAAACAACACATTCTTACTAATTATTCTTATTACATCTACCATTATACCTCAGAGTCTCTATGAAGTTCTAACTAGTTACCATATGTGCAATTTTTGTTGGTGGTGTGCGGGGAGGGGGGATAAGAACAAAAATATATTTAAAAAAAACTCTAATCTCAGTGTGTATCTACAATGTATTTTAATTTATATTTACATGAAACTAAGCAAAATAGAGAAAATTTCACTAGAACAATTACCGTGAAAATATTTCTAGTAAAAGCACTGGAAGCTGTATTTAGGCAGTGGGAAAGTGACTGGAGCCAAGATGCTAGGTCAGGACCAATAACATTGCAGATACTTCTTTATATTTCAACAGGAATTTCTAAATATATAGCAAGAGCATCATACCATATATGGCAACAATATTCTATGCATGAATGAATGATAGACTAATAAATGTATAAGATAGACAATTTTTCACTTCCAAATCTATCATGACACAGTGAACCAACTTTCCTAGCAGTAGGCCTAGCAATTGATTCAATACAATTTTTATGTATATATATTAGTCATCCACATACAAGCCTGTTTCGCTGTATCAGTGTGGCTAGACACATCCACTTGCTTCTGGCCCGGATCGAAACTTGACCGATTTGGTATCAGTTGGAGTCGCTACTCCTTAAGCCATAGGTGCATGGAATCAGAGAAGGGAAATTTTAACATGTTGTATATAAGCAGTGTATACACGCACCAGTCACCGAAATAACTCAATTCGTTTCTGAATAGTCACGCATATATCGCAGAAGTGGAAACTGTTTTTAAAATTTTCTTCTTAAGAGAGCTCAATCGTAATGAGAGCATAATATATTAGTCATCCACATACAAACCTGTTTCGCTGTATCACAGCTCATCTGTCTGCTTGCTTCTGGCCGAGATTGAAACCCAACTGATTTGGTGTCAGTCGGAGTTGCTACCTCCTAAGCCCACACATATGTGTGTGTGCTTTGACATTGAAGTCAACACCCAGAGGTGACAGCCTGTTTCATTAAACCATATATATATATTATTGTCATCCGCAGACAGATCTGTTTCACTGTAGCACAGCTCATCAGTACGGTTAGACTCCGATTACGACTCTACCCCTGGGCCACGGGCGCTCGGTGGAAGAAGGCAGTCTTTTTAGCGCATATCATATTTCATCTTTAGAAATATATGTTTATATATATATATATATATATATATTTCTAAAGAATGGATTCATTTTTAATCAGATAATCTTATTGTTTCAAACATTATTATAGTAGAGACTTCTTATTTAAAATAGAGGCCCCCATTATTTTTCATTTATTAAAAAGTGTGTAACTGTTCTATCATCTGTTGACCTGCACATTTCATTCAAAAAATCTAGTTAGAAAATGTGTTTTCCAGCAGAAATGGAACTTGTGTCCCCCTTTGTAGGGGAAAATAGTGTTAGACTTGGCATGCTTTACCAAGTGGCGATGAAGGACTTCACAGTATGCAAGGGTCTTTTGTTCCCTATTTAAGGAAAGCATTCCCTCCCTTCTCTCAGATTTATTTTTTTCTTGGGAACTGATATCTGCTCAGTTTAAAATATAGAATATAAACAAACTATTTTCTAAAGAAATCATAGATTTATTTTTAATCCACTGTTTTTATTACTTCAAATGTTATTATAGGGTTTGATCCTGAGCATGCATCTTATTGTGGGGACCTACCTACAAATGGACTCGTTCACACCTTTATAATATGGCTACCAACTCTGAGTAAAAAGTTACTGAGTAGTAGCCACAGAGTGAGTGAATGAGTGAGTCAGGATGCCTGCAAGAGAAAATACTCTCCAGTCTGTTTACTTTTGTACTACATTTCCAGAGAATATACTATTCAACCTTATATCCGAGTCCATGTTATCTTTTTATGGCCCTTCAGTCATAACACATCTGCAGCAGAGATTGGTTGGCACCACAGTAAACAAGCATCCACAGAGACGAGCAGCCATGGTAGAATAATGGATTGTGGCTCGAATTTGGGAATCGGAGAGCCGAGTTCAAACTGTAGTTGAGTTCATTACATTTACTTACATGCGAATACCCCTGCGAAAGAAATGAATCTATTTTTTTTTTTTTATTATTATGCCTGGTTGTTAAGAGGCATGGTAGAGTAATAGATTGTGTCTTGGTTTTAAGAATTGGAGAGCAGACTTTCAAGTTCGTTACATTTACTTTTATGCTAGGAAAGGGATGAATCCATCTCTTCCGCCTTCAGATATGGGTAAATAGCTGGACAGACCAGGTTCTATAGTCTTTGGTGGCAACCAGTCTAGGAGAAGGAAAACCGAAACGAGCCTAGAAAGGATTGGGTTTCTCTATGACTCTAGTGAGTCATAATCATCATATATATATATATATATGTCCAAATAAATAAGAAATGAAGAAAATATTTGCAACGTTCAAAACATTAATTTAAAACAGAATTCTATAAAAATAGAGCAATGAATATTTATTAAATTTTAGAACATGTACAAACTACAAGCTACTACAAAATTAGTACATTTTGTTTTGACATTGAAAGAAACGTGTTTCATCAGGAAGTTAACAGTAATTACAATCATCATTAACTACCTGATGAGACATTGTTCTTTTTAATGTCAAAACAAAATGTACAATTTTATAGTAGATTGTAGTTTGTACATGTTCTAAAGTTATATATATATATATATATTCAAAATAATACCTAAACTGACTCTGTAAGTATCTAAATCCTAAAATTCTACAAAGGTAAACTTTAAGAAAAACGAATAACCGACAGAATCTAATTCCGTTAACATCCGTCGCACTAAGGCGTTGGATAAGAGGGGGGAAAAAAAGAAATCCGCAGAATAAAGACAAGACATACAATACTCCGCAGTAAAGAAAAAAACCCCAAACGGAACCAACCACAAAAAAAGAAGAAAAAGTGCTCGATACAAATGCAAAAGTACAAATGAAAAGCAAAAGTAGAGCAAAGACACATAAAGAATCACAAGATAGCCAAAACCTACCGCGGTTTCACACAACGGCTCGTCAGGGCAAAGGCAAACCAAAGATTATCCAAATAAATAGACACCACCAAGACGAAGACTAACGAACCAGACCACTAACCGAGGGGGGGGTAAAGGGAAAAAAAAAAAAAAAAAACCACACTAACACACTAAGCAAGAAATTTAATTTTATGGAATTTACATCTGTTCAGTATTTCTGTTTTGGCATTAATTAGGTTATGGGCAGGTTCGAACCTAGCTATCGCTAATTTCTCCTCACCACATAAATTACAGAATTTACTGCCCTTGTTGTAATCGGGACATTTTTTTATTATTTCCCATTTCAATATGGGGTCTCTTTTAGTTTTAGTTTTTATGTCCCATACGTAATTAGATAAGGTCTATATATATATATATGTCCAGTCTAAAAACAGTGAGGATAATCCAAGATTAACTTAATCTAAAATATTAAGTGTTATATCTATATAGAGAGCTCAATGGATGTTATCCAGAGCAAATTATATTTATAAAGGAAAATTCAACATGTCATTTCAAGTGGTTATAAACTATAGTTCATTTCTATGAGATATTTAGCTCATTTCATCAGACCTTAATATTCCAGAGAGATCTGATGCCAATACCTAAATCCGGACTCTTTTCCTCTTTTCCTTTTTCTCCTTCCTCTTTCCCTTTTTTTTTTCTTCTTATTTTTATTTCTTATTTTATTTTCATTTATATTTTCTTATTTTTATCTTTCTCTACAGTTAAAGAAAATGCTTATTCCGGCAAAATTTTTTGTACCAAATGGAAGTTATATTGTATATAGTTTCATGGATTAGTTGTAAAGCTTCCATTACACCCGAGCAACGCCAGGCTATACTGCTAGTTATTAATATAAGAGAAAACCCAACACTCATTAATATCAACTACAAACACACTTACAAAGTGCTTACCATGTTCAGAACATAAAACACACACTACTCTACAAACACACAAAACACGACATACATTCTGTTACATGTAAAATAACATCCACCCTCAATAATGGCTAAAAGTATAGACAAAAGTGCTCAGCAAAACAAAACATTTAGACAAATTTTATATAATTATGTCCTCAAAAGAAAAAAAAATCATAAGATCACATGAAATATTATATTAAAAAATACCTTGTCTGTCATTTTTAAAAAACTTATATATATATATATATATACACACACACACAAGTTTCATTAAAAATGACAGAAATATTCCAGCTTGTTTGAAGTTGTCCTCCGTCAGTTTTAGGTATGACGATAACCTGCATTCAGCAACAAGGTCTCTGATTGGGATACTGGAGTTTCTGAAGAGCATTGAACCACCTCTTAAATTCTGTTTTTCCTAGGTCCACCCTGATCTGGGTGAAAACACCTTTCAGGATCCCAGTTTTGGGCAAATAGTGAAACTCCCAACAAAAACCAAACACAATGAAAGCTTAAAAATATATATTTATTGTAGAATTACTAACATTAGATGTTTAAAGCAAAATGGCCAACAATATATTTTACCTGTAGTTGAGGGAATACAATTTCATTCAAAATATATTTAGATGAAGCCATAAAATAATATTAAAAATATTTAGATTTTGGCAGTAAATAACCCACAGAGGTGTTAATATGCCACTAAACAAAATTAGCCAACCAACAATACATATTTAAAGCAAAATAACCAACAAAACATTTTATCTGTATTAGAGGGAATACAATTTAATTCAAAATAAATTTAGCTGAAGCCCTAAAATTGTTACAAATATTTAGATTTCGGCATAGAGGTGTTGATTTTTTTTTTTTTTTTAAATCGTTTCACCCCAAGCAAGGTGGTACTGCCACTGATGCGCAGGGGGCTACATAAGAATAAAAGTTTAGACAGGAGGAGAGTGAAAAGAAAGACAAACCAGTTACAGGGAGTGTCAGAGAAAAGGAAAGAGAAAGATATGAACACAGGTGTGAAGACAATTGTGAAGGTAGAGCGAAAGGAAAAGATATACGGGCTGATGTAGAAAGAACTGAAGTCAAGGGGATAAGAGATGGGAATTGACATTGCATTTAAATTCCTGGAGGTTGTAGCCATCAGGAAAGCAAGTATATGGATGGGAGTTCCACAGGCAGGAAGTGCGAGAAAAGAAACTGTTGGAGTAGAACTGTCAGCTGCATTTGAGTGATCTAAATGTAAAAGGGTGGGACCTTGTTGCCAGTCTGGTTGCACGAGAAAATTCTTGTGGCAGAGGCACCAGTGACTTAAGTTCATCAAAGTAGAAGCCATGAAAATATTTGTAGAATATGCCACAAAATGAAATCAACCAAACAAAACATGAAAGAACTCTTGACATTAATCCATACAATATCCGACAATTTCTTAGAGAAATGAAATTGTATTTAAAAATAAAACTTCAACAAAACAACATAAAATTCATTTATCACTGCTTTGAGTAATTATATCTATACAAACGTGTATATATGCACAAAATCTGTGTATCATCTACCATGTATTCAGTTGTGAAAGCAGAATAACATAAATCATATTTTTATTATTTCTAAGTTTCAAAGAAAGCTGGGGAACCTTCTGGCCCCTCAAGTTATCATTCTATTAGTCGCTGACCTCTTTTCAGCAAATTATTTGGTTAAACAATGCCAAACTGGTTAAGCATCTTGCTTCACATGACCTCCTTTCAGCCAAATAATTCCGTTTCAAAATTTCATCATCATTTTTTACGGCAGGTGTACACTCATAATAATAATAAAATAATGTTTTGAACTGATAATTCATAAAAAAATTTCTTAGTGGGTTTCATATTTCTTAAAAATTTCTTACAGGTGCAGATTTTGGGACTCCTTCAGTGTTTGTGTGTATGTTTTATCTATCTATCTATCTATCTATCTATCTATCTATCTCTGTGTGTGTGTGTGTGTATATATATATATATATATATATATATATATTTTTTTAATCATGTCACCCCAAGCAAGGTATTCCACTGCCACTATAGCGCAGGGGGGTACATAGAGGGATTGGGTATAGGAAATGTCAGAAGGAGGGGGATAGACAACGTAGGATGTACATAGGGAGAGAGTTGGAGAGAGTGGGTGTGAGTTAATGTGTTAGGAGGTGTCTATTGGCCTTACATTTAAACTCCTGGAGGTTGTAGTCGTCGGGGAAGCAAGCATGCAGTAGGGAATTCCACAGGCGGGAAGTGCGAGGAAAGAAGCTGTTGGAGTAGAAATTGCGGTTACATTTCATCGGTTTCACTGTAAAAGGGTGGGACCTAGTTGCCAATCTAGTATCTCGTGCAAATTCACATGTGTGTGTGTATATATGTGTGTGTGCGTGTATATATATATATATATATATATATATATGTGTGTGTGTGTGTATATATATATATATTCATTTTTTTTTTTAATATTCTTAACAGTTTCCCTATTTAATTCTAGTGTCAATTTCTTTTTTGTTTTTCTCTCAATCTAATTTGTTTCTATTTTGTTTCTTAGTTTTTTTTTATCCATTTCTCATTTAAACATAAAACATTGATAGCTAATTTATAAATTCCATATTTGGTTTCTATCAAACCAGGCACTAATTTCTCCGAGTCTCTTCTGTATTTGATTTTCTTATCTTTCTTCCATTAACAATAAGCTTTCCTTTATTTCAGCGGAGTATTTGTAGCAGCTTCTATTTTTAACTGTCACATTCTGTACCTTTCCTCTCGAATCTTCCTTTTCCAAATTGTGTTATCTTTTTTTCTTCTTTTCACTTATTTTCTTCACATTGATCAACAAAATTTGCGTTTGGGAGTTTTACCATCGGCTTTTCTGCTGATTTTCCCTTTTTCGCAATCACTTCATTTTCCCCTTTGATTTTTTTTAATATTTCTCCTTCCTTTATTTGGTTATCAAATCTCTCTCTCTCCCCACCCCTTCCCTTCCAAGTGAAATCTCCTCTTTCCTTTTCTCACCCCTCTCTGCCAAAATCTCTATTTTTCTCTCCTTTTCTTTTTCATATTCTTGGTCTTTCATGTTGTGTGTGTGTGTGTGTGTGTGTGTGTGTGTGTGTGTGTGTGTGTGTGTGTGTGTCTCTTCTTCTCTCTCCTCCACCTGCTGAAATCTTCTCTACTTCTCACTTTCCTCACTCCTCCCTGTCAAATTCTCAATTTTTCTCTCCCTTTCTTGTTCAAATTCTTGGTCTCTTGTCTTCGGTCTGTTGCTCTCTCTCTCTCACCCCACTGAAATCTCCTCTCCTCTTCCCATTCCTCAGACCTCCTGGCCGAAATCTCTATTTTTCTCTTTTATTTTTATAATTCTTGGTCTTTTGTATTGTTTCTTTTTCTCTCTCTCTCTCTCTCACATTCCTTTTCTCTCTCTCTCTCTCTCACATTCCTTTTCTCTCTCTCTCTCTCTTCCATCTTTGTATTTGTTTAGATCCCATGCTTTCTTTTTAGTTGTTGTTTTCTTCTTGTATCTTTTCATGCACGTTTCTCCATCACTTCCTGTTCCAACACCACCTGTATCTCTATGCAACTTTTAATACTCTTACACCTATTCACACCTGTCTGTCTCTCTGCATTCCTTTGCGTATCTCTGTCTCTCATCACTCCTTTGAATATCTCTGTCTTTCTGCACTGCTTTACATCTGTCTCTCTGTAAGACTTCACATGTCTCTGTCTCTCCGCACTCTCACACTCTTCACTATCTCTCTACACTCCCACACATCTCTCCATCATCTCTTCTTTAAAACTTATTGAAACACCACTTCTTGTTTGATCACTGAAGGTAAGAAACTTTGTGCCTGGTCAGTATGGAGATGAGTGAATACTTGGGAATATATATTAGACCAATTCAATCAATAATGCATTTCCATTATACATCTAATAGCCCTATTCTATCAGTAATGCTTGCATTCATTCCTGACCACTGACAATCCCTTACTTCCTGATTTTCAATGCATTTTTATAGTAAAATCATTAGCAATGCATTTACATTATACATCTAATAGCCCTTTTCTATCAGTAATGCTTGCATTCATTCCTGACCACTGACAATCCCTTTCTTCCTGATTTTCAATGCATTTTTATAGTAAAATCATTAGCAATGCATTTCCATTATACATCTAATAGCCCTATTCTATCAGTAATGCTTGCATTCATTCCTGACCACTGACAATCCCTTTCTTCCTGATTTTCAATGCATTTTTATAGTAAAATCATTAGCAATGCATTTACATTATACATCTAATAGCCCTTTTCTATCAGTAATGCTTGCATTCATTCCTGACCACTGACAATCCCTTTCTTCCGGATTTTCAATGCATTTTTATAGTAAAATCATTAGCAATGCATTTCCATTATACATCTAATAGCCCTATTCTATCAGTAATGCTTGCATTCATTCCTGACTACTAAACAATCCCTTACTTCCTGATTTTCAATGCATTTTTATAGTAAAATCATTAGCAATGCATTCCATTACACATCTAATAGCCCTATTCTATCAGTAATACTTGCATTCATTCCTGACCACTGACAATCCCTTACTTCCTGATTTTCAATGCATTTTTATAGTAAAATCATTAGCAATGCATTTCCATTACACATCTAATAGCCCTATTCTATCAGTAATGCTTGCATTCATTCCTGACCACTGACAATCCCTTTCTTCCGGATTTTCAATGCATTTTTATAGTAAAATCATTAGCAATGCATTTCCATTATACATCTAATAGCCCTATTCTATCAGTAATGCTTGCATTCATTCCCTGACCACTGACAATCACTTACTTCCTGATTTTCAATGCATTTTTATAGTAAAATCATTAGCAATGCATTCCATTACACATCTAATAGCCCTATTCTATCAGTAATGCTTGCATTCATTCCTGACCACTGACAATCCCTTACTTCCTGATTTTCAATGCATTTTTATAGTAAAATCATTAGCAATGCATTTCCATTACACATCTAATAGCCCTATTCTATCAGTAATGCTTGCATTCATTCCTGACCACTGACAATCCCTTTATTCCGGATTTTCAATGCATTTTTATAGTAAAATCATTAGCAATGCATTTCCATTATACATCTAATAGCCCTATTCTATCAGTAATGCTTGCATTCATTCCTGACCACTGACAATCCCTTTCTTCCGGATTTTCAATGCATTTTTATAGTAAAATCATTAGCAATGCATTTCCATTATACATCTAATAGCCCTATTCTATCAGTAATGCTTGCATTCCTGACCACTGACAATCCCTTACTTCCTGATTTTCAATGCATTTTTATAGTAAAATCATTAGCAATGCATTTCCATTATACATCTAATAGCCCTTTTCTATCAGTAATGCTTGCATTCATTCCTGACCACTGACAATCCCTTTCTTCCGGATTTTTCAATGCATTTTTATAGTAAAATCATTAGCAATGCATTTCCATTACACATCTAATAGCTATTCTATCAGTAATGCTTGCATTCATTCCTGACCACTGACAATCCCTTTCTTCCTGATTTTCAATGCATTTTATAGTAAAATCATTAGCAATGCATTTGCATTATACATCTAATAGCCCTATTCTATCAGTAATGCTTGCATTCATTCCTGACCACTGACAATCCCTTTCTTCCTGATTTTCAATGCATTTTATAGTAAAATCATTAACAATGCATTTCCATTACACATCTAATAGCCCTATTCTATCAGTAATGCTTGCATTCATTTCTGACCACTGACAATCCCTTTCTTCCTGATTTTCAATGCATTTTTATAGTAATCATTAGCAATGCATTTCCATTACACATCTAATAGCCCTATTCTATCAGTAATGCTTGCATTCATTCCTGACCACTGACAATCCCTTTCTTCCGGATTTTCAATGCATTTTTTATAGTAAAATCATTAGCAATGCATTTCCATTATACATCTAATAGCACTATTCTATCAGTAATGTACATTCTGTTCTAACCACTGACAATCCCTTTCTTCCTGATTTTCAATGCATTTTTATAGTAAAATCTGTTAGCAATGCATTTCCATTATACATCCAATAGCCCTATTCTATCAGTAATGCTTGCATTCATTCCTGACCACTGACAATGCCTTTCTTCCGGATTTTCAATGCATTTTATAGTAAAATCATTAGCAATGCATTTCCATTATACATCTAATAGCCCTTTTCTATCAGTAATGCTTGCATTCATTCCTGACCACTGACAATCCTTTCTTCCTGATTTTCAATGCATTTTATAGTAAAATCATTAGCAATGCATTTCCATTATACATCCAATAGCCCTATTCTATCAGTAATGCTTACATTCATTCCTGACCACTGACAATACCTTTCTTCCGGATTTTCAATGCATTTTATAGTAAAATCATTAGCAATGCATTTCCATTATACATCTAATAGCCCTATTCTATCAGTAATGCTTGCATTCATTCCTGACCACTGACAATCCCTTTCTTCCTGATTTTCAATGCATTTTATAGTAAAATCATTAGCAATGCATTTCCATTATACATCTAATAGCCTATTCTATCAGTAATGCTTGCATTCATTTCTGACCACTGACAATCACTTTCTTCCTGATTTTCAATGCATTTTTATAGTAAAATCTATTATGTGCATTTCCATTATACATCCAATACCCCTATTCTATCAGTAATGCTTACATTCATTCCTGACCACTGACAATGCCTTTCTTCCGGATTTTCAATGCATTTTATAGTAAAATCATTAGCAATGCATTTCCATTATACATCTAATAGCCCTTTTCTATCAGTAATGCTTGCATTCATTCCTGACCACTGACAATCCCTTACTTCCTGATTTTCAATGCATTTTTATAGTAAAATCATTAGCAATGCATTTCCATTATACATCCAATAGCCCTATTCTATCAGTAATGCTTGCATTCATTCCTGACCACTGACAATGCCTTTCTTCCGGATTTTCAATGCATTTTATAGTAAAATCATTAGCAATGCATTTCCATTATACATCTAATAGCCCTATTCTATCAGTAATGCTTGCATTCATTCCTGACCACTGACAATCCCTTTCTTCCTGATTTTCAATGCATTTTTATAGTAAAATCATTAGCAATGCATTTCCATTATACATCTAATAGCCCTATTCTATCAGTAATGCTTGCATTCATTCCTGACCACTGACAATCACTTTCTTCCGGATTTTCAATGCATTTTTATAGTAAAATCATTAGCAATGCATTTCCATTATACATCTAATAGCCCTATTCTATCAGTAATGCTTGCATTCATTCCTGACCACTGACAATCCCTTTCTTCCTGATTTTCAATGCATTTTTATAGTAAAATCATTAGCAATGCATTTCCATTATACATCTAATAGCCCTATTCTATCAGTAATGCTTGCATTCATTCCTGACCACTGACAATCACTTTCTTCCGGATTTTCAATGCATTTTTATAGTAAAATCATTAGCAATGCATTTCCATTATACATCTAATAGCCCTATTCTATCAGTAATGCTTGCATTCATTCCTAACCACTGACAATCACTTTCTTCCGGATTTTCAATGCATTTTTATAGTAAAATCATTAGCAATGCATTTCCATTATACATCCAATAGCCCTATTCTATCAGTAATGCTTGCATTCATTCCTGACCACTGACAATCCCTTACTTCCTGATTTTCAATGCATTTTTATAGTAAAATCATTAGCAATGCATTTCCATTATACATCCAATAGCCCTATTCTATCAGTAATGCTTGCATTCATTCCTGACCACTGACAATCCCTTTCTTCCTGATTTTCAATGCATTTTTATAGTAAAATCATTAGCAATGCATTTCCATTATACATCCAATAGCCCTATTCTATCAGTAATGCTTGCATTCATTCCTGACCACTGACAATCCCTTTCTTCCTGATTTTCAATGCATTTTTATAGTAAAATCATTAGCAATGCATTTACATTATACATCTAATAGACCTATTCTATCAGTAATACTTGCATTCATTCCGGACCACTGACTAGGCTTACAGCCATATCACACTGATTCAACAGTTTGTGTATGATCATTAAATCTGGTCATATGTAGATAGATGACCACTTTGGCATATTCGTTGTGGTTATCTTGGATCTACTGGTGGATAAGTCGGCTTGGAATTGTAAATCGGAAAGTTGGTTTCCAGTTTCGGTCTTGTTCTTTATATTCTTGTGAAAGCTATGAATCTACTACTACTCTCCCCAGCTATGGATTAAATAGTAAAACTTGTATCAGTAAATCATTATTTTCTCCAAAAATTTCTTACAACATAAGGATATATATTCTGGCTTTAAATAACCTACAAAATGTTGATAAACTGTAAAAAATATTTATTTGTTTTTTCTCCCTCTGTACATATTTGTCTCTCCAAATGTCTTCCCTTTGTCATTCATCTCTCTTTCTAGCTGACCAATATTTTCTTTTTTTAACAACTTTTTTTTCCTTTTTTCCTCAACTGGTTCTCTTTTTATTTATAGATCATTTCCTGTTCCATTTTTATCGTCACCACCACCACCACCACCTCCTCCTCCAGCCACGGCAACAGCAGCCTTTGTCCTTAATATTCAATCTCTATTTCTCTTCTCTCTCTCTTTTCTATCCACATGTAACTGGATTTGCCTGTGCCATGTTCGCTGTCTCTCCAAAGGCTCAATAATTTTCATTGATTTTTTTTTTTTTGTTCCTGCTTCATAATTGCTCTGTGTTTTGATACAGATACCAATCCGCCAACAAGACGCATGCATGCAGACACCCTATGCCATGTGGTGTGTGGAGGGGAACCAATCACACGTCTCACTACCCCTCTGACTCAGTACCTATATTGTTCACATGGTCGAATATACTCTCGACAATCGTCTTTCTTACACCAAAAATTATTGGTCAGTAGAGAATAGCTGCTTGCTAATTCCTGCTGTTTGGATACAAAGAATGAGGTGGGTGAAGGGATGCCACATTAAATACGTGTGCCTAAATTTACAGAACAAGGAAGAGATAATTTTTTTTCTTTTTTGTTTATGGACTATTTTTAGATTGGGGGTGGGCTTTTCTCTTATAAGTGAAATCTCTTTTCCACATATATTTCACTGAAAAATCTTGAGTAGGAATTTTATTGGAAATGAGTTTATTTTATAAAATTGATTGATGCAAAAGTGCCCGGCATGTTTTTGGCAAAATATTACATTTATATAAGTTCATAGCATCAGCATTCAGTCACCAAAGTATTTTTCCTGTGTTTTTCATAACTTTTACACTACATTTCAACTAAAACATAAACAAAACTATATATATATATATATATATATATATATATATATATATACTAGCAGTATAGCCTGGCATTGCTCAGGTGTAATGAAAGCTTTAAAAATAATCCATGGTCCTGGATCTCAGACTCTTTGGACATTGGCACAAAGAACTAAAAAGCAATAAATGTTTCCAGTTAAACTGTAGACTGAAAGAAAAATGAATGGCTGTAAGTCAAATTTTCATTTCCTGGTATCGATATCAAATAAGTTTTTTTCATTGTAAACTGAATTTTGAAGGCTAAATAAGTCCTCTGAGTAAATGGTATCATGGCTGAGACTAAGAACTACAATTATACCTACTTAAAGCCAAACCTGAAGCAAAAACTAAAATAAAAGGGCTGAAAAAATACAGACATACAGGCAGATAAACAGACACACTCACAAACATCTTGCCTTTTATATATATATTATCAATTTTCTGCACTATTGCAAGAACTGCAACCTTGAAACTTCTGAATATTGTTTCTTATGTCTTTGTCTATGAGTGTATAAAATTTGATTAAAATCGAACCACTCCTTCTATAACCCGATGTTTTCAATTATCGATTTTTGATATTTATCAGAGATACCTCGACACAAAACCTAGCTAAGAATACTCATGGACGCTTATAGTACAACTGTGTAAATTTTCAAGAAAATTGGTTCAGCCGTTGCAAAGTCTATAGGTAATGGACACACATATACACACACACAGACAAAGTTAAAAAAAAAAGAAGAAAAATCTTACACTTAATAACATCAAATATGAACACAGTAACAATGTGCTTACTGTGTTTGGAACTTATCATGCACAACTCTATACTCTTTTATTTACAAGTAAAACAAAATTTTTGATTATGGCTAAAGGCATAGCTGAAAGTGCTCAAAAGTACAAAACCTTTGGACAATTCTAATATAATTTAAGTTCTGAAAAGAGAAAAATTATATGAACACATGAAAACAATTATATAAAAAAATTTAATGATAATACCTTGTCTGTCATTTTTAATGAAACCTGTATAAAAGAGATTTTGCCCAAATACAGAAAAAAAAAAAAATATATATATATATATATATATATGCACGCACTCGTGTGTGTCCCACATAGAAAACAATATATATATATATATATATATATATATATATATATATATAAACAGCAAAGCAGAGTGTAAAGAGAAACATAGAAGAAGGGTCTTACATAGAATATGGAGATACTCCTGTGTTTGGAGAAGCCATGTTTAAGACTCCAGATTCATAAGGGCCAGATTCATTTATATCCCAGGCAAGGACATATTCAACAAAGAGGCACAGCAAGTCTTGGGTTTTCCCAAATTGAAGACTACAAACTAGGGTTTCTTTCTAAATCTGGGAAAGATATATTCCCAAAGGGAAACAGCACCATGGAGATGTAAGCTCCTAGGGAGGCAGATTTAGCCTTAACCTGGGCCCCTTGACCCAGGCTAAAAAAGCAACCACTTTGTTAGGCTGATTTAAACAAAATGAAATTGACTGCCACTCCTGTTACAGTTTAGCTTCACAAATTTCTAGTATTTATTTTTTAAGTACAATTATGGATGTGCGTTGTGGTGCAGTGGATATCGGCTCGGAACGAGAAATCGGGGAGCCAAGTTCAAATTTTAGCTGAATTCATTGCCTTCACTTATGTGCAGATACCCTTGGGAAAGGTATTAATTCATCTATTCCTTCCAGTTATGGGTTAAATAACAGGACAGATTGGGTTCTATAGCCTTGGCCGGCAACCAGTCTACCACAGAAAGCAATGGCAACCTACTATGGGATAATCTTCTGCCCTGTCAGTCATGTCTCTTTCAAGACATGATCGCCCAAGCATGTATCATGTATAGCACTTAACTGACTGACTCATATAAATTCATCGCATCATTATTCAGTCATCAAAGTATTTTTCTTAGTTTCTATAACCTTTAGAACCTTTCAGTCAAATTTTTTGCTTTATCTCATCCCTGTTACCAATAGTTGGGGTATGTACAATGGCACTTATGTTCTTTGCTGTCCTCTCTTTCATACCACAGCCATGCACCCTGCCAGTGTTCTTCTTATCTAATTCCTGATGTCATCAGTCCTGTGTTGCCTTGATCTTCCCCTTAGTCTTCTGCCATCAGTGCATCCCTCTAGTATGTGGCGTGCAGAGGTCCTGGGTCTTGATTATATGGCTAAAGTATTCAATCATCTATGTATTTACTCTGGCTTTCTCTAACCTTATGCCAACCTTGTTGAAACATTCACTTTTCAACAAATAACACATCAATTAATAAGTTCCGGGCCTGACATATAGACAGCACCACTAATAAAAAATCCATATGATTTTTATGAAGTAACCTTCAAATGGCACGAGACAAAATTTGGGTCCAGTCGGTTTATTAGTTTACAAATTACAGCTATTTAAGTGAAGCTACTGTTGCAAATTTTCAAAACAATGGAAAAATCTGAATTTCATCTGTTGCTTTCTGATGGGGAAAAAATACTGTTCAAGCAAAGCAATAGCGTGGGAAGTGTTATTCAGACTGCTCCATCGGAAACAATGGTTAAGAAGTGGTATGCTGATTTTAAACATACAGGCACAAATGATGCTGAAAGCTCAGGTTGCCCAAAATTGGCAGTTGTCCTGGAAAACATCAAAAAAATCCATGGACTCGTTTTGGCCAATCGTAAATTGAAGTTATATGAGTTACCAGAAGGTAGCTTATTCACCATTTTGCATTAACATTTGTCAGTAAGAAAGCTGTGTTCAAAGTGGGTGCTGTATTTGCTCACAGTCAATCAAAAATAACAACACGTTGACAATTCAGAATGTTATTTGCAACTGTTTCAATGCACAAGGAGTTTTTGTGTAAATATGTAACAATGGATGAAACATCGATCCACCACTGCACTCCAGAGTCAAATAGGCAGTCAGCTGAGTGGACAGCAGCAGGTGAAAGCCGTCCAAAGCGACTAAAGATGCAAAAATCAGATGGTAAGGTTTTGGCCTTCGTATTTTAGGATATCTCAAGATATTTTGTTCTTTGATTATTTTGAGAAAGGAAGAACCATCAACAGTGAATATTATATAGTATTACAGGTGTGTTTGAAGGAAGAAGTCGCCAAAAAGCAGACACAAATGAAGAAGAAAAAGTGATCTTTCACCAAGACAACACACCATGTCACAAGTCGATCGCAATGACGGCAAAATTACATGAATTGCACTTCGAATTACTTCCGCATCCACTCTATTCTCCAGATCTGTCCCTCATTGACTATCGGCTGTTTGCAGACCTCAAAAGAATGCTCCAGGGAGAGAAATTTGGCGCCACTGAAGAAGTGATATCAGAAATTGATGCGTATTTTGAGGCCAAAGACAAATCGTTCTACAAAAAAAGGCATCGAATCATTAGAGAAACGTTGGAATCAGTCTCCTTCTAGGGTGATACACTATGTTGATAAGTAAAGTTGAATTTTGTCTAAAAGTTGTTTTTATTAATTAGGCCCAGGATTTATTGAGTGATGTGTTAAAGACTTACTGAATGGAGTATGTAATATGAACGTAAAGAGTAGAGAGTGAAGATTGGGGAAATATGTTGCGATTGACCCTTGAGATGAAGAAGTTAAGAGAGTGGCAATTGGGGTAACATTCATGTGGGAGAGTGTATCCCACAAAGAGATGATTATTAGAAAAATACTGGATGGTTGGAACTTCCTCATTGAAATTAGAATATAGAGTCAATTGCTTTAGTTTCAACTCTGCAGACATAGCACAGGGATATTAGCTGTAAAGGTCTGAACTGATAGAACTGGAGAATGGAAACTGTCCGAAAATTTGCCATAGAAATAGCGATTGTTGTGACAAGCTTTCGATTTTGTGTTTGTGGGGAAAAAGTAGGGCATAGTGAAAAGTAAGTCATCTTCCACAAGGTTAAATAGTAGAGTAGTTTAAGCTCTGTAGCTGTGGTTGGCAACGAGTCTTGGAAATGAACAATTCTGAATTATAAACTCAGATCCATGAAACCATGCAACATGGGGTACAGATAGAATGTCCATAAAATAAAATAAAAATGATAGATTTCAACAACTCCCGGAACCACTACATTGAGTCAATAGCTAAATCCACTGCTAGAAAGGTAGGACCACTGTGTTGTGCCAGGATGGTTTTTTTTTTCCCAAATCCATCTTGTACATATACAAATCAACCATCCGTCCGTGCATGGAATACTGCTGTCATATATGGTCAGGCGCGCCCGCTGTTCATCTCCATGTCCTCGACAGGCTTCAAAGGAGAATCAGTAAAGTGATAGGTATTGACTTGGCGGCTCGATTACAGCCACTTTCTCATTGACGGGGTGTGGTTTCCCACTGTCTGTCCTATAAATATTTTCATGGCTTCTGCTCCGACACTGATGCCTCTGCCACAAGAATTTACTCATGCAACCAGACTGGCAACAAGGTCCCACCCATTCACAGTTAGATCAACCAAATGTAGCCAACAATTCTACTTCAACATCTTTTTTTTTTCGCACTTCCCGCCTGTGGAACTCACTTCCATATTCTTGCTTTCCTGATGGCTACTACCTCCAGGAATTTAAATGCAATGTCAATACTCATTTCTTAACCACTTGACTCCAGTTTTTTCTACATCACTCTGTATATCTTTTCCTTTCTCTCTACCTTTGCAACTGTCATCACACCTGTATTCCCATCCTTCTCTTGCTCCCTTCTCTGACACCCTCTGTAACTGGTTCGTCTTTCTCTTTACTCTCCTCCTATCTCATCTTTTACTCTTATGTAGCCCCCTGTGCATCAGTTTTTCTACATCACCCTGTATATCTTTTCCTTTCTCTCTACCTTTGCAACTGTCATCACACCTGTATTCCCATCCTTCTCTTGCTCCCTTCTCTGACACCCTCTGTAACTGGTTCGTCTTTCTCTTTACTCTCCTCCTATCTAATTTCTTCTCTTATGTATCCCCCCTGTGTCTCAGTGGCGTTATGCCTTGGGGTGAAACGATTAAAAAAAAAAATCCCAGTGATGAGCGATTATTCACCAACAAGCATTGGGGGCAGGGAAGGATAAATGGTTAAAATAATTAAAATGGGGTGCAGATAGGATGTCCATAAAATGAAATAAAAATGACAGATTTCGACAACTCTCGATAATCCTAGTGATGAGCGATTATTCACCAACAAGCATTGGGGGCAGGGAAGGATAAATGGTTAAAATAATTAAAATGCTAATCGATAATTTCTTTTGTCTCAAAGATGCATGTGCACTACCTTTTCTTCAGTTATGTCTTTTCTTTTTAATAATTGATAAATCTTGTTCTAATTTGTGAAAGCGGTTTATAGCAATTATTTAATTATCAGGAAGAATAAAGCAATCTTGAATTCATGCCATTATTTCCGGAGACATTTCTAAGGAATATATTAAATATTTAAAGGGTGAATTTTGAAGGCATCAACATTTATCTGTGGGGTCCCCCGCTCTCACTCTCACTCTCTCTCTCTCTCTCTCTCTCTCTATATATATATATATATATATATATATATATAATCTAAACTTATTTATACATGGAACTTTGTCTCTGTGTGTTTGTGCATCCGTTACCTATAGACTCCGAAATGGTTGAACCGATTTTCTTGAAAACTTACACAGTTGTACTATAAGCGTATGCGAGTGTTCTTAGCTAGGTTTTGTGTCGAGGTACCTCCGATAAATATCGAAAATCGATTATCAAAAAAATCCAGTTATAGAAGGAGTGGTCCGATTTTAATCAAATTTGATACACTCATAGACAAAGACATCAGAAACAATATTCAGAAGTTTCAAGGTTGCAATTCTTACAATAGTGCAGAAAATCAATAATATATATATATATATATATATAAATCGATACCAGGAAATCAAAATTTGACTTACATCCATTCATTTTTCTTTCAGTTTACGGTTTCGCTTTAATTGGAAACAACTATTACTTTTTAGTCTTTCGTGCCAACGTCCAAAGAGTCTGAACTCCATGGATTAGTTTTAAAGCTTTCATTACACCCGGGCAATGCCGGGCTATACTGCTAGTGTATATATATATATATATATATATATATATATAAAAGCAAAATCTTATTCAATATGACCTCCTATCTTGTTTAGTCAGCTAATTGCCACACATGATACATGTCTTGAAGGAGAGATGATTAATGTGGAAAAAAAATTTTTCTGCAGTAATTTGCCATTACATTTTGTGGTAGACTGGTTTCCAACCAAGGCTATAGAACTCAATCTGTCCTGCTGTCTTAATCCATAGCTGGAGGAAGAAGAAACAAATTCATACCTTTTTCAAGAGTATTTGGCATAAGTGAATTCAACAAATTCAACCGGAATTTGAACTCAGCTCTCTGATTTCTTGTTCCGAGCTGTTATCTACTGCACCACAAAAATGCACCTAATTTCGTGGTGAATGTTAATCTTCGAGATCAAACGGCATTTATAATTGAGTATAGTACAAATTTCAACGATCAGTTTTTCATGCAAAAACTAGGGGTCACACTATCCACAGGGAATTTTTTTGAAGAGATTAAAAATTAAGCATTTTCAGTGAGTGGATTTGAAGGGGTTAAAACTCAAGCATTTTTGGTGACTATAACATACATGGTAGGCCTATGTTCTTACAGTACCTTTGGCTAACTTTAATGGGACAGGCAAACTCTTCCTGCATTTTGTACTGGTAATCTTGACAAAATAGATATCATTGGAAAGGAAATACCTCCCCGATGTGAACCCTTGTGAAATGAAGATGAATGCAAATTTTAGATAGAAAAAAAAAACTATGAATTCTCTTACAGCAGTTGTCATTCAAGGCTATGGAACCTGGTCTGTCCTCCTATTAATCCTTTCTAAACTGCTTTTGAATTCAGTTTCCTTCTCCTAGACTGGTTGTCACCCAAGGCTATGGAACCTGTTCTGTCCTGCTATTAATCCTTTCTAAGCTGCTTTTGAATTCAGTTTCCTTCTCCTAGACTGGTTGTCACCCAAGGCTATGGAACATGGTCTGTCCTGCTATTAATCCTTTCTAAACTGCTTTTGAATTCAGTTTCCTTCTCCTAGACTGGTTGTCACCCAAGGCTATGGAACCTGGTCTGTCCTGCTATTAATCCTTTCTAAGCTGCTTTTGAATTCAGTTTCCTTCTCCTAGACTGGTTGTCACCCAAGGCTATGGAACCTGGTCTGTCCTGCTATTAAATTTAATTTAATAATTAATATTTAAATATTTAATATTTAATAATTAAACTGAATTTAAAAGTGACTGGTTGTCACTCAAGGCTATAGAACCCAGTCTGTCCGGCTATTAACCCTCTCCAAGCTGCTTTTGAATTCAGTTTCCTTCTCCTAGACTGGTTGTCACTCAAGGCTATAGAACCCAATCTGTCCTGTTATTTAACTCATAGCTAGAGAGGGAAGAGATGTATTATTAAGTAATAATTAGTGGGGGATCAGTTTATTACTTCATAACAATATAAAACTGATCCCCCACTTTATGCCCAGTAAAAGCCTTAATCATGTTTTCAACTATTATATTTAGTCAGTCAATTAAGTGCCATAGGTGATACATGCTTTGGGTGATCATGTCTCAAAAGAGACATGACTGACTGGGTAGATTATCCCGCAGTAGGTTGTCATTGTGCAGTAGACTGGTTGCCAGACAAGGCTATTGAACCCAATGTATCCTGTTATTTAACTCATAGCTAAAGGGGGAAGAGATGGATTAATACCATTCTCAAGGGTATTTGTGCATAAGTGAATGCAAGGAATTCAACTGGAATTCAAACTCGGCACCCCATTTGTTGTTCTGAGTTGATATCCACTGCACCACAACGCACATCCTAAAGATGTATTTCATACTAAATGGCTAATAATTTTTAAGCTTATTTTGAGACATAACAGAATATTTTATTCTAGAATTGTTCACATTTGGAATTTAATTTTTTTCTTTTTTAGCCGAGTTTTTCTTAATTGAAATGAAGAATGTAGAAATCTAAATTATTTGCTTTCAATTACCACAACCAAAATTCTTTCTAACAGATTTCTGATTAATCTAATCAAACTAGGTGAAAATTCTCATAAAAACATGATATTTTGCAAAAATACCCTGAAGAAGCCTTCAGACATCCTTTCTCTTTCCCTCTCTCTATTTTATAAGTTGTGTTGAAATTATATTGGTAGAATATTAGTCCTTCTATATAGCAGTGAATACTGAACGATCTCACAGATGAAGAAGAGACTTGAAGCAACAGAAATATGGTTCTACAGAAGGATGCTGAGAATACTATGGACCAAACACATGAGCAACAATGAAGTTTTGAAGAAAATGGCAACTAAAACGAAAATTATACTTAAAAATCAGAAAGAGATAGTTGAAATTTCTTGGAAAGTTGTGGAGAGCCACAATTGCCTGTATTCTGAAGAACACAATGCATGGAAGATTAACTACTACTTTTTGACAGAGTATACACACATTCGAGAATTGGTTACTGAAATTAACAGTTGTTAATGAGTAAAAACAAATATTCACTCTTTACTCTCTCATAAATTGACAAATCTCACGTCTTTGGTGGTGTTTGTATAACTTTGATTTACCATTGCATTTTCCAATTCTCACGTCTTTGCTGATGATTGTATAGCTGTGATGAACCAGTCAGTTTTCCAATTATCACATCTTTGCAGGTGATTGTATAGCTGCGATGAGCCATTCAATTTTCCAATGCTTATGTCTTTGCTGATGATTGTATAGCTGCGGTATTTTTGCTTTTTTTATGTACCTGTTGGTAAGAAAAATACACACACACACACGTAATTACAAGCTTATTTCTGGCGAAGTGTGCATTGACATAGATGCACTTTCCTAATAGAATGAATAACGTATATATTTTCTTCATCAAAGAAAATAATTCTATCTAAAATTGTTTCAATAAAAAAAGAAAAAAAAATTTTTTTTTTTTTTTTTTAATCATTTCACTCCGAGCAAGGCAGAAATGCCACTGATGAGCTGGGGACTACATAACTGTAAAAAGATTAATTAGAAAAGAGTGAGGAGTACAAACTAGTTAGAAAGGAGCAATAGAAAGCTGAGAATGCAGGTGCGATGACAGATACATAGGTAGAGAGAAAGGGAAGGATATATGGGGGTGGGGAGAGAGAGCTAGAGTCCAGTGGCTAATAGATGAGTATTGACATTGCATTTAAATTTCTGGAGGTTGTAACCAGCAGGAAAGCAAGAATATGGGAGCGAGTTCCACAGGCAGGAAGTGCGAGAGAAGAAGCTGCAGGAATAGAATTGTCGTCTGCATTTGGCTAACCTAACTGTGAATGAGTGGGACCCAGTTGCCAATCTGGTTGCACAAGTAAACACCTTGTCTTTGTGCTGTATAATGTCCTGCCATTTTTATTGTGTCTTGTCAGTCAGTCTGCTTGTGGGTTGTGCAGGTGCTGCTCCCTATCTAGAAACAAGACTCCTGGGGCCAGTCTGGGTAGGCAAGGAGAACAAGAGATTCTTTTCTTTCTACTGGGAAGGACAAGGCAAGGTTGCTGGTAAATGGTACCCTCCTGTTTGTTGAAGTTGAAAAGTAACTTAACCCAGGAGTTGTAAACTTTGTAACTGCCTGACCTTATCTTTTCCTTACTGTTTCCTCTTTTTTTTTCTTTTTTTTCTTTTTTCTCTTTTACTTTTTTCTTTCTTTTACTTTCTTTTCTTTCTCTTTCCTTTTCTTTTTCTTTATTTCCTTTCCTTTTTCTTTCCTTTTCTTTTTCACTTTTCTCTTTATTTCCTTTCTCTTTCTTTCTTACTCCTTCTTTCTCTTTTCTCTTTCTTTCTCCTTCTTTCTCTTTTCTCTTTCTTTCTCCTTCTTTCTCTTTTCTCTTTCTTCCCTCTTTCTTTCTTTCTGTCTTTTACTTTTTTCCAACCCCCATTCAAGATAGATTAGCTGAGCACCATATTGGTCCTTCAGTCCAAAAGGGGAAAAAATATTTATCACAAAAGTTTTTTATTTATTTTAAATAATTTATAAACTTTATCAGAAAGAATAATCATTTAATTTTTAAAAAAAAATTTTTACTTCTAAAATGGTTTACTTAAAATGCAAATCTTAAGGAAATAGAAGTAGACATTTTTTAATGTTAAATTTTCCAAGAGGCCCTCCCCACTTGGAAAACTAACCTAACAAAATCTTCAATCTAATCTTGTACTTTATGAATCTAAGTAAATTTTGAAGGAAAAGGAAGGGAGACTTTCAGATGTTGATTTTCTTCGGCAAATCAGCCCCTCCCACTAAACAGGTTGGTGTAACATGATCTTTGTCAGTCTAGTTTGCTTCCCTCTAGTCTTGTGTTGTTAAATGTCAAGGAAGAATCAGGAGATTTTGACATTTTCTTGCTAGGTTGGCCCTCCCCGATCTTGTAGATTGGTTGATTATTTTATTGTCTCCACTAAAATCTTCAAGTCATCTCTTATATCAGTCAGTTAAGTGCCATACGTGATACAGTGATACACGCTTGGGTGGATCATATCTCCAAAGAGACATAACTGACTGGGCAGAAGATTATCCCGCAGTAGGTTGCCGTTGCTTTCTGCGGTAGACTGGTTGCCGACCAAGGCTATAGAACCTAATCTGTCATGTTATTTAACCCATAACTGGAAGGAATAGATGGATTAGTACCTTTCCCAAGGGTATTTGCGCGTAAGTGAATACAATGAATTCAGCTGCCCGATTTCTCGTTCCGAGCCGATATCCAATGCACCACAACTAAGTCCATAACCTCTCACTTTTTGTTGCTATGAGTAATTTTCACCCTTTACTGTCACTCTTTGTCTTCTTTTAAAAGAGTGCTAGCCTTGTGCCAAGCTTAGGTTGGTTGATTTTGTTTAGTGGTATATCAGTACCTCTGTAGTAGGGAGATGGTTAAATGTTTATTAAATTGGTCTTGTGTCAAACATAACCAAACTCCCTACAATTTTGGATTTATTCAGTCAGTCAGTTAAGTGCCATATGTGAAACACGCTTGGGCGATCATGTCTAGAAAGAGACATGACTGACTGGGCAGAAGATTATCCCGCAGTAGGTTGCCATTGCTTTCTGCGGTAGACTGGTTGCCAACCAAGGCTATAGAACCCAATCTGTCCTGTTATTTAACCCATAACTGGAAGGAATAGACAGATTAATACCTTTCCCAAGGGTATTTGTGCGTAAGTGAATGCAATGAATTCAACTGGAATTCAAACTCGGCTATCCGATTTATTGTTCCGAGTCAATATCCACTGGACCACCACGCACATTTTGAATGTTGGATTGTGAAGGAATAAAATATTTTGCTTTGTATATTAAAGTAGAATATTAACAGAACAGAATAATATCAGTTTGTAGGAGTTAAATGTACAAAGAGAAAATGTACGTAGTTAAATGTTCATAGTAGTAAGAAATTAAGGGTATCCAGAGCTTGTAGTCATAAGTAGCAGAATGTGTGTTTGTAGAAAGATTAACAGGTTACTAATAAAGTCTGTGTTCCTTTCCTTTTTTTATGGCTGGTGAGAAAGTGAAAAGGAAGGTGAAGCAATTAAGGAAATTGTACTGATAGGACTTTAGTTTTTAGGTGTCAGTTGAAGATGTGTTATTGTTATTGTTTCTTTGACAAATGTGAGTGAAGAGGAAGGTGAAGTAATAAAGAAAATTGTATCAGAGTGCCTTGTTGTCGTTGTCGTTATCGTCTTCCTTTCCAGAATGTTGAGAAGAGGTGAAGAAAAATAGCATGAGGGGAAAAAGAAGAATGAATGTGTAACAGGACTTTACTTCCGGGACGGGAAGGTCAATTTCCTTTGTCACATTTTAGCTAGTCTCTCTGCTCCCATCTGACTGACTGATTCAGTTTTCTTTGCGTTTTTATAGCCATTTAGTTTTTCACATTAGATTACTAACTTTTTTCTCGGTTTTTCAAATCGCTTCCTTCCATTGGTTAGAATATTAAACATCTGATCACGAAATCCTGCTTCGTCTTTTTCTTTCAGTACTGGATCAATCCTTTTCCTATTTGGGAAAATCAGGATTTCCACTGACTTGTGAATTTTTGTAAAAGAGAAAAGAGTTACTTTTAATTTTTAATTCCCTATCCACCACCCCTCTATGGGTTATTTCATGCCAAAATCTAAATACATGGAACATACTTTTATGGCTTCAACTAGATATATTTTGAAGGAAATTGTATTCCTCCAACTACAGATAAAATATAGTTGGTCATTTTACTTTAAATATGTATTCTTGATTGATTTTCTTCAGCGGCATATAAACACCTCTATGGGTTATTTTATGATGAAATCTAAATATTTTGAACATAATTTTATGGCTTCAACTAAACATATTTTTAACAAAATATATTATTTGTAGGATTTTAAAGGTAGATAATTTCTTTCCTCGTGTGGAACATTGGTGCAACAAGGTCTTCCTTCTCCCATTATTATTTGGAGTTTTTGGAAACAATAGCTGGATTTCTCTCTCTCTCCCTCTCTTTTTCTCTCACTTTTTGTGTCTGTTCTTGCTGCATTGACTTAAAGAATATCTTTATTTGATCATTGCAAATTTTTGTATGCATATAAAACATTATCTTCTACTCGGTTTTCTTTTTAATTAAATGCTTTAATTTTTTTTTCCAGAGTTGACTTTGAATCCTCCTGAGGGGATCATTGCGGGTCCAGTAAGTGAAGAAAACTTCTTTGAATGGGAAGCATTGATTATGTAAGTTTTTACATCCCTGTATGTTTGACAATTTGGAAGATGTTTTTATCTTGGAAATTCATATTTACGTTCACACCAATCAACATTTGGTTAAAACTATGGTTAATGACAGTTCATTTTGCTTGCCCTGTGATATCATTTGTTCCTTGTTGTTGTAAAGTATCTACTTTTCATCAGCTATCAAAATTTGATTAAAAAACAGTTTTTTCATTATATGGAAGCCACACATCAAAGTGACTAATATAACCAAACACTTGCTTTGGATATTTTGAATATGTTAGATATCTGCTGCATTATATAACATTGATTATTCTCAAGTACTATCTTGATTTGATTACTATCTAACTCAAGTTGTTAACCCAACCACAGAGCATTGTTTTGTGAGAAATCTCCAGTGCAAACCACTTTTGACATTTTAGCTTATTTTCAGTTTCTGCTGACTACTTGAAAAAAAATCTTGCCACATGTTTGACATGTTCATTTCAGAGCAACTTATTCATTAGTTACGGTAAAATAAATGTTAATTTTATGTACTAATATTTTTTCTTTCTTAAGAAATTACATAATATTAGAGCTGATATATTTTCTTTCGACAATGAGTTTAGATTAAACCCATATCAGACACTATGGAATTGAATAGGCCAATCAGAAATCTTCATCCTGTCAATGGAAATGAGACTTTGTTGTGATATTTGGACTCATAACCCAGAAATCCCTATGCTTCTCTGGGTTCTGGGTCTATAACCCAGAAATCCCTATTCTTCTCTGGGTTCTGGGTGCATAACCCAGAAATCCCTACACTTCTTTGGGATTCTCAGTCCATAACCCAGAGATCCCTACACTTCTCTGTGTTCTGGGCCCATAACCCAGAGATCTCTATGCTTCTCTGGGTTCTGAGCCCATAACCCAGAAATCCCTATGCTTCTCTGGGTTATGGGTCCAGAACTCAGAGATCTGCAGATTGCAACTAAACTTTTGTGGGTTCTGGGCCCAAAACCCAAAGGTCCATAGATTGCAACTGCACTTCTGATATCAATGTTGATCTCATCTGATGTGATTTCACTTGGCAAATAGATTTACATGATCCTCAGTGAAAAAAAAATCATAAGTGTATGCCCTAACCCTAAACCTAACTCAATGGGCAAAAACCATTTCAACTGCAGGTGGAATAGTTCAACCTGCTAAAGCACAAGCTTACATTAGCTGAAGGCTATCAGTTCAACACTTGTGCTGCATAGCAAATACACGAGATACTAGATTAGCAAGTAGGTCCCACCCTTTTACAGTTAAACAGATAAGATGTAACTGTAATTTCTACTCCAACAGCTTCTTTTCTCGCGCTTCCCGCCTGTGGAATTCCCTTCCACAAGCCTGCTTTCCCAACAACTACAATCTCCACGTGTTTAAATGTAGGGTCAATAGACACCTCGTATCACACTAACTTCCAATTATTCTCAGAACACTCTCATCTACCCAACTCTCATTCTCGGTATCCTTACCTGCCTATCACCCACCCTCTGACATTTCCTATATTTAACCATCCTTTCTCCACTCTATGTAGCCCCCTGCGCAGTAGTGGTAGTGAAATGCCTTGCTTGGGGTGAAACGCTTATAAAAAAAAAAAAATACACATCTGAGCCACTTGACAACTTAAATATATTCTGTATGCCGACATAGAAAAAGATGTGGTTTTATCTTCGTCTCAAGTGTTTGTTTCATTGACGGCAAGTAACCCTTTTTAAGTCTTAGTTTTTAAAGTCACACCCTCTTTGATTAAAAGGTAATTCAAAAGTAAAACAAGTGGATAAAAGATTTTTGAAGATAAAGTGGTAGCAAAACTGGAAATAGGGTTATGGTATAACTAGACAACTGTTTGACCTTATCCAGTCATTCTTTTCAAATTGCACAATGAAGACAGTATTGAATGGACATGCCTCCCAATACTATCATGCGAACACTGGTGTTCCACAAAACTCTGTTCTAGGTCCTATGCTTTTCCTTATCGATATTAACGATCTCTTTGATGTAATAAGATCCCAAGTCGGCTGATGACACTACAGTTTACTATCACCTCAATCAAAAATCTGCTGAGGCTGAATAAGCAAACCTCACTGCTGAGCTTGAAAAGGACCTCCAATCCGTGGCAGACTAGGGTAAGAAATGGCTTTTAAATTTTAATGCTTTCAAAACAAAGCTACAATCTATTAACCATCACAGTCGCTCCTACCCCCCATTAGCATGGATCAGGCTAGCCTCCCTGAAAGCAAAACACTGCACGTCCTCGGGTTAACTTTCACAACAGACCTCAAGTGGAATGACTTTAAGAAGGTCAGTTCTCTGTGTAGGGCCAGGAAGTGTTTCCCATCTGAAACAACCCTGCACATATATAAATCTACCACCCGCCCGTGCATTGAATACTCTTGCCATATCTGGTCGGGTGCTCCTGCTATCCACCTAGGGGTCCTTGACAAAATCCAAAGGAAAATCTGTAATGTGATAGATCCCGACTTGGCAGCTCAGATACAGTCACTTTCTCATTGGCGCAATGTGGCTTCCCTGTGTCTCTTCTACAAATATTTTCACGGCTTCTGCTCCAATGAACTTAGCTCACTGGTGCCGCCTATATATGAATTTACTCGAGCAACAAGATTAGCAACTAGGTCCCACCCTTTTACTGTAAAACCAATAAAATGTAAACACAAATTCTACTCTATCAGCTTCTTTTTTCACACTTCTTGCCTGTGTAATTCCCTTCCGTTTACTTGCTTTCCCAACAGCTACAATCTCCAAGAATTTAAATGTAAAGTTATTAGTCATCTCCTATCTCACTAACCTGTATCCTCTCTCTCATGCTCCTTTCTCTGTCCACTCCACTCCACTCTCATCAGTATTTTCATCTTTCTCTTACCCACTTCCTGACACCCACTGTAATCTGTCACTCTTTCTCATAACTTTCCTCCTATGTAACCCCCTGCATAACAGTGGCAGTAAAATGCCTTGCTTGGGGCGATGTGATAATAATAAAAAAAAAATTGTATTCTATTATAATGTGGATATAAAGTGGTGGATCAATTCTACATTACAATCAATATATAAATTGATCCCCCACTTTATGGTCACAGTTATCCTTCTCTTACCCACTTCCTGACACCCACCGTAATCTGTCACTCTTTTTTATAACTTTCCTCCTATGTAACCCCCCTGCAAAGCAGTGGCAGTAAAATGCCTTGCTTGAGGCGATATGATTATAAAAAGATATATCTGGGAGCAGGTCTATATTAATATATTGATCATGCTTAGAATCTTGGGGAGTTCTGGACCCCACATGGTTCCTGTACCATCCATTTGTACTGCCAGTCACTAGGTTGGGATGAGTAGATAGGTGAGGTGTTGCTCAGGGGAAGAGCTGACATAGCAAAAGTTGTCCCACGTATCACCTACCCAGATGA